>CM076569.1:157530031-157899237 GCA_034641835.2 Pinus albicaulis | reverse complement strand
CAACTGATAAAGGTTTTGAGTTCGAACCCCTATCTTCCGGGTCTCTCCAGTAGTCTTACTGCGCAGGAAGGCTTTTCCTTCGCTGAAGACCACATCATACCCCTTATCCTCCAACATTGCTACTGAAATCAGGTTCTTCTTCAATCCAGGTACATGCATGACATCCTTCAAGACAAAGGGTTTACCAGACTCCCTCTGAAAGGATATGGTACCGATACCAGTCGCACTGTGTCTACCATCATCGCCCATCTCGATGTGCACACCCAAATCTTTGTCCTCCAGATCTGAGAAAAAATCCCGATCTCCCGTCATATGAAATGACGCACCGCTGTCCAAGAACCACACCGATCCCATCACACTTGAAACCAAGCATGCGATCAGTGAAAATTCAAGCTCGAACTGTGAAGCCAAAGCTTCTCCATCTGCATATCTTCCCGCTTGCTTGTTCTTCTTCTTCTTTGGACAATTGGTAGCATAATGTCCGTGATCATGGCAGTGAAAACACTTCACTTTCGCCATATCCTGCTTCTTGCCCTTTGAACCAGAATGAGAGGTTTTCTTACCCTTCCCTTCTTTGCTTTGGCAGCCAAAGCGCAGTTTTCTTCATCAGCTCCCTTTGATGAAGATCCATCTCGAGTAGTCCTCCTTATCTCCTCCTGCATGAGATCCGCCCAAAGGCGCTACCATCCCGGCAGCTTCTCCCGACCATTGACACTATCTTGATATGAGTGCCAAGCCTTCGGAAGACCAAGGAGAGCCAGGTCGACCATATCCTCTTCATCGATAGTAACCCCCACACTTCCCAGTTCATCTCTGCATTGAGTGAACTTCGTGAGGTATTTGGCGATACTGTCGCCCTTCTCCATCTTGATGTTCCTGAGCTTATCTTTGAGCGCCAGCTTCTTTTGGTCACTCTTACTCTGGAATAGATCCGTCAAAGCTTTCCACATTAAATATGGAGTAGCCTTTCCATGCAGGCTGGATACAATATGATCCTTGACGCCCTCCAACGGGATCCTTCGACATTTCGCCATCTTCTTTTGCCATGCTTCGACTTCAGCTGCATCAGTGGGCTTTTGGACATCCGTATCTACGAACTTCTTCAGACCATTATCTTCTAATACTGCTTCCATGCGATCCTTCCATGCAACATAATTCAAACTGCCTTCAAGAGCATATTCGAGTCGCAAACCGTTGAAAGACATTTTCAACACCGGCACCAAGAAAACAAAGCTGCTGCAAAATTCGAATTCCAAACTCCAAGCTCTTATCGCTTCCGATCTATACTTGAGAACAAATTATTTCCAAATCAGAGATTGACTGCAAGGGGCTTTTACCAGACCTTTCACTTTCCGAAGAAAGGTGAATCCGGAGGCTTCCTGACCCGTATGCAGACTTTGTCCGAGGAAATAAGTTTGCAATCACCGTAATAGATTTTGACAATTAATCTTGGCTCTCATACCATGTAGAAATTAGCTGAATAAATCACCTATTCAATGGAGATTAACCCGATTACACATCAATTTCGAATTGCATGCATAACACATAATCTCATCTACAATTAATTGTCACATGCGGAAATAATAGAAGCAATCTCTCATCAAATCAATCACACATTAACTCAGTATGTATGGGGAAAGCCTATAGCTGAAAACCCCGCAGCTATTGTGTATATTATAATGGAGAAATCATGTAACCAAACAAGTACAATACTCCTCACAAGTACTCATTACTTTCTCATAAAGTCACACACAATCTAGCTTAGTTTTGAACAAGTCACTGGTTCAAAACTCCCTGCCAATTGCCTTGCCTCTATTGCGCAATCATGGTCTGTATATGTAGAGATCCAAGGTTCGAATCCCCTTGGCTTGACTGCGCAATTGTCATGGAAAATTCCTCCAAGTGTAATGCAAATCCCATGCAAAACTGATCCTCCAACTAATAGCTATACTCACCCTTTCATCTACCTCTTCCACTGGTCTCCACTGAACTGATCATGCACTGTAGTGAACTGAAGTGTTCTTGAGTTGACTAATGAGTTACTAATTAGTGAATTAAATAATATTTAATTCACTCCACTCATAAATAATTGATTAGCTAGTTAAACTAATCTCAACTAGTTCAACTAAGATAAACAGAACACAACTCCACTATCTGTCCCGTTAACTCCTCCAAAACTTCTGCCACTGAAGTCCAACTGAAGTCAACCATGCAAGATGCCATCAAACCCTATGAACCACGTGATTCCTTCTGTCAGTTGCATGAGCCACCTCCATGACTCAAACTGAAGTGCTCCAAGAGAGTAAACTGCTGTTTATAGTCAAAATATTATTAAGGGTAAATAATATTTGACTTCCATATTTTTAGGAGACGCAGTCTAAAAATAGCCTGGGACCTAAAAATATGAGTCTCATCTATTTTTACCAACATGTCACATGCTTCAAGAATCTCCAACTGGAATCTCTGAATCATGCTCCGTATGTCTAAAAATAGACATAGTCTAAAAATAGACTTTGCGCCAGAATTTGCCTGCGGGCCCACTTAGTGAAGGCGACTTCATTTCACTAAGCTCCATCATCTTGCTGCATTCTCAACACTCCCTCTCGGCAAGATATGGATTATCTGCAACCCCTATCCTGCCTCTGTGGAATTCGAACTTGCTCCTGGTGAGCGCCTTCGTCAGGATGTCGGCATCCTGATCCTCCGTGAGAACATATGAAAGCATCATGATTCTCCGCTGAACACAATCTCTGATATGATGGTACCTGATGTCGATGTGTTTGGACCTATCATGAAATACTGGATTAGCTGAGAGCTTGATGCAACTCTGGTTATCACAGTAGATCACTGTAGGCTCCAAATGCAACCTGAACAAACCTGCGAGGATCTTCCTCATCCAAATAGCCTCGCATGCAGCTAAGCTAGCTGCCATGTACTCGACCTCTGCTGAACTGAGTGCCACGGATCTCTGCTTCCTGCTGTACCAGGAAACTGCTATCGACCCAATGCTGAAAACTCCTCCAGAAGTGCTCTTCCGGTCCGTTGGACTCCCTGCCCAATCTGCATCAGTGAAGCCAGAAAGCTTCACTCCATCCTCCTGTCTGTACCATAGACCATATCCGGATGTGCCTCTGATATAGCGCAATACATGCTTGCCCGCCTTCCAAAAGAGCTTGGTAGGATTTCCCATGCTTAATAGGCGGTTAACTACATAGCATATGTTGGGTGTATTGACCAGATACATAAGCGACCCCACCAACTGTCGATAGACAGTGGCATCCACTACCTCCACTGAAGTAGCATCCTCCTTCCTCCAACCACCAGGAAGAGGAGTGTCAACAGGCTTGCAGCCTTGCATGTTGAACCTCTCGAGAATCTCCCGAGCATACTTTCCCTGAGAAACAAATAGTCCTCCGCTGCGCTGCAAAATATCCAATCCTAGGAAATAATGAAGGATGCCCATGTCCTTCATCTCAAACTCTCGTGCAAGATCCTCCTTGCATGAAAGTATCAACTGCTCATCGCTAGTCAAAATCAGATCATCTACATACAGTATGATGATCAACAGCTTCCTCACACAATCTGATGCAAGGTTTGGATCTGACCTCATGCATTTAATATCCAAAGCCCAGGTGAAGTTCCACATTTGCAATATCCAGGTGTACCAGACACGAGGTGCTTAGTAGGCCATTCAATGCTCTCTTGAGTCGGCACACATGCGAATCACTGCTGAAGATCTCGAAACCTTCAGGCTGCTCTATGTACACCTCCTCCTCAATAACTCCATTAAGGAACGCAGTCTTCACATCCATCTGATGAATGTGCCACCCCATCTGTGCTGAGAGAGCAAGGATCGTCCGTATGGAAGAGTACCTTGCGACAGGTGAAAAAGTCTCCTCATAGTCAATCCCCTCGATCTGTGAGAAGCCACGGGCGACAAATCTCGCCTTGTACTTCTCCACACTCCCGTCAGCCGCCTGCTTCACCTTGTAGATCCATCGCGAACCTACAACTGATTTCCCAACCGGTCTTGGGACAATCTCCCATGCACTGTTCCCGATGATCGAATCATATTCTTCGATCATGGCATCAACCCATGCGGGTTCCTCCACAGCTTCCTCAAAAGAGGATGGCTCTGTCACAACACATTGACTCATAAGAGCCATGTATCCAGTGTCCCGATCCGGTGACTGTCTCTGTCTGCGCTGTGCTGTAGGTGGTCCTACAACCTTCTCTGCATCCCGAGCCAGTCGCTCAGCTTCTGTAGTGCGCATGCGCCCTCTGATGGTTGGCGCTGCCTGGGTGGTTTCTTCCACCTCCTGAGCCTCCTCTTGTGGCTGATCCACATCCGGAAGCTCCTCCTTAGGAACTAACAGCTCCTCATCTGCATGCAAGTGTAGCTCCCTCTCAAGCGAACACTGCATGGCTTTCTCCTCCTGAAATTTTATATCCCGTCGCACAACAGTCTTGCGACTGTCTGACAAATACACCCGGTAGTTGTGAGGTGTATCAGTGTACCCCACAAATATTCCAACCTCAAACCAACAGCTCCTCATCTGCATGCAAGTGTAGCTCCCTCTCAAGCGAACACTGCATGGCTTTCTCCTCCTGAAATTTTATATCCCGTCGCACAACAGTCTTACGAATGTCTGGCACATACACTCGATAGTTATGAGGTGTATCAGTGTACCCCACAAATATTCCAACCTCAGCAGTTGGATCCAGCTTCCTTCTCGCATCCTTCTTCACATGCATGTAGACAGGAGAACCAAAAATCCGCAAATGGGAAATATCAGGCCTCTTGCCAGAATAAGCCTCCTCCGGTGTACTCATGCCAAGAACCTTGTGAGGACAACGGTTCTGCACATACACTGCTGTATTTCATGCCTCGGCCCACAAGTGAAGGGGTAGGCCCTGATCATGCAACATCGCCCGTGCAGCACCCACGATCGTTCTGTTCTTCCGCTCAGCCACCCCGTTCTGCTGTGGGTTATGGGGTGCGATGAGCTCTCTCCGAATCCCTTCTGCGCTGCAGAACTCCTTGAATTCAGCCGAGATGACTTCACCACCGTTATCACTCCTTAGAGCAATCACCTTCTTCCCCGACTCCTTCTCGACCAGTGCTTTAAACTCACAGAACTTCGCGAATGTATCGCTCTTCTTCGGCATGAAGAAGATCCAGCACTTTTGAGAGAAATCATCAACAAAGATCACATAATACTTGTGCTTTGTTGTCGAAGCAACTGAGAAAGGACCACACACGTCTGTGTGAACTCTCTCAAGGATCGTCGTGGCGCCACTATCCTTCTCGTGAAAGGTGGCTTTCACATACTTCCCTAAAGTACACCCCTTGCACTGATCTGACTGCGCAAGGGTGCCCTTAGGAAGTCCAGTAGAAATCTGCTGCAGAATCTCCAAAGCTCCATGGTGAAGATGGCCCAATCTCCTGTGCCATAGTTCGCCCTCATCATCCCGGCTCACCACATCTCCAGCCTTGCATGCCATAGCTGCGCAGTCATCTACCTGCAACTGATAAAGGTTCTGAGTTCGAACCCCTATCTTCAGGGTCTCTCCAGTAGTCTTACTGCGCAGGAAGGCTTTTCCTTCGCTGAAGACCACATCATACCCCTTATCCTCCAACATCGCTACTGAAATCAGGTTCTTCTTCAATCCGGGTACATGCATGACATCCTTTAATACAAAGGGTCTACCAGACTCCCTCTGAAAGGATACGGTACCGATACCAGTCGCACTGTAT
The DNA here is from genome assembly GCA_034641835.2 of Pinus albicaulis. NCBI lineage: Eukaryota > Viridiplantae > Streptophyta > Pinopsida > Pinales > Pinaceae > Pinus > Pinus albicaulis. The sequence continues at coordinate 157,893,479 of CM076569.1, read as the reverse complement.
CTACCATCATCGCCCATCTCGATGTGCACACCCAAATATTTGTTCTCCAGATCTGAGAACAACTCCCGATCTCCCGTCATATGAAATGACGCACCGCTGTCCAAGAACCACACGGATCCCATCACACTTGAAACCAAGCATGCAATCAGTGAAAAGTCAAGCTCGAACTGTGAAGCCAAAGCTTCTCCATCTACAGATCTTCCCGCTTGCTTGTTCTTCTTCTTCTTTGGACAATTGGTAGCATAATGTTCGTGATCATGGCAGTGAAAACACTTCACTTTCGCCATATCCTGCTTCTTGCCCTTTGCACCAGAATGAGAGGTTTTCTTACCCTTCCCCTTCTTTGCTTTGGCAACCAAAGCGCAGTTTTCTTCATCGGCTCCCTTTGATGAAGATCCATCTCGAGTAGTCCTCCTTATCTCCTCCTGCATGAGATCCGCCCAAAGGCGCTCCCATCCCGGCAGCTTCTCCCGACCATTGACACTATCTTGATATGAGTGCCAAGCCTTCGGAAGACGAAGGAGAGCCAGGTCGACCATGTCCTCGTCTTCGACAGTCACCCCCACACTTCCCAGCTCATCTCTGCACTGAGTGAACTTCGTGAGGTATTTGGCGATACTGTCGCCCTTCTCCATCTTGATGTTCCTGAGCTTATCTTTGAGCGCCGGCTTCCTTTGGTCACTCTTACTCTGGAATAGATCCGTCAAAGCTTTCCACATTAAATATGGAGTAGCCTTTCCATGCAGGCTGGATACAATATGATCCTTGACGCCCTCCAACAGGATCCTTCGACATTTCGCCATCTTCTTTTGCCATGCTTCGACTTCAGCTGCATCAGTGGGCTTTTGGACATCCGTATCTACGAATTCCTTCAGACCATTATCTTCTAATACTACTTCCATGCGATCCTTCCATGCAACATAATTCGAACTTCCTTCAAGAGCATATTCGAGTCGCAAACCGTTGAAAGACATTTTCAACACTGGCACCAAGAAAACAAAGCTGCTGCAAAATTAGAATTCCAAACTCCAAGCTCTATCGCTTCCGATCTACACTTGAGAACAAATTATTTCCAAATCAGAGATTGACTGCAAGGGGCGTTTACCAGACCTTTCACTTTTCGAAGAAAGATGAATCCGGAGGCTTCCTGGCCCGTATGCAGACTCTGTCCGAGGAAATAAGTTTGCAATCACCGTAATAGATCTCGACAATTAATCTCGCTCTGATACCATGTAGAAATTAGTTGAATAAATCACTTATTCACTGAAGATTAACCTGGTCATATATCAATTTCGAATTGCATACATAACACATAACCTTCTTCTACAATTAATTGTCACATGCGGAAATAACAGAAGCAATCTCACATCAAATCAATCACACATTAACTCAGTATGTGTGGGGAAAGCCTATAGCTGAAAACCCCGCAGCTATTGTGTATATTATAATGGAGAAATCATGTAACAAAACAAGTACAATACTCCTCACAAGTACTCAGTACTTTCTCATAAAGTCACACACAATCTAGCTTAGTTTTGAACAGGTTACTGATTCAAAACTCCCCGCCAATTGCCTTGCCTCTATTGCGCAATCATGGCTTGTATATGAAGAGATCTAAGGCTCGAATCCCCTTGGCTTGACTGCGCAATTTTCATGGACAATTCCTCCAAGTGTAATGCAAATCCCATGCAAAACTGATCCTCCAACTGATAGCTTTACTCACCCTTTCATCTACCTCTTCCACTGGTCTCCACTGAACTGATCATGCACTGTAGTGAGCTGAAGTGTTCTTGAGTTGACTAATGAGTTACTAATTAGTGAATTAAATAATATTTAATTCACTCCACTCATAACTAATTGATTAGCCAGTTAAACTAATCTCAACTAGTTCAACTAAAATAAACAGAACACAACTCCACTAACTGTCCCGTTAACTCCTCCAAAACTTCTGCCACTGAAGTCCAACTGAAGTCAACCATGCAAGATGCCATCAAACCCTAGGAACCACATGATTCCTTCTGTCAGTTGCATGAGCCACCTCCATGACTCAAACTGAAGTGCTCCAAGAGAGTAAACTGCTGTTTATAGTCAAAATATTATTAAGGGTAAATAATATTTGACTTCCATATTTTTAGGAGACACAGTCTAAAAATAGCCTGGGTCCTAAAAATAAGGGTCTCATCTATGTTTACCAACATGTCGCATACTTCAAGAATCTCCAACTGGAATTCCCAAATTATGCTCCGTATGTCTAAAAATAGACATAATCTAAAAATAGACTTTGCGCCAGAATTTGCCTGTGGGCCCACTTAGTGAAGGCGACTTCATTTCACTAAGCTCCATCATCTTGCTGCATTATCAACAATAATATGGTAATCTAGCTTATGAATAAATGATTCCGGGTACAGGTGGTTGTTGCAAACTAGCCAAAGAAGTTGGAATATGAGGGCCCAATACTTGAGGGTACTGATTTGAAGGACTCACCTGAAACAGTTGTTGTACAACAATTTGAGCCTGTAACAGGGGTAAAGATGTATTAACAAGTGGAAATGACGTGGGTCCAACAGGTTTAACCGGTTGATACGAGTGTACAACCGTTTGTGGTTGGATAGGCATAGTGGGTTGCCATTGAAAAACATTCATTTTGACATTAGGTTGACCAAAAACCGATGAGGTACTGTCAAAGTGGGTGACCATAAGTTTCCCCCCAGCATGAGGAGTATAATAAGATGTAAAATATTTTTCTACAAATGAGTCTAGTTGAGATTATACTGGATGGAGCAGACCCAGATGGACCAGCTTGATACTTCCTTGATGATGGATATAAACGATCAAGCCGTTAAATACTCATTATAGGTTTACCAATTAAAATACTAGATGATGACATTGGTGAAGTCCATGGATTTGAAGATGCACTAGAGAAAATTCCAGATAAATATTTATAACCTAATGGGACCATAGGTCCACCATGTAAATATGACTCTGGTCAAGTTGTGAACATCGAAAGGGTAGCGAGAGTGGGTGCTGACACAATTTGAATAGATGGTCCAACCGAAGATGTTGGTTTAGGCATGGTTACTTGACCAAATGTATACACGTTTGAATCGATGGGAATTTGAATAGTCACAAGATCAAAAAAAGTAGAGGGAGGTGATTGAGGAAAGGACTCGTACAGGTAAAGTTCCTCCCCAAAAGGGGTTGGAGTTAAAGGTGTTTCGTCTTGTGGTATTTCTTCAATCAAAATTAAACCAGGTGTAAGGATTTCGCCGTCAAGCCCAAAGTATATTTCAGGAGGTTGACTGCGCGATATGGGAGACTCAATGGCTACAATAGATTGTGGGGCAACCGATACAGGAACAAATTCTGGTTGTTCGACTTCGGGATGCATATTTTATAACAAAAAATAGATAGGATATGGATAAAATTCCAGTTGAACAACGTCAGGTTTGAGAGGTATGGTCTCATTGATTGGATGGATTGTGATCACGGGTAACTTTGAGGGCTTCGTCTCGAAAACAACAGAAAAACCAGGATTTATAGAAACAACTTGTGCCGACTCTAGTATATGTGAAGATGATGTTTCACCAGAGGTATTGATGGTACTGGTTTCAGTAGAGCGATGTTGCCTTCGTCGACCGGAAGTGACTTCTGGTGGTAAAGATGGTTTCAATGCAAGTCTACGTGAACGATGGGGAAAGGGATTTTCTTCTCCCACGATGAATGATTTATTTTATGACCCAAAAAAAATAAAAAAAATAAAAGGGTAATGCTAGGCAAAAGGTTTACCAAGAAACTATGAACTGCAGAATACCTCCTGGCGAACCAAGAAGTACGGGCAGACAATCTCCCCGAATGCTGTGTTCGGTGTATCACAGTTTACAAGGTGGCCGACTCGGTTCACTATGGATGGATAGCAACCTAAATTTGTCCTCCCAAATAAAACTGAAGGTACGTGGAGGCCCTAGTCCGTATTAGCATTGTCTAATGTGAGACTGCACAATGAGAGCACCCCTTTATACTTTTCGTACTATACTGCCCGATATACCTGAAGGTACGTGGACGAGCTATGATATAATTACGTACGTGGAGTGAGGTATCACACTCTTAATGTATCGCATGAAATTAACAACAACTGCTATGTTTTAGGACACCGGAACTTGTCTCTAGCCTAGACCTTCTAAATGTTATCATTATGGTTCCAATGCTTTTTTAGGTAAATTGATGTAAATTTTAAGTTGATCTTGTTTATCAATTTGCCTTTCAAGGTTCACCGTGATGATGTGATGGAAATTCCTAAAATGCAAACTAAAATGATAAGAAAAATTTTCAATTTTAGCTTTTTCAATGAAATTCTTAGCCACTAAAGGGAAAGAGCAATTAGTTTTGAGAGCAAACAACAAAGAGCACAAACTAATATGCAACTTTCCTAATTTGTTCCTATGCAAAACAAAAAATTCACTATATGAAAATGCAGGGTTTTCTTTTGAGTCCCCTTAATGTGAATGCAAAAAAGAGAACTATATGCATCAAATCAACAAAAAACAAATGCTTTCTTCTTTGAGAAATGAGGAATTTAACAACAAGTTCTCTTTTAGGAAAAACGAAGAATGAAACTACAATTTTTCCTACAGGAAACGAAGAATTTAACGAAAATTTCCTTTATGAAAACAAATGGATCTAATGCAGAAATAAAATACTTTGAATTTGATTTTCCAATGATAAAGAAAAACACTTAAAGAGACATTGAACAAAATTACTTTTCAAAGTAGGAAGAATCAGGCAAATTCACTCATCTCTATGATGTATCAGACAATTAAAAACACAACAAACAAAAGGCTGAAAGTGATGGAAATGAAAAATTTGAAGGGAATTTGGTTGGCTTATGGGGAAATGCTGTCTCTAAGGGGAGACAGTGCACTACAAAGCACCCCTGAGTGGGAGACAGTGCTATGCAAAGCATTGTGTCTTGACCAACAATGCGTTGGGCGCAACAGAGAGTCAAAATTCAAGCTACTAAACACACTTCTAATGCAATTCTTTGTGTCAACAGTCTAATAATTGAGAGTAGATGCTACTGGGTGGATAAGTGTAGAAATTTGCTGAATAAATCACTTATTCAATGGAGATTAACCTGATCACACATCAATTTCGAATTGCATGCATAACACATAATCTCTTCTACAATTAATTGTCACATGCGGAAATAATAGAAGCGATAGCACATCAAATCATCACACACATTAACACAGTATGTATGGGGAAAGCTTATAGCTGAAAACCCCCAGCTATAGTATATTATAAATGGAGAGAACATGCAGCAAAATACATAGTACAAACTCCTCACAAGTACTCAGTACTATCTCCCAAAGCTGCACAAAAACTAGCTTGGTTTTGAACAAGTCACAGGTTCAAAACACACCCACTACTTCTCTTCCTCTATTGCGCAATCAAGGCTGGTCTAAATAGAGATCCAAGTTTGAATCTCACTGGCTTCAATTGCGCAATTTTCATTGGTAATTTCCTCCAAGTGTGGTGCAAATCTCATGCACAACTGATGTCACAACTGATAGCTGTACTCACCCTTTCATCTACCTCTTTCACTTGTCGCCACTGAACTGTCCATGCACTGAGTTAAACTGATGTGTTCTTTAGTTGAATAAGGAGTTAATAATTAGTGAATTAAATAATATTTAATTCACCCAACTCATCTCTAGTGTATTAGCCAGTTAAACTAAATACAACTAGTTCAACTAGTTAACCAGAACACCACCTCCATTAACTCCTCAATCAACTCCACCAAAACTCTGCTACATGAGTCTAACTGAAGTCTAACATGCATTAGCTCACCTAACTCATAGGAAAAGCGTAATTCCTTCTGGCAGCTGCATGCCCCACTTCCAGGGCTCGAACTGAAGTGCTCCAAGAGAGTAAACTGAAGTTTAGAGTCCAAATATTATTAAGGGTAAATAATATTTGACTTCCCTATTTTTAGGAGAGGCAGTCTAAAAATAGCCTTCGACCTCTTTCGACCTAAAAAATAGAGTTTCATCTATTTTTACCAACATGACACATACTTCAAGAATCTCATACATGCAATCCCTGAACCATGCTCCATATGTCTAAAAATAGACATAGTCTAAAAATAGATTTTTTTCGACAAAAATCACATGTGTGGTCCCCACCTAGTTTAGGTGATCACTTTCCAACTAGGATCAGGAAAGATGTTTTAGGAGGCCTCCTTCACTGTTTCTTGTTGCCATTTTCAACAATAAGAAGAGGCAAAAACACCAGGAATGAAGGGGAACTCCCCAGTGGAGTCACTAATTTGTTATGTGGAATTATGGATTACAGATAAAACACATTCCCTAAATGTGGTGCTATGCATTTAGAACAACAGATCAAAGACTTTGCAGAAACTTTCACTAAGAGTAAATAAACACATAGAACGAGAGAGGAACTTACTTGTGATCCAAGAGCTTCCTATCTCTTTCTGTCACTCTTACTGTAGCTTCCAATCCAACTTTGATCGCCAAACTAGTTCCTGAAAGTATAAAAAATAAAAAACAAATAAAATTCAATATTATGATGCCTTTTTGTCTTAATTAGTTAAATCTTTGAAACATGAAACATATATATCAGCTAAGAATCCATGATATGAAAAGTAGAAACATAAACAGATACATATGTGGGAAATTGAGCAGCAATCTTTATTAATGGATAGAAGGGGGAGGTTACAACTAGTGATCGAATTGATGTCACCAGCTCCAACATTCATCCTAGCCTCATCACAATAAACATCTCACCAACAACATGTCACTCTAATCAAACACTCAATTGAGAAACCAACAACATTTCTTTACCAAATTTCTTCCTTTCCTAGCACTAGGATCTGTGCTCAATTTATAAGGAAACTGAAGGTAGTTTCTCAATTAGTGACTTTCTAATAATAGGAAAGACATGTTCCCAAGCTCATAGGTGTTAGATGGACACATGGATTGAAAATTTGACACATATGGACTCTTCTAGAAGGCACTGTCCATGTGGAGATTCTGGAACAATGAGAATTTCGCTCCCATTTGACCAACGCGCTCTTGAATGTCGGGAAGTGCTTTCTAGAGCACCCTTGAATGGAGGTAATTGCATATGCAAAGTCGTTAGTCCCTTGAGAGGCTGCGTTGGTGAGCTCATAGGTGATATAACATTTACTTAAAATCTTGGAAAAATTTCAATGGAAGTTATGGATGATTTGTTCTTGTTCTTTTCTTAGGGCATGTAGCAACTAAAATGATAGGGGATGATAGACCCTATTTCATTGGTTCTAGGGATGATGTCCAGTTTAAACAGGTCATTGGGAATGATGCCCAAATTGACCTATAACAGTTAGAATCATTATATAGGCCATAAAAGAAGGAAATTTCACCTCCTACAACAAACACAAGACTAGAGTTTGAAATGAAAAAACTTTTGTGTAATGAGTGTTCAAAATATCTATAATGTTGACTAAAATCATATATAATTAAACCTTTAGATTCTAAAATAGGCAAGTGGGAAGAAGTGTTATATTTATTACTCAAGGGAGGTTCTATAGTAAGTCCTTTATTCCATATAGTGTCCAACTTGTTCCATTGTGAAATAGTAATCTCCAGATCTCCACAGATGAGTACAAAAAGTTCATTTCAAACCCCCAACAATTGTGAATTAGAAATTAATAGATGAACATCTCCCCCACTATAATATCCATCAATACATAAGAAACACTTTGTAAAAAAATATACCTTGTGACTCAGGTCTAGAATTCACCTCCAATCCACCCCATTCCTTGGGATTCTCAATAGGCATAGATGAAGAAAGGGTAATTCTATCAACTACCACCACTTTTCTTCCTTAGTTTGTCATACTTTCTTCTAAAGTGCTTCCTATAATTTTCCACAATATGTCGATAATTATGGCTGTGCACACACATCTAAGAGGGATATTTAAATAATCCAAAATAATTAGTATAAGCCTAGTCACCTACCACAAGTTCTATATATTCAAACAAACCCTATCATATATCAATCTCAACTATAATATGAGAAACTAAGGATGAAGAACTAGATTTATGGCTAAAATTTGTAGTGGTAAACTTTCATAAAGCATCTTCAATCACCTTAGTTTTTTTAATAAACAATTAATGATTTTGTATTAAAAGCAAAAACTAGTTTCGAGGCCAAAATATTTACAAAGTTCATTTAGTTATGTTCCTTCATAGGGCTTAAATATCCATAAAATATCTTTTCTACGCCCAATATTTCTTCTAACTATAATTATATATTGATATTTATTATAGACTTTGCAATATACTCCTAATAAAAAAATATATTTGCAATACATTAACAATAAGCAATATATCTAGCCTGAGACTGATGTGCCAACTTCAAGACATGCCTTGGCATGTGTTGTTGCTTCACCTTGTTCCATATATGTTTGTCTTATTGTGTAGTGTCACTCTCTTCCTTGCAAAGTTTCATTACAATCCATATTTTCATGACTTCCTTTGGCTCCTTTCCTGATGCCAACTTCTAGCCTGTTCATCATAATATCTAAGACATTTACTTCTGTCTCCATGGTTTTATGTAGCTTTTCATATTTTCTTTGTAGAAGTTAAAATTTTTTATCCAAGAGTTTCAAATGTGCCTATTTATTTTGAGTCTCTAGTTCACTTCTACAATTTAGAAGGTTCAATATGTACTCCATGGCCTCTATTAAACAGTCAAACAACTTATTCATTTTTCTCACGCTCCTGAATGAGAGGGGTCAGAGTGTTCTTCACCATGTTAATTTGCATACACGTCTCAACTATTAGAAAAATACCTAGACCCAAGTTCCTAACAATTTCTCTTGAGAATTGGAATGAATATGAAATTGCATAACTTTTATAGATATGTCGGCCTTACTTTTCCACTCTCCCTTGCTGAGACTTCCATTTAATGGAGTTACAACAATGTCCTACCTCATTCATGACATCATAAATATAGTCCACTTATTAAAACACCTTAATATCGCTCAATATTTCCTCCGTTAATTCATCACATCGATTACTTGTGATCCCTTGGGAAGAATTTAAATTTATACATTGTTTTCTCCAGGCATCTCCTCTGAAGGGATTAGTAAGCCTCCGTGTATATTACCTTGGGATGGCGTGGATAATGATGGGAAAATTGTTGTTATTTATGAGAATTATAAGATACTCTTTCGCATGAGATCCTTTAATGATGAGCCACTAGTTTTCTTTCTCATTAAAGCGATGATTAGATGTCATTAGGGAATGAGAATAAGAGGAAAATTTTCTATGCCAAAAAGTTGTTCGGTAAAATGTTACATAACCATAAACACCATTACGATCAATCTGGTCTACATAATGGTTAGCGTCACTTTTCATGGAAGAGGATTATGTTAAAGAACGTAATCTCAACTACCTGCTAGGTGTCGAATCTATTAGTCCAAGTGTCCCAATTTAGTTTGAGTCAGTCCAGTTTAGTTGAATTTATCTCCAGTTATTTATTGCTGATGTTTCCAATGTAATCTATTTAATCTATTCGTAATATTGTGAAGAGCAACTCTCTGCTCCAGTTCATTTTCAGTTTTTCAATTATTGTCATGGTATCAGAGCCAGCTTGCATAAGCCTCTCTGGAGAGCAGCAACAGAGCCACGAAAGAGCAGAAGAGAAGATCAGTTGATTGGCGCGACTGTGAAGCCCATACTCGTGCCAACGTGCCAAAATAAAGGATAGGCGCGAGAATACACGGCATACCCGCGCCATTTTTATGCCTTGCGTTGTTTTGAAATAGGCGCGTCTATTCCCCTCGGGATCGCACCAATCTGTATGCAAAAATAATGTATCTGTGTTAAAGTCAAAAAGGGTACGTGACTTTTAATAGTTTTATCTTTAAGGTATTTGTTTTTGCGCCAGTCAAAGAAGCCGTGAACCTATCCGGTTCATACGTGTAAATCCCTGCATTAATGCGTTAAGGTATTTTTTTTACGGAAGCAATTGTGTTATTTTTTTTATATCATGAAGGGTAAACACATTCAAAGGAATGGTTTTAAGCCTGGCTCATAAGTTAATGAAAGAAAGGAAGTTTAAGTTTTACGTGAAAGCCCTTTATGAAAATTTGTGAAGTCATTTATGCTTCATGTGATCAAAAAAGTCAAAGCCCTTTCATTTTAAGTGGTATCGACATAAAAAAAGTGAAAGTTTTTTTTATATAAAAAAAAGTTTTTTAAAGTTTTTTATATAAAAAAACTTAAAATATTTTTTTAAGGGTTTTTTTTTATAAAGAGGTTTGAAAGAGCATGTGCTGAAGCGATTTAAAAGAATTTTTTTTTTGGGAGTTAAAAAAAAAAAAAAAACTTAAAGCTGTGATGTGAAATGAAAGTGAAAGTTTACAAGAATTTTTTTGAGGAAGATAATTTTTTAAAAAAATAGAAGGAGAAGTGAAGTTGCATAAGACTCATTCAAGAGAATTTTTTTTTTTGAAGAAGCAAGGTATTGATGAATATGTAAACTCGTCTGTTTGTGGAAGTCAGACAACGCTATCATGGGAAAAGCCAAGAGGCTAAAGAAAAAACAGATTATGTTCGAGATCTTTCTAGATCTGGAACTCAAAAGGAAAAAATATGCCTATGCATTAACATGCATAAAAGGATCAATCGATGAAAGTATACTTCCCTTGATTTCAGAAGCCAAGACAAAAAAGGAGGCATGGGATACCCTTGAGAGATGTTTTGGTACAAGGGGGAGCATTGAAGCAAAGGGGAGCTTTGAAGATGAATATGAAGGTGGATCTGTAGCATCAGATCTACAAAAAAATGAGAAGTTTGTTGAATCCCACTGTGCGTAGTCACATGTGGCTGATGTCTGCGAAGAAAATGTAGATGAAGTAGAGAAGCAACATGAAGGTGCTCATGAACCCCACTGTACATGGCCACAAGTGGATGAAAAGAATCTAACAACAGAGCTTGCTGACGAAGATCTAAAGAATCTAGCAATAGAGCTTGCTAACAAAAATCTAAATATTCTAGCAACAGAGATTGCTGACGAAGCTTTAATGATACTAGCAACAGAGCTTGCTGATGAAATGGTAAATCCAATGATTGATATGGCTAATGTAAACTTTGATAATGAAATTTTGGCTAATGAGGATTGGTTGCAGATGATGCAACAAAAACATTATATCGACATGATGTTATTTGGTGATAAAATCCCACACCATTTAGTGGAAGACAACCTGTTTGTAGCATTACAGGTTAGTGCAAAAAAGCATAAGGAAGAAACAGAGAAAGCAGCAGAGACAGAAACAAAGAATGAAGTCTGCAAAGGGAAAGCAGAAACAGAGACAGATGAAGAAGTAGATAAGGAAGCGCAACAACAGAAAGCTCTCATTACAGAGCAGAAAGGCCAGAACCTATGTCGTTCTAAAAATGCTTTTTATTCTAACATTGATTTTCAGTGTGCAGGTACACATAATGATTATGAAAAAGAGTTGAATTTTCTGGAAACATGGCTTGCAACACCATGTCTAGTTGAGATCTACACAGAAGCTGTAGATATGAATGTTGAAGACGACATGAATGACGAACATGTCAATGAAATTTTCATGCGTTGGAGTTTTGAAGAGATAAGATATTATTCTAATCCTATGTTGCAGAAGATTGATGATGAAAAGAGCACTACAGAAGAAAATATGTGGCAGCAGCCCACATTTCTTGAAGATGTCCAGAACGTGCTTAAACAACTTGGAAAAATAGAAGACCTACAACAGCAAATGAAGAAACAGAGTTCTCAAGGATACAACAAAGCGAAAAATATGAAACAATTTAGAGGCTACAAAATTTGGAAGAAGAGAAGAAGAAAACCAAATCTAGTTGAAGTCAATTTTTTTTAAATTGTAAGCCTCGCTGAGACATAGACCAGCAGGTATCTTAATTAATTTTTTTATGTGGTTGAAATTAAAGGGGAGTGTTAAAGAACGTAATCTCAACCACCTGCTAGGTGTCGAATCTGTTAGTCCAAGTGTCCCAATTTAGTTTGAGTCAGTCCCGTTTATATGACTTTATCTCCAGTTATTTATTGCTGATGTTTCCAATGTAATCTATTTAATCTATTCGTAATACTGTGAAGAGCAACTCTCTGCTCCAGTTCATTTTCAGTTTTTCAATTCTTGTCAGATTATAAGTTATAAAACCTTGATCCAAATCTAGGTTTCCTTATTCCATATTCACATCCTTATTGGCCAAAGCATCCACCATTGTATTCAGGTGCCCCTTTATATGGTAGAATTAAATTACTTCAAAGTGTTTCAAATATATATTTATCCTTTGAAGAATGGAGGGAATAGGGAGGCTACAATTTATTTTAAGCTTCTCTGCCTATTTAATAACTAAAATTGAGTCCCCATAAACCATCAATCGACTGATTCTTCTAGAAATAACTTGTTCTAATCCTTTCCATAGGGCCAAGTATTCAAATTGGTTATTAGTAGTGATGCCCAATACCTAAGAGAATTGAAGCTCTCATTTATCATCAAGGAGCAAGATAACCCTTCCCGCTCTTTCCAACATGAAGCATCTTCAATCACCTTTAATATAGAATCAAAACAAAATTTAATAGGTAAATTAAATAGTCTAACCCATGATTGGATACTAGCTTGAAATTATTCCTTAGAATCAAACACTGGGTGCCGTTATTTAATTGATAGTATAGAATTAAGGGAATTTTGAGGTCTAAAATGGGCCTCCTAAGGAAATAATAAAATAATAGCTATACCAATAAAATAATATTTATGAATTTTCAAATCACTTTTTGCACCAAAATCCATGTAACCATGGTTAAACTCAATTCAAAATTTGTACCAAAATAAAATTAATAAAAAAATTGTATTGATGTGACTATAAATAAGAATGATATTTTTAAGAAAAAATCATTATCAATGCACAACTAATGCATTTGTCCTTTGTACTTAAATAACTTAAAATGAAATATAAATAAAATTCATAAATTCTTAATTATAGATTATATTATTAATTAAATTTTTTATATTTAAATTATATAATAACATGTAATTAATATACTATATGAAAATAATATGACATAATATATTTAATATATTTTTTTTTGTATGACTTTTATATTACATATTGAATTGATTTGATTTATAATATTGAAATGACAATAATAATATTTTATTAAAAAAGTGTGAAATGACATTTATTATGAGTACTTTACTTTATTAATTTAAAAGTACTTAGAGCACTACCATAGTTAACCATGAGTTTATATCCACCATTGAGAATGTGACAAGTAAGTACCTTTAACTCAAACAATGCCACCTTAACCATTAGGGATGATGTCATCCCCTAAAATGTGATTGGTTCTCATAAAGTGAATTTTGATTCTATATTTTCCTTAGGAGGCCCATTTTAGACCTCAAAATTCCCCTAATGTCATATCCATAAAGAAAAAAACATTAATAAATTTTAGGGCATCATCCTTGCTCCTAAAAATAAAACCTAGTTATGAGCCAATCGATGGACAATATGGACATAACTAATAAGTAGTTCCCATTCATGTTTGATCCATGAATTTAATTAAGACATAGAGACTTGATGACCAAAAATACTTACCAACCATTGTTTATCCATCTAGATATGATATTAAACTTACCTTAAGATCCTTATTAACCGCCAAGAAGACTCCTCTCATTCTAATTACCTTTCTTTTTTTCCTATCAATGGTGATATTCTAGATCTTGGGATAACAACTTTGAAACTCTACAAGTTTTAGTTTATTAACCACAAATCCTAGAATATAAAAAATATATGAATATCTTCCAATATATAGTATGACAAACTAAATAATATCGAGGACAAGAATAATTTCCTTCTATGGAAAATGCTCAACAGTAAAAGAATTCACATGGGTTACAAATTCCATGGTCAATGTGGAAGGAAAAAAGGGCATGTTAGGATAGAATTGATCCTCTTTGAAACCATGGGATATGAATCTAATAAATGATTATTAGCTCCATTCCCAACTTTCTTCCCTAGGGTATTATTAAATGAAGGATTGTTTGAAGAACCCCCTCACAATAAAGGACTTGCTCCCTAAATCTCCCAAGTTAGCAAAAAACATTGATCCTCAAAGAGTGAGCCCTTTGAGTAGTCCATAAGATAGATTTCATCTTCCATTATTCCTTAATGCCTTCATCTCTTCACAGGTATAATTTTTCATAAATATTCTCAAAACATATCTCCTTACCACCTATTTTTTCTCCAATGCATAAGATTACCCCTCATAAAATTCTCAACTATGAGCACCTCCACAAATTGTTCTGAATCATGAAATATCATTCCTTCCTCTCCATTTAGTATCTTCTATTCAATAGCACAAAAATATATTCAATTTCACTATGGAGAGTGAATATTTTCAACGCTAAAAATATCCATTACATATAAAGATAGATTTCAAAGAGTGAAAATGTTCAAAACCACAAAGATCCTTTCAATCACACTATAGAGAGAGATTTGTCACATCACAATGATAGGTCTAAGACAAAATCATAAACTTACTTTCTTCCATATATAATCAAATCATTGAACAATAAACACTATGTTAAATTATTTTATACCAAAATTGATTTATTTTTCTTCAACAATTTATTAAAAACCCATAAAATATTTATCTCAAATATTTTTGAAATTGGTGATAAAATAAACAAACTGGTATATTAACTCAAAAAACAAAATGTAGTAGAAGTACAAATAAGGAAATCAATAAAACTACAAATTTTTTTTTGTGCCTAACACAATCTTCCTTCATATTAAATTTCTTAGGAAAATTTGGACCTAAACCCATAGAGAATACATAGAAAAAATACAATTGTTGGGAACCTGGAACTCAACCTTAGTGGGAAAATTCGACCTCAAAGAAATCAACACTACAAAATAAACTCGATCTCTAGAAAATTTAGCCTCTCTCAGTAAGAATTCAACTCCTCTATTTTCCCTCATACAACCCTTGCACACTTGAGAAATTCAGCATCTGGATATTTGACCCTCCTCTTTGGTTGAATCAACTTCTCTCTTTCCTAGCTTTGGCTTCCTTGAAATCTTCTCATCAAATTCCATGTTGCAATTCTTCTCACTTTTTTTCAGTCTAATAGAGTCTCTCTCTCCCGAGACAGTAAATTCCTTAATAATTTCCTACCTTCACCTCTCCCTTAGGATTATTTTATAATTTCATTAAGCCAAAATCCCAACCCTAATCTCCTAAGTGATTAATGGCTAGGATCAAATGTAGAAAATCTCTAACACATTTCTGATACCATGTAGAAATTACACTAATGGATTCAATTCGATCATGAAATGTACTAAAACAAGATATTGAATCCTTCTATAATATTTGCAGAATATGAATCATGATCGCTCAATCACATGCAAGTAAGAGAAAGAAGTAAATCAATCGCACAAAACAAGATTTTCTTGGGGAAAGCAACTGCTCAAAACCCCTCCATATTTATTATATAATCAACCAAGGAATCATGAAACAATACAATGCATGTGTGCTCACCACAACCTCATACACTCTACCAATTGTCTCACACTGATCTAGGAAAAATTGGACCAATACATAGCCAATTTCTTGCCCACCTTTAGCCCGCCATTCTCACACAACCCCTAGGAAAAATAATTCCTATTAAATAGGAATTCCAACCTTCCTTGACTGCACAATCCATCACGGGCTTCCTGTGGCTTTATAACTGCACTTAGGCAATTCGTCAATTATACTACTGATAGTTTACTTACCATATTAGATATAAATCTTCCGGATAATCACATGAGAGTTTTAGGAACTCTCATGTGATTATCCGGAAGATTTATATCTAAGTTCCTAAAACTCTCATGTGATTATCCGGAAGATTTATATCTGTTCCTAAAACTCTCATGTGATTATCCGGAAGATTTATATCTAATATGTTATGGATCACAGAAGCTTGCACTCTCAAAAGTTTACTTACCTTTAACCTTTGTCTCAATTGGGTCGTTATCAAAGTTGACATGTATGCAGCTATTAATAGTGAATCATCAGTTACTTGGTACATCACTACTTGTGAATTAAATGTATTTTAATTCACTTAATCTTCCGTTAGCTCATTAATCAGTTAGAAATAGTTAAACTGATTTTAACTCAATTAATTTGAGTTAACTGATTGCACTCACACCACACTAGTGCTACAACTACAATTGGACCTTGTAAATAATAAAATCACTCTACATGCCTATCCTTTGACCCTCAACTCAAAATTCTTGAGCTAACTAAGTCTATCACACTTAGTTAACTATTACAAGTTGTTATGAGATAAGATTACAATTTATTTTCCAATTTATTTAAAAACTGGACACCCACATTAGCACTAATGTGCCACTGAATTCCTCACTCATGTGTGACCTAGAATCCCACACTAGTATGTGTTGAATTTTCTTGTTGAATTTCAACACTCCCTTTTAACAAGAAAGGGATTATCAGCTACCGCGATCCTGCCTCTGTGGTATTTGAATTTTCTCTTTGCAAGCGCCTTCGTCAAGATATCTGCATCCTGATCCTTCGTGGGAATGTACTGCAACAACATAATGTGCCTCTGAACACAATATTTTAGATGGTGGTACTAGATGTCAATATTCTTGGACCTATCATGGAATACCAGATTAACCGAGAATTTTATGCAACTTTGGTTATCACAATGTATCACCGTCGGATCCATCTGATGAAAAAACAAACGAACATGTATCTTCCTCATCCAGATGGAATCACATGAAACCTGACTAGTTACCACGTACTCTGACTTGGTTGAACTGAGTGCAAATGATCTCTACTTCCTGCTGTACCAAGAAACTGTTGTTGATCCTATGCTGAAGATTCCCTCTGATGTTCTCTTCCTGTCTGATGGACTACCTACCCAATTTGCATTAGTGAAGCCTTGAAGCTTCACTCCCTCTATCCATCTATACCATAATCCATACATTGTAGTTCCCATGAGATATCTCAACACATACTTCCCCACCTTCCGAAAGAGCTTGGTAGGCTTAACCATAGCTTGAATAAGTTGGTTAACTGCGTAGCATGTGTCTGGTCGCGTGTTCACCAAATACATAAGTGAACCCACAAGCTTCCTGTAAACAGTAGCATCCGCTACCTCACCTAAAGTAGCATCCTCCTTCCTCCAATTACCTGTAAGAGGAGTCTCCATGGGTTTTCTGCCCTCCATGTGTAACTTCCTCAGAATCTCCTTGGCATACTTGCCCTGAGATACAAATAGCTCCCCATCTCTTTGCCATATTTCCAAGCAAAGGAAATATTGCAAGAGCCCCATGTCCTTCATCTCAAACTCTCTTGCAAGATCCTCTTTGCAATAATTTATGAGCTGCTCATCACCTATCAGTATAATATCATCAACATAAAGTACAATAATTAAAAGCTTACCATCTGTTATCACACTCAAAACTTTCAAAATTTTCTTTGATAAGGTCACCATAGGTTTCATGTTATATCATGTTGGGTCATGCATTTGATGAAGAATTTATAAAATCATGTTTATCGTATGTCAAAAAAACCATTTTGAGTCATGTCATGTCAGCCAAATCCATTTATCATTTAGTTTTCACAGCCATGCCTTAAAATCAAGAAATGAGCCACTTGTCTAGTTTTTCACAGTTTTGTAGCGAATACAATGGTAGAATAACAAATTTCGCTACGAAAATGCATAAAATTTTTGTAGCACTCATTTTCCAAAATAAAATCAATGAATTCTCATTTTATATTTGTTTTAGGGAAAGGTGAGATCACCTATTAATTAAGTTATGACAGTTATCCAACATGTGAAATCATAAGTGATTGTCATCATTGCACTTTTATCCCTCCATTTGTCATTTTCCCTCTCATATTAGAATTTCATCTTTTTCACCCAAGCTCCTCTCTGTTATTAACCCTTCAACCTTTTCATGTATTGGTCATGTGTCACCCTTGAAAATTTTAAGCTTTGTGGCAAAGCAACTTGCTGTCCAAAAGCAGCTTGCTGTCCAATTTGTCTTTATAGGTGTCACATGTTTAAGAGGGAAGCTTGGTTATAAAGGGAGATGGCTATGAAGGATAAGGCATACAAAGGAGGCTCCGTGTTTAAATAGGAGCTCACGGAGGAAACCTATTTTTTCTGAAGCATTCACCATTTAAAGTTGTTTGAATTTATATTGGAGCTAACAAGGAAATTGCTACGTTTTGGGACTGTTTGAGCAGTAAATTTAAAGAGAGGATTATGGATTAAAAGAGATGAATTAAGAAATACCGAGAGAGGTTATTGTCAAGCATAGAACAAGAAAAAATAACCTCTTTCCATTTTCTCACAGGTGCTACCCGTTTGGAGATTCGAAGATGTCTCTAAGACCTATTTTCAGGAAACACAATTTTCCCGTTTTATACATGTTTTTCAAATGTAGATTCTGGATAGCTAGAGATGGTATTTAAAAAAAAAAAAGAGAGATTTTTATTCAAAAAATTCTGATCTACAAAAACCACCTCCAGTTTTTCAAAATATATCAAGGATTCAGAAATATGAGTTCATTTCTAAACTACAAATTCTACCTTTTTTTAGGCAGTTTCGTAGCGTGCTTTGGGCTTGAAGCCAGAAAAACGCTACAAAAATTTCTATAGGTGAATTTTTTCTTTGGAATCTAGTTTTATGAAGAGTTAAGGAGGGAAATTGATAGTATTTAGCTCTTTTAACCCAAAAAACATGTCCACAATAGCAAAGAGAGCCAACAGGTGGCAGAGGACGGTGAAATGAAATATGCTACTAAACTACATTACAAAACTGCCTAATGACACTCTGCTTTTGTAGCAAGGAGATTTGGGTTGTATTTTGTTATCTTGAAAGTGTTTTGAAGGTCAACTAGCCACATGTAAAGGTCAAAGATAGTTAGAGGAATGTTTTTTTATGCAGGTTTGGTCTTCGACAAAGTTATCCATCTCATCAGCTCATCATGGAGGCATTATCATGTGTGATGGCACCATTTCCTTAAAAATAGGAGAATCAGTTTCATAAATACAACGAGGGAGTTTATATCTTAGTCATGGTCAGTGATACTTGAGCACATGATCATTTTCTATGTAAACAGGTTGTTGTTTTAGTTGAAAAGTGAAATAAATAAGTAGTTTAGTCCTATTAGGTTTCTAACTCCTAAAGTTAGTAGGTGTCATTATCATTACCATGTATTTGGATTTTTAGTTAGATTAGGTGTCAAAAAGAGGATTCGAAGGTCCAAATTGAAGGCAGATCCAATGTGAAAGTGCTGAAGCTATTAATAGGCAAAATATTGAATAACAAAGGGTTGGGAGATGTTATGAAGAGACTATTCTTGTAATATTTGTCTATCAGTAATATATAGTTGCAGGAACCTATTTCAGACTTGAGATTATTCTATGTGTTCTTATGTACGTTTCTTATATCAGTCTTTTACTTTCTCTCCAGTTTCTAGTTGTATAATCACTTGGAATTCATGACTACATGCTCCAACTTCCTTTATACACCTAGTCTGCTGTTTTGTCATGTTTTATTAGTTTGGTAATGTATAATCACTTGGAATTCATGGTGACATGCTCCAAATTCCTGTATGCATATAGCTCGCTGTTCTGTCGTTCATGTGTGGTTTTATAAGAATACAATTTCCTCAGCTTCCATGAGATAGATTGACTTGTGACTTAGTTTTCATATTGACTCCATCAGTCCAATGGTAGTAAACCCTCTACATATTTCACCTACACAACAATACATTCAATCCAATTCAGAGTTAGCAATCTGATGGTGAACAGATTAAAATTCATTGAAAATAATTTATCCTTCTTTTGAGAGAGCCCTCTAAAACTGGAAAGGCTAATTTCCAGTTGCAAGTGGTTTGAAGTAGTTACTCCAAGTTGACCATTGAAGCAGCCCAACAGGACTCAATTTGGTGATAACACCATCAAACACAATATGATATAGGTTTGAATCCGATTCACTCTTTTTGAATCCCAAACCAGTGAAATAGCCATCGATACTGGTGTACCAAGCACGAGGTGCTTGCTTCATCCCATACAATGCTCTCTTGAGATGCACACATGTGACTCCCTATCAAAGGTCTCAAGAATTTCTGGCTCATCAACGTACACTTCTTCCTCAATAAATCCATTGAGAAAGGCCATATTTACATCCATCTGACATATCTGCCACCCCATCTGTGATGAGAGTGCAAGGATAGAGCTAATCAATGAGTACCTTGCAACCGGTGCAAAAGTATCCTCATAGTCAATCCCCTCTACCTGTGAGAATCCTCGGGCCACAAATCTATCCTCGTATTTCTCCACACTCCCATATTCTTCTCGCTTCACCTTGTAGATCCAACTGGATCCAAACACTAACTTCTCCACTGGTCTTGGGATCAGTTCCTATGCATTGTTTCTGATAATGGAGTCATACTCCTCAACCATGGCATCAACCCATGTTGGCTACTGCATTTCTTCCTCAAAAGAGGATGGTTCCGTCACAATATACTCGCTCATAAGAGCCATGTATCTAGTATACCTGTCTGTGGACATTCTCCGCTTGCGCTGTGATGTAGGAACACCTACATGATCTATTGCATCCAACATTAATATGTTAGCCTCTATGGTGCGCTTCCTACCATTTATGGTTGATGGATCTTCATGAGTGGTTTCTGCCACCTCATTATCCTTTGCTTGTGGCTGCTCCACATCCTAAGGTTAATCCTTTGGAACTAAGAGTTCCTCATCTCATGCAAGTCAAGCTCCCTCTCAAGGGACAATTGCATGGATTTATCCTCATCAAATTTAACATCTCTCTTGACATTTCCCATCCTGTTAGCCGACAAATACACCCGATAGTTGTGGGGAGTATTAGTGTACCCCAAAAATATCCCAACCTTCCCAACCTCTACTGTTGGTTCTAGCTTCTTCCTAAGATCTTTGGTCACATTGAAATAGACAGATGAGCCAAAAATTTTAAAATATGAAACATCCATTTTATTACCTGAAAAAGCCTCCTCTGGTGTACTCATGCCAAGTATCCGATGAGGACTACAGTTCTGCACAAATACCATTGTGTTTCATGCCTCTACCCATATATGCAACGGTAGGCCTTGATCATGTAACATAGCTCGTGCTGCTCCCACAATTGTTCTCTTCTTTCTTTATACAACACCATTATGTTCTGGGTTATGAGGTGCAATCAATTATCTCTGAATTCCTTCTTTGGCACATAAGTTCTTGAATTCTTTAGAGATATACTCACCACCATTGTCACTCCTTAGAGCCTTCACCTTATTCCCTATATCTTTCTCTACCAGTTCTTTGAACTCACAAAACTTGGAGAATGTTTGATCTTTATTCTCCAGAAAGAAGATCTAACATTTTCTAGAAAAATCATCAACAAAAATCACATAATACTTATGCTTTGCTGTGGAATTTGTAGAGAATGGCCCACACATGTCTGAGTGAACTCTCTTAAGGATTGCCCCTGATTGGTTCTCCTTATCATGAAATTTGGCCTTAGTATACTTCCCCATGGTACATCCCTTGCATGTGTTTATTTGTGCAAGAGTACCCTTTGGAAGACCTGTAGAAATCTGCAACATGGTCCTCAAAGCACTGTGGTGTAGAAGGCCCAATCTCTTGTGTCATAACTCACCTATATTCCATCTCACCACCTTCCCTGATTTACTGCTCAATGTTGCGTAACCATCTACATCAAGTTTGTAAAGGTTCTTCACATGAACCCCAATCTTCTTTACCTCTCCTGTGGCTTTCTCACGAAGGAATGCCTTTCCTTCACTAAAAACCACATCATATTCAATATCCTCCAACATAGAAACTGAAACTATTTTTTTTTTCAAGCCTGGTACATGCATGCCATATTTTAATATGAAAGGTTTACCTGAATGTCTCTGGAAAGTAACTGTACCAATCCCGGTAGCACTATACCTCCCATTATCACCCATCTCTATGTGCATAGTAAGATCCTTCTCCTCCAAGCTACTAAAGAGTTATTTTTTTCCCTTCATGTGGAAAGATGATCCACTATCAAAGTAACACACAAATCCCATCACAGTTGACACCATGCATGCGATGTGATAGAAGTCCAACTTAAATTGTGAGGCCAAATATTCACCCGTTGCAGCTCCCATAACCTTCTTGTTTTTGCTGTTCTTTTGTGGAAAATTTGTGGCATAGTGCCCATGATCATGAAAGTGAAAAAATTTCACCTTTGACATGTCACACTTCTTGCCTTCTTTTCCAGTCTCAGATTTGGAATGGGACTTCTTCCCCTTCCCCTTCTTTTCCTTACCAGCCAAGGCACAATTTTCCTCATCATCGTTCTTGGATGAGGATCCATCCTTGGTATTCCGCTAAAACTCTTCTTGTGCCAAATTTGACCATATTTTCTCCCAATATGGTAACTTCTCCCTCCCATTCACAGAGCCCTAGTAACTATGCCAACTCTTGCGAAGGCCTAGAAGTGCTAGGCTCACCAATTCATCATTAGCTACAGTAATCCCAACACTTCCAAGGTCATCTCGACATTGAGTGAACTTGGTCAAGTATTTTTGGATTGTGTCGCCCTTCTCCATTTTCATTTTCCTGAGCTTGTCCTTGAGTGCCAATTTTTTGTGGTCACTTCTGCTTTGAAACAGATCTGTCAAGGCCTTCCAAATAGCATATGGATTTTCCTTTCCATGGAGACTCGAGACAATATGATCTCGAACTCCCTCTAATAAGATCCTCCTCACCTTTGTTACCTTCTTCTGCCACGCATCAAGAAGTTGGGCATCTATTGCTGCGAGCTTTGGAATATCATTATCTATGAATTCCTTCAACCCATTATCCTCCAACAATGCCTCCATCCTTTCCTTCCATGAAATATAATTCAATCTTCCCTCGAGTGCATATTCAAGTCTCAAGCCATCGAAAGACATCTTGATAAGCTTATAGATCCAAAGAAAGTATCTGAAAATTTGAATATTGCTCAACACATACTCAATTTATTCTCCACTATTGTGATTCCTGGCACTCTGATACCATTTAGAAAGTCTCTAACACAACCCTGATACGATGTAGAAATTACCCCAATGGATTCAATCCAATCATGAAATGTACTAAACCAAGATACTGAATCATTCTACAATATTTGCAGAATATAAATCACGACCGTTCAATCAAATGAAAGTAAGAGAAAGAAGTAAATCAATCGCACAACAAAAGATTTTCCTAGGGAAAGAAACGACTCAAAATCCATCCATATTTATTGTATACCAGGGAATCATGAACCAATACAATGCATGTGTGCTCACCACAACCGCATGCACTCTACCAATTGTCTCACATTGATCTAGGAAAAATTGGACCAATACATAGCCAATTTCCTGACCACCTTCAACCTGCCTTTCTCACACAATCCCTAGGAAAAATAATTCCTATTAAATAGGAATTCCAACCTTCCTTGACTATGCAAACCATCATGGGATTCTTGTGGCTTTGTAACTTCACCTGGGTAGTTCACTAATAATACAACCGATAGTTTACTAACCTTTAACCTTTGTCTCAACTGGGTTGTCATCAGAATTGACATGCATGCAACTATTAATAGTGAACCATCAGTTACTTGGTAGATCACTACTTGTGAATTAAATCTATTTTAATTCACTTGATATTCCACTGACTCATCAATCAGTTAGAACTAGTTAAACTGATTTTAACTCAATTAATTTGAGTTAATTGATTGCACTCACACCACACTAGTGCTACAACTGCAACTGGACCCTGTAATAATAGAATCAGTCTACATGCCTATTATTTGACCCTCAACTCGAAATTCTTGAGCTAGCTAAGTATATCACACTTTGTTTTAACTATTATAACTCGTTATGAGATAATATTACAATTTATTTAAAAATTGGATGCCCACATTAGCACTAATGTGTCATTGAATTCCTCACTCGTGTGACCTGGAATCCCACACTAGTATGTGGTGCATTTTCTTGTTGAATTTCAACATTAAATCCTAAGCCTCACTTGAGATCAACGATTGAGATTATATCTAAGTCACTTAAATAATTTTATTATTTATCGCTAGAATTTTCCCTAATAGTCCACAATAATTAATTAGATGAATTGTTTTACTTTTCCTAAGTTAACCTTAGGAAATAAATTTCAATACCACTTACTCCACCATGTAATCACCTAAAGAGGTAATAAAATATATTCTACATGATAAGACACCAAGCCAATGTAGAAGACCTTCCAACGAAACAAAATCAACACAATATATCAAAGTTTCCCTCCATCATTTTCATGATATATCTTCTCAAATATTGAGTTTTTTATTCTCTCTACTACCAAAATCATATTTTCTAGAATTTGTCTCATATCACTCCCCTCCACTATGGTTTTCACAACACCTCCATCTAACATGTTACAATAATAACATAACCAAATCATGGCCCAAGAACTTTTAGGGAATCATAAAATTTTAGCCATACACTAAGCAAAACATACATCCTAAATTTCCATCACCTATTCCATGATATCCTATTTTTATCATTCCCAACTCCAAGAAAGATTATTGAATATGTCCTCCACCCTACTTTGCATCAAGAATAAAATTCTACAGTTCAGATCTCACTATAACATCTACTATAACCATCCCAATTTCTCTTCATTAGTTTAAATCTCTGATGTGTTCAAAACCACACCTATATTACTAGTACACATAGATTCATCCAATAGTTGGCAATATCAACACTTATAAAAACCCTAGTGACCTATGGTCTCCAGATTGAATTCCTATTTTCCCATGGAAACTTTGATTTCTTGTGGTATTAGTGCTCCATTTATGTCATGATGATTAATTCATAGGATTGGTATTCTACTATTGTGGCCCAACATATCTACCAATACTCACATTCATATCTACAAAATTCTAAAGTAGCATAGCCGGTTTAGGTCAAATCACCTCTATCTCCTTTGGTCCAATTCCCTTATCTAATTTTTGTGTTGAATATCTTTCTCTTGTAGTCAATGGAAACCATGAGACCTTGGTGGATGGTACTGATCATAGGAAATTCATAGTAATTTATAAAATTTAGAAATCCATATAGCTTCTTCCTCTACTAATTTTATAACTATTTTATTTATTTAATATCAATATTGAAAAACTTACAAATGAAAATAACAAAAATCATAAAAGAAGAGGACTACAAAGTAGCAAGTCCCTGTTAGAAAATTAAATATTACAGAGCAATGCAACACATAAAATATGCGGAAAATACAAGCACACAAAACACATAAAACCAAAGAGACACAGATATACGTGGTTCACCTAATTTGGGCTATGTCCACCTCGAACAGCCAGTCCTTCCTTTCTATTATCCAGCAAAAATGAAGAGACAAAACCTACAGCAGATCCGCTGTAATATCCTCTGTTCTCTCTCATAGTCTCCCTATCTGTTTCTTGCTCTGAGAATACACACATAATACACAACCACAATACAATACCCTCATATATACAAGGGGGTTGCCTTCTAGGAAAAAAAAACCTAAACTAAACATAAATTCTACCGTCAGATCATCCACCTATGAACGGCCCAGATTGACTAGAAATTACTATACTTTTACAAGGCAATTTTACATCTGTTTTTAGCTTCGGGGGCGCTGCCCCCGAAACCCTCGCCAGGGGGGGGGCTCCGAAAAGCGCTTCCGCCCCCCCCTGGACCCCCCACGGTAGCGATTAATTACGGGCGGCGTTGCCGCCCCTTTTAAGGTACAGGGGTCCAATGCTGTGATACAAAGTAAATAAGATAATCAGGCTCCACACCCAACAATCTCCCACTTGGAGACTGATTGTAGCAACTCCACCGCTACTTCATTTGATGGACAATGACTCCTCTTTGGACATGGCTGTTCCTCCTCTTCATCGTCATCCTTGAAGACCAATTGAAACTAAGCACATTCTCAGTTTCTCCCTAGTTACAAATTTTGTTAACATATCTGCAGGATTCTAGCTAGTGTGTATCTTTTCCAGCTTCAACTCTCCATCTTCCAATACTGACCGTATGAAATGGTACTTGAGATGTATGTGTTTAGTCTTGGAATGAAATGCTGAGTTCTTTGCAAGATGAATGGAACTTTGGCTATCACTGTATAATGTGTCCATATCATGCTTCTTACCCAATTCATCCATAAACCTTTGTAACCAAATTATTTCTTTACTAGCCTCTGTAGCAGCAACATACTCTGCTTCTGTTGTTGAAAGTGCAACAAAAATTTGGATTTTTGAAACCCAACTGACAACTATTCCACCTACAGTAAATACATATCCTGTAGTGCTCCTCCTGTTATCTCTATCACCTGCCATATCTGCATCAACATATCCCTGTAGAGAAATGTTTGAACCACCAAAGCATAATGCTTGATTTATGGTACCTCTCAAATATCTGAGAATCCATTTTACTGCCATCCAATGTTCCTTTCCTGGATTATTCATGTACCTGCTTACAACTCCCACTGCATGTGCAATATTAGGCCTTGTGCATACCATTGCATACATTAAGCTTCCAATTGCTGATGCATATGGAACTTTAGACATATAATCCATGTCTTCTTGGGTCCTGGGGCACATCTCCTTACTAAGTTTGAAATGGCTAGCAAAAGGTGTACTAACTGGTTTTGCATTCTGCATATTAAATCTTTTCAACACCTTTTCTATGTACTCATTATGAGACAGTGTTAATTTGCGATTTTTCCTGTCTCTAGTTATCCTCATACCAAGGATTTGTTTTGCAGCTCCCAAATCCTTCATTGCAAATGAATTTTCCAATTTTCTTTTGAGAACATTTATTTCCTGCATGTTAGATCCTGCAACAAGCATGTCATCTACATACAATAACAATATAATATAGCTGCCATCATTTTTCCTTTTTAGATAAACACAATGATCAGGGTGACATCTAGTATAACCTTGTTCAGACATAAACTTGTCAAATTTTAGATACCATTGCCTTGGAGCCTGTTTTAAGCCATACAAGCTCTTCTTTAACCTGCACACCAATTTTTCTTTCCCTTTGACCTCATATCCTTCTGGTTGCTACATGTATATCTCTTCCTCCAATTCTCCATGGAGAAATGTTGTCTTTACATCTAACTGTTCAAGATGTAAATCTTCCGCTGCTACAAGACTTAAAATAGTTCTGATTGAATTCATCTTAACAACAGGAGAAAATATTTCATCAAAATCAATACCTTTCTTCTGTACAAACCCCTTCACCACAAGTCTAGCTTTGTACCTCTGTTTTCCTCCATCTTCTTCCTTCAGCCTGTAAACCCATTTATTCTGCAATGTAGTTTTACCTGCAGGAAACCTGACTAAGTCCCAAGTCTAGTTATGCATTAAGGAGTCCATCTCTTCTTCCATGGCTAGCTCCCACTTCTTCCTGCTTTCAAACTGCATTGCTTCTTCATAACATTTGGGTTCACCAAAATTAGTGAGCAATAAATAATATAATGAAGGAGAGTATCATTCAGGGGGTATACTTATCCTAGTAGATCTTCTAACACCACTTTCAGGTGTTTGAGGTGCCTGTTGCTATTGTGGTGGTTGCTACTGCTGTGGTTGTTGATTATTATTGTTTTCAGGCACCTTTATTTTTTTAGTTATCTCATCAAAAACTGTGTATTCCTTGCTTTATTTTTCTTGTTTCTTTTCCTGCAACTGATTCTTATACAAGACCTTTTCATTGAATATTACATCTCTGCTCCTAATGATTTTGTGATTTTCATAATCATATAAGCGATATCCAAAATCATTAACACCATATCCAATAAAGGTACATTTCTTTGATTTTGCCTCAATCTTTGTTCTATTTTCTTTATTAATATGGACAAAGGCCTCACAACCAAAAGGCTTTAAAAAGAGTAGTTTACCTTTTTACCTGTCCATGCTTCCTCTGGAATACCACCATCCAAGGAACTTGAAGGCCCTCTGTTTATTAGATAAACAACAGTATCTACAGCATCTGCCCAAAATTGTAAAGGAAATCCTGCATGCAATCTCATGCACCTTGCACGCTCCATGATTGTTATGTTCATCCTTTCTGACACACCATTTTCTTGTGGTGTTCTTGGAATTGTCTTCTCTCTACAAATTCCATGCTCTGAACAGTACCTATCAAACTCTTTGCTGCAATATTCACCTCCATTCTCTGATCTAAGACACTTCAACTTCTTTCCTGTCTCAATCTCAACCAAAGCTTTCCATTTCTTGAAAGTATCGAATACATCATATTTATTCTGAATACAATAAATCCAGGTTTTTCTAGTTGCATCATCAATAAAAGTAACATAATAACGAGAGCCACCGAGAGATGATACCTGAGCAGGTCCCCATACATCTGTATGCACAAGCTCCAATTTTTCGCTCTTCTTTTCTTTCCCAACTCTGAGAAATCTGACTCTTTTTTGTTTTCCATAAATGCAATTTTCACAGAAATCCAAATCAACATTCTTCAAACCTGGCAACAAATTTCTTGAGTGAAGAATCTTCATCCCCTTCTCACTCATGTGTCCGAGCCTATGATGCCATAATGCTGCATTTTCTCCTTTGGAAGTTAAAGCATTAATAGAGTTAGAAATACCATTGCATAAATACAATGTACCAACCTTTTCACCTTTTGCTATTACCATCGCTCCTTTGGTGACCTTCCAAGTTTTATCTGTGAAAGTTGTCACACAACCTTCACTGCCTAACTGCCCTGTTGAAATCATATTTTTCTTCAGATCTGGAACATGCCTTACCTCCTTTAGTAGCCATTAGTTTCCATTCTGTTGTTTTACAAGAACTTTACCCATTCCAACAATTTTACGGGGTTTATCATCACCCAAATGAACTTGTCCAAAATCTCCTTGAACATAGTCATGAAAATATTTCTTATCAGGTGTGGCATGGAATGAAGCCCCTGAATCTACAACCCAAGAATTAGTAACATTTTCGAAAGAAATAATCAAAGCATCTTGTAACACATCACCTGTCACATTTGCTTCATGATTGTTTTCTTGTTGTGCATCTCCTTCTTTTCCCTTCCAAGATCTAAAATCTTTCTTTAGGTGTCCTCTCTTTCCACATTTCTAGCACACTATCCCCGATCTGGACTTGGATCTTCCTTTCCTTGATTTATTGCAATAACTCGAGTTCTTTCCTATTTCCATTCTTCTTCCCCTAGACTCTGCACTCAAAGCATTACCTGATGTCTCACCAGAGCTTTTGCGTCACATTTCCTTGCTAAGGATAGCACCGACAACATCGTCAAACTTTAAAGTACTGATCTAGAGACAAAGTTACTAATGGTCATAACTAAACCATTCCAGCTTTCTGGCAATGAGCATAGAAATAAAAGAGCCCTAACTTCATCATAAAATTTTACCCCTACAGAACTTAACTGACTGGTAACTGTATTAAAATCATTTAAATGGTCTGCAACAGATCCACCTTCCGACATCTTCATATTAAATAATCGTTTCATAAGAAATACCTTGTTTGAGGTTGAGGGTTTTTCATATAGTTTCGCCAACGTTTGCATAAAACCCTCTATTGTTGTTTCCTTCGAAATATTGAAGGCGACTAACGCCGCAAGGCACAACTGTACTATTCCGAGTGCCTTTCTATCGAGAATGTTCCATTCCGCGTCTGTCATGGCCGCCGACTTCTTTGTTTTTCCGGTCAATGGTATGTATAGATCTTTCTGATACAGATAATATTCCATCTGCATCTTCCACAACGGGAAGTTTTGGCTGTTAAATTTCTCGACCCTAAATTTACCATCTTCCGCCATTGCTCCCACTCGAACCAGGAACCCTTCTTTCCTACGAGTTTATCAGCCAAATAGACCTTCGGCTCTGATATCAGTTGTTAGAAAATTAAATATTACAGAGCAATGCAACACATAAAATATGTGGAAAATACAAGCACACAAAAAACATGAAACCAGAGAGACACAGATATACGTGGTTCACCCAGTTTGGGCTACATCCACCCCGAACAGCCAGTCCTTCCTTTCTATTATCCAGCAAAAATGAAGAGACAAAACCTACAGCAGATTTGGTGTAATATCCTCTGTTCTCTCTCATAGTCTCCCTATCTGTTTCTTGCTGTGAGAATACACACATAATACACAACTGCAATACAATACCCAAATATATACAAGGGGGTTGCCTTCTAGGGAAAAAAACCCTAAACTAAACATAACTTCTACTGTCAAATCATCTGCATATGAACGGCCCAGATTGACTAGAAATTACTATACTTTTACAAGGTAATTTTACATATGTTTTTAGCTTCGGGGGTGCTGCCCCTGAAACCCCTAACAGGGGGGGCTCCAAAAAGCGCTACCGCCCCCCCTAGACCCCCCACGACAGCGATTAATTACGGGTGGCGTTGCCACCCCTTTTAAGGTACAGGGGTCCAATGCTGTGATACAAAGTAAACAAGATAATTAGGCTCCACACCCAACAGTCCCTTTCTTCAAAGCTATAAAATCAGTTGGCAATCTATATTAGAGCTAGGAACTTATGGAAATTATGTTTTTTGAATATAATTATTTTTTTTGAAATTAATTTTTTTATTTTTATTTTTGGGGTGGTATATGTAGGTTCTAGTCTCCCTAACCTCAATGGAAACAAGATTGTTCATTATGCTTAGAGGCTAGGAAAGGTACAAATAACCTGATAGAGATATGTGGTATTTCCATCACTAAAGGGGAAAGTATTAGCTCCTGATCTTTAGAAAATCAATGTTTTTCATGAAAGAAATGTTATATCATTCTAATATGGTGGTGAACAAGCTTAAAATTCTCATTTCTAGAATTAAACGCATCCTCTCTTCATTTGAAAAAGTCACCTTCTTGTATATCAAATGGGATTTGAATTCAAAGGTTAATAATTAGTTCAAGCTTGTCATTGGTCTTAGCTAATAAATTATTTCAAAGAATGGGGAACTAAGCTTTAGTTCATTCCCCTAGATTAACCAGCAAATGGTTTTTAATGGATAACCCCCCATTATGAATCAATTAAAATGAATTTAGGAAGGTTGTACCTTAGGAAGGATGGAGAGAGGTGCTCCATTCCCTAACTCAATTATATTTTCAGGTAAATTATGTGGTAATTATATTCCCACTAATGTCTAGGGTTTAAAAATGTGGGATTATGGATGCTTGTGAATTTTTACTAAATAATTTCACAAGCCTTATGGCTCCTATTTTGTTGGAGATTGGTGGTGGTTCCAAAGGTGATTGTTGATCCGGATCTTGGGGGGATAAGATTCAAGAGTCATGAATGCTAAGAGAAAAGGAGGGAAAAATGTAAATTTTCCAAGAAAATAATCTTGAGAAAACATTGAAAAAACAAATACATATTGAATACATCCAATATCTGAAAGGAAAGATAACCATTGAAGATAACAATTTATTAAATGAGATAAAATTTTGATCATTACATCATGGTTGACCAATCTATCATTTTACAAAGTGATGCCTACTATTTATAGCTTTCTTGACTGCAATACAATGGATAAATACCATGGGTAGATATTATGGGTGGATTCCACTTTTTATTCATATCAATCTCCCCCCTTAGGAAGCAATGGTCCCCATTGTGTGAAGTTCCCTCCGAAGAAGATTTTGTTGAATATGAGCCAATGAAGAGAAAGTTTTTGTGTGGTTGACTCATCACTATAATGAATGAAGTATTGAGGATAGAGGTACTTTGTAATTCTTGTGGGCCAACTGTGATACTAATAGTGTACGACCTAATAAATGGACTTTGATGGAAAGAGTTTTGTGTGGTTGACCCATAAACATGGGTTTTTGGACCCATAACCATGATGAATGAGGATCTGAGGATGGAGATACCATGTAATGCTTTTCGGCCAACTATGGTATTAGAAATTTATGGCCTAACAAATGGACCTCGAAATATTTTTCTTGTCGATTGTCAAGGTATGGTAGAAATATGGTGGTTTATCAGGTGCCTTATCTTTGTAAATTCTCACTATCGAATGATATTTTGTAAATTCTTCCTTCAAGTAATAAAGTTTCACATTTTTCAGTCATGTGGTTGTGAGTTAATAGTCCCACCACGACATTACCTTGGCATCAAGAGGGGTATTTTTTCATAGTAAAAGATATGCTTCAAGCTAGTAAACAAAGATAATCCTATCACCATAAACACCCCTAGCTACCAAAAAGGAAGAATAAAAAGATCCAACATGCCCTATTTGGCTTGCAAACAAATTTTGTATCAAGAAGTATGATGCCCGAATAATCATTACTAGAATTCCCATTGCAATACTTGAAGCAACACTCATCACTAGCTTGGAATTTGTGGTTGTTGAGGGAGAATTTGGAGATGCATCAAACTAGAATAATTTTTTACACATTATTGAGGTCAAAATAGGTTTTGAAAGCCCTTATTAAAACCATTGTTGGCGTGATGTATCCATTATCATTGATTCCATATTGTCTATGTAGTTAGTGTTGAAGTTAGAGTCCAACAATCTGTAATTCAGATTTTGTGCAACATTTCCAAGAAATTTAGCGTTAGTGTCAACATGCCCATCTTTTTTGTCCCTAGGTTATGATGCCCTCAAGGCTGCATGGATGGAAGTTGAAACCTAGATAGTCCCAGCTAAATCAAGTCTATCTTCTGGTTTGAAGTTATACCTTATTGTCTCAACTAGATGTTGCACATCAATTTGTATATCCACAAAGAGATAAGAGCATGGGATACTTGTCAAATCAACAGGGAATAAACAACTATAACCATAGTGAATGAGAAAATCAACCCTAATTGTTATTGTGCTGGGTGTGGAGCCTGATTATCTTCCTTATTTAGATGTTTCACCACGTTGGAACCATGTTCATAACGGGGCAACAACACCGTTCATCATTGGATCGCTGTCAGGGGGGTTTAGGGGGGGTGACAACGCCATTTTGGAGCCCCCCCAACGTGGGTTTTGGAGGCAACACCCCTGAAGCTAAAAAAAAATGTAAAATTTCCTTGTAAAATATTGTAATTTCGTAGTCAATCTGGGCCGTTCATTAGGCAAATGATATGATAGTAGAAGTGATGTTTAATTTAGGGTTTTTTTTCCCTAGAATGAAACCCATATGTTGTATGAGGTTATTGTATTGCAGTTGTGTATCGGGTGTATATTCTGAACGAGAAATAGAAAGGGGTACTGTGTGAGAGAGAAGAGGATTATTACAGTCGATGTGTTGTAGGTTGTGTCTCTTCATTTTGCTAGATAATATAAAGGAAAGACTCACTGTTTTCGTGGATGTAGCCCAAGTTGGGTGAACCACATATATTTGTGTCTCTCTTGTTTTATATGTTTTCTGTGTTTGTGTTTCCACATATTTTATGTGTTCCATTGCTATGTAATAAACAATTTTCTAACATATAGCCGAGTCGTCATTAACACAACATGCTCCAACATATACTATTGTTCTTGGAAGAATGAACCATGAACCAATATTTTCTCTAGCTCCTATAACTAGGTAAGACAACCATAATGCAAAACCTCCTCCCTCCTCAACCAATTTACCAAAAAATTTACAACAAAAATAAATTACTAGAAAGGTGGCTCTAATTAACCTGAAAAATGTCACTGTAATGAAATGGTACCAATTTAGAAAGTTATAATAAAGATAGATAAATATGGTTGGTGGAAACTATAACCAATTATTTTCCATATCGGTTCCAATTTTGAGAAGCATAAGCCAAAATATCGCAATGGAATATCTTCGACTTGTCGGAAGAGACATAATTTTATCAAGTTACAATTGAGATATCATGTTTGAAGTTCTTTGGTGGGAATTTGAGTTGGGTTGAGTGTGAAGCAAGGCATTCTTTTTGTTGGGATTGTATGTATGTGGAAGACCTAAAACAATGGCTTGGGTGTAAGCTAGCCCTTGATGGTATAATTCCCATATGATTGGCCACTCCATAGGCATGGAAGAGTTAATAAATTTGTCACCGTGTGGTGTGATAAATTGATGCATTCAGAATGTTAAGTGGGGAATGCATGATGATCACTTATTTGTAAAGATTATGCTGCTAGTCCAAGCGACTAAATCAACTGCAAATTCTTCCATCCATTTGGATTTAAATGATATAGAAAATAAGTATAGTTATTTTCTTAGTAGATATTCCATAGGAAGTTGCATAGCTATTTTGGAATATTTTTAAGAAACCCTTAGTGAGCATGGATCCAGAATATCTATGACATCGATATGGACACAATGTGCATGTATATTATAATGAATGGGTTAAACGTGATGCAAATAGACCCTTTTTCCACTGTCACTTGGTATCAATCGGAGATGGAAATAAGAGAATGGCATCACTCCTCCCTTATTCCCTGCGAGTTATAGAATCTGCTTTACCTACAAAATCTTCAATAATATTAGTTGTTCGTCATTACCCAAAACATTTTATGGGAAATTAGTTGGAATTTTCATATTTTAATTATATCGCTACAATGGCTAAGCTAGAAGATGCTAGGATCCCCCTAGCTATGCCTCATAGTGGAAGAAATTTAAATATTGCCCTAAGTTTAATTTTTTCTTGTGCCAAATTTCTATGATAGAGAACAAGGAGAGGAATGTAACATATGCTTGTACCACTATTGTGGCTACAAATGATAAATATGCTTAGCTTATAATACCATTGATCCAGATCTTATGGGGTTAAGATCCAGGAACCATGAATGCTGAGAGAAGAGGAGGGAAAAATGTAAATCTTCCAAGAAAATAATCACGGAAGAATATTAAAAAAACAAATATGCATTGAATACAACCAATATGTGAAAGGAAAGATAGCCATTTATTAAATGAGATAAAATTTTGGTCGTTACATCATGGTTGACCAATCTGTCCTTTTCCAAAGTGAGGCTTGTTATTTATATCCTTCTTGAGTTACAATGCCATGGGTAAATACCATGGTGGATACCATGGGTGGATCCCATTTTCCATTCAAATAATTTTAGTGGTGGTTTCTATTCTTCTTGTGGTGGTGTTGACAATGGTGGATACCACAGACATAGAGGGGATCTCCCCGATATGAGGTCCCAATTAGAACTCACACCATTTGCTGTAGGAGTCCCATTTGGAATACGACCCGATTTCCGTTTACTTAAACATTTGGCTTAGATTAAGTAGTTAGCAAGGGAGAGAAGAACACATGTGCTTTTGAATGAGAAAGAGATTGTGCCTTATGAATGTTCGATTGTAGATGTATCAGGGTTCTTTCACTGCATAGGGGGAATAAAGAAAGCCTCTAAAAGAGAATTAGTAATAATATAAAGGAGACACACACAGATGATAAATAGTCATCTAACATCAAGAGAATTAGTTCACACAGATGTGACGGTTATTACAATCATTACAACACATTTCCAACAAGTTAAGCACCAAATCATTGAAATAGTTCAATTACTTCAGTACATGTGAAAGCGAGCATGAATCATAAAAAATCAAAGAGTAGCCTTAAAACATCCACAATCCATGCATGAAAATGTATTGGAAAAAAGGCTTCAATTATTAAGAAAAAGTTCCAAGATACATAAGTACAATGAACATCACTAGCTCCATAGTGGAGTGTTAGAGCCACTACTTGGTCACCAAAAGTACTAACTCTATCTCTCTAATTCCTTGTGAGAGAAGCCAAGGTTGAAAGTACTTTACATGAGTAATGATGATCCTTTTATAACTCGAGGCATGACCTTGCAAATCCTTATGACTCTTGAATTTATAACTCTTAATGAACTTTGAACTTCTACAACCTTTGGACTTCCAATTGTCTTTTCAAATTATGCATAAATATTGGTATTACATGTATTTTGGACTTCCATCGCTCTTTTTCCCATACATGACTCTTGGACTTCCACTTATTTGTCTTTACAATGATTACATCATTACATTATATGTTAATATGAAAATTCTCAGTAGGTGTACCAAAACGCTTCACTTAAGTCACTAGTGACAAGTGACCCTAACGACAATATATGGTTGTTTACGCTTCAGATATGCAATGTAAAAACAAGAAAAACATGCAGAAAAAAGATCATATGCGATCCAAAACATAAAACAATAAGAAATAATTGATGCAATAACCCAATATAACAATACTTTAAATGAATGATATTTTTATTAGAAAAATCTTGGTGAAGGAGGTTTACAAGATGGATCTGCAAATCCCCCTTTGTGGGATGGGTCCTTTGATGTCCTTATGTTTCAACGATCTTTTTTCTCTCTCAATATGTAGAAAACCCAAAATAAAAAATGGAGCTCAAGTGGGAGCTCAAATGTAAGGAGACAAGAGTGGTGATGATGATAATGATAATGGTGAACAATGAATGGAAAACCCTCTTATTTATAACGAAGTATTGATCTAAACTAGGAATTGGAAAATAATAAAAAATTGGTGACGAAATCCAAATCTAACACTTACGAATACTTTATTGTATTTTTTGGAGAGGGAAAATATATTCAAAATGGTCAAATATCTTTATTTAGAAAATGGTTGAAGTAATTAACAAATAAAACGATTTATTAATCACTTTGCGATAATTAAGAAAAGTGTGAAATTGAAATAATGATTAAATAACAGTTTAACAATTATTCCAGAAATAAGAATAATGTTAAATAAATAAATAGTGATTTATTTAATTATTCCAAGGCGATTTAGTCATATTTTAAAAGGAGTAATGATCAAGTAATGATTTAATAATTATTCCTAGATAAAATTAAATAAATAATGATTTATTCAATTATTCTCATGGTTTTTTTTTTTTTTTTAATTTTAATTTTAATAAAAAATAATTTAATAAAAATGGTTTACTAAATTATTTCCAATGATGAAAGTGATTTTAAAATGGTAAAATTAACCTTAGATGGTGTATTTCGATCCACCTAGTTAGAAATGACTATGTGATCATTTTTAGGTGATAACAGATTCCCCCCTAACGTACGAGCATCGGGAGAAAATCGTATGATTGGAATAAGTTGTAGGTTACACTTCCATGAGACACCAAAGGGGGGAGAGAGAGAGAGAGAGAGAGAGAGAGAGAGAGAGAGAGAGAGCACTGCAAGGAAGGATGGAGGAATGGAGGGGGGAGACCTACTAAACTAATATAAGTCTCCTTTTATTTTGGAGTACATGATCTCAAATGAGGCTGGGGAGGCATACCCATACCCATCGAGATAACTGAGTACAAATAATAATGGTGCACCCAAAAATGTGGGTCTCAACAACAAATTACATGATGCATGATACATGATATGTTGGCATCAATGGGCTAGAATGTGATACAATAATACAATGAGTCCCATATACATAATGTGCTTGGAAACAAAGGCCAAGACTGCATACAATAACATTTGTTGATCTGATCACATGAGATATAATTCCCCTCAAGATGACATGGTGAGGGGAGATCACATTAAAAAAAACTTATTAGGAATTTCGCTTCTGTGATCCATAAATTGTGTGTAAAATCTTTCGGTGAAAATCACATCAAAGTAAAATTAGTTGACATGTTTCGAACCAGCCGGTGTGGCTGAAACCTTGCTGAATAGGAAAGGGCTTTGAAGATCTAAATATATCATCTGAAGGAGACATGCATAATATGGGTGCTGCAAGTGGCTGAAATCGAACCAATCAAATATATGGAACGACATATGAGGTTGGATCATAATTTTTTGACATTTGGGCATGTGTGGGGATACCTAAAAAGCCAACCCCCTCATGAGGTCTAGAACATATCACACACACTTGAGAGATGTTGGGACAATCTGCTAGATCATTGGACCATCAAGTGTACAATTCTCGATCGTGCGATAATGAGCTGCAGTCGAGCATGTGAGAAACAACCAAGTAAAAGGGCAATGATGATTCTGTTAGTGTCAGTTTGGTCATACTGCCATCAGTGATCAAACTTACTCTTTTGAATTTGCTTATTAGGAGTCCCATACCATAAATTTTCATCATTCCATTAGGTCATGGATTCATTGATGGTAGTGGTCTTTCATCAGTTTTCCCCTCATGTGAAAACCTACTAATTCTCCTCTCTATGGTCTTCAGTCATGATTCACTTTCACTCTACAGTTAATTTTATTAGGTCATAAGGTTGGTCTCATTAGGTTCTAGGCTTCCACCATGGTCAAATTAATGATGAAAATGTCAATAAAATCATCAAGGACATGAGGATGCCTAATAAACTTAAAGCAAAATATTTGGATAAGTCAAAGGGTTGTTCTTTTAAGTTTGATGTAATTTTCACCTCAAAACACGTTTTGAGGTGTAAACAGAGTACTTTTTTATTATTATCATCTTTTATGTAATTTTATGTCTTCATATGTCATAAGTTGAACTTCAGAGAGCTACTATCTCCATAAAGTCACTGTCAGTCCTTTGCAGCCCACCACTAAAGGGTCAACGGGGATTTTTCTCTGCCTGGTTTTCAAAGGTGTTCTTCACATGATATTTACTACAAAACATGTTGTAAATATGTCCATCAGAATGAGCCCAGAAAGAGCTTTCCAATAGTATATCATACTCCCAAAACTGACTTCTGTATTAGAAGATATGCCCAAATGAATAAAAGCCCCAAAGCACCATTTATTATTATTATTAACCCTTCAAACTCTAATGTTTTGTTTCATTGCCGCATCCTACAACTCCGATGCGATGGCATCACATCACAAAAGTCCATGGGCCACTGATTGCAACACTTCCGACTGAAAACTTCCGATGCGATTGACCCACCCCTGATTGCATCCGGACCGTCGATCTTCTCAACGATCCGATGGCCCACAGTCCATTGCATCGCATTATGGGTACTCTGCATATTTAAACCCTTCCATCGTTTCCCTTCCGATATATGCTTCCCCTGATTTCATCTGGACCATCGATCTTCTCAATGATCCGACAGCCCACATACCATCGCATCGCAAGCTTCGTTGTTCTTAAACATTCGACCCCGCTCTTCCGACATCGCCGATGCGATGAATCGCATTATGCAATCGACGATTCCCACAATGCTTAACTTCAAACCTGCTCCCCTTCCGCTGCGATTTGCGATTTCGATTCTCCCTGGGTCCCACCTAAAAGCCCTTCTGCCTTTTCAAAAGAAAAGGGTTTTTCTTTGTGTAAAAGCAGAAATTTCATTTCATATTTGTTTTAAAAATAATTTCTTCTGCCCTCCTCTACAACTCCCTTATCCTTGGTCTATACTCCATCGCACATCACATATCATGATTTCTCCCTGCCACATGTTATGACCACTCTTCCACTGCGATTTGCGATTGTGATTTCTCCCGGTCCCACCAAAGCTTTCCGCCCCTTTCGCCCGTTCCACTTCTCCTCTGCACCATTTTACACTATCGCATCACACTGCTCCATTATGCAATGTGCCCTCCCCCCTTCCGATGCGATTTTCAATTGCGATTCGGGCCCACCATCCTTCCTTTCGCTCTTTTTAATATAAAAAGGGATTTTTTGTTAAAGGGGTCAATGTGACTTTAGTCGATTGCAAAGGAATTTTTCTTCGGCGAAATGGTTTTTCTTCAAGATTAAAGGAAAAGACATTCTGTTTTGGGCCGTGAGCTAATTACAAACGCATAATTATTTTGGCCTCTTC
Organism: Pinus albicaulis; assembly: GCA_034641835.2. Classification (NCBI taxonomy): domain Eukaryota; kingdom Viridiplantae; phylum Streptophyta; class Pinopsida; order Pinales; family Pinaceae; genus Pinus; species Pinus albicaulis. The sequence continues at coordinate 157,853,651 of CM076569.1, read as the reverse complement.
AGCAGCGATTAAAAAGGGATCGGCTCTACAAATTTCTTCTTCTCATTTGTTGGATGTAATTGCAAAATCTTCCAGATGGTTAGAATATATTGTTTCCCCCCTTTTAGGGGGCATATTGTTGGTTTATTTTCTATGTTCATATTTCTGTTCCAAAGCTGTTGAAACAGCTCTTCCTTCTGCAGATGCATCCCCTCAAATTATTTCTATTTAATGTAATTTCTGAGTCACTTGAAGAGGGAAAAAAGGTGGAATAAGTTGGAAACATTGAGGATGCTCTGCGCTCCATTTTGTAACAGTTTGGCAGGGAATTAATAAAGAAATGCAACATTGATTTATTGGATCCCTGTGGTATGGATTTTAGCACTGTTCTTTTGTTTGTGATCATTTGTTAATTGTTATGTTCGCCATTCATTCATTCATATTTCTGTTTGGATGTTTTCAAGATAGATAGGTAGAATCCAATGTATAATGCTCTGCCTTGGGAAAATCATTCAACACTTTATGTTTTCTGCTGTTTGAAGAGGATCCGTCTCCTATGCCCTTTTTAGCTTCTCACCAATCTTAATAATTCCATCATTATTAAAGACAACGTTGTTAAAGTCCCTGCCTAGCTTGCCCTATATAATACCCTGTATCTTTGATTTAATTCCCCAGTTTCAAACTGCCCAACCCATCTAATCCTACAACCCTGAAAAAATTATAAAAACATTTCCAATTATTGTACCTGGCCTAAAATTAGTTTACTCTTATATTTCATTGAATATTTTTCCCAGAGAGAGCCCTCTCCTGACCTTGTAGGGCTAGCTACAAGGCTGAGCATGGTTTGAGGTTACCCTGATTTGCCTTCTTTCAATCTAAGATTAAAATTAGGTGCTAACAGATTCTATTTGCTTTATTAGAGGCACTAAACAATGATGAAGGTTGGAACCAAGTTACACCACCCTCTAGACCACTCTCCTGGAATAAATGTGTTGAAGTTGAGAGAAGAGAGCCCGCCAGAGTTGAGGCAATGAGGAATCCCGAACAAAGGCATGAGGGATCATAGGAAAGTGATTGATGGACTGCCACCAGGGATGAAGATGGAGGAAAATAATATGAGTGGCGGATTGATGATTTTTCTTGTCAGAGACAAATATGCATGGTTAACCTAGTAGCAACTAAATCGATTCCATAGGGGATGGTTAATTACGCAGATGGAGTCTTTTCAAAGACAAAATAGTATAGCTAGAGGCCAAATATGAGAAAAATGGGATGAATGCGATGCAAATATGGATGGAATACAACAACTGGACTCAATGGGACTCAGAACAGACTCCATGAATGCAAGGGTGACTGATCTCGAATGCTTTGAACAAGGGTGACTTGATGACACTGCTACATGGGGGAGGTCCATAGGGGATCATAAAAACATGAGTAAATAATGGTTACTCATGAAGAAAATAAATACATGAGGTGATAAGTGCAAAGGTAAATAGATACCAGAGTACAAGTGGCTCATATGAAGAATTTCGATTTTAATAGACGACAAAGTGAAACCTCATGGAAAAATGGCTTCCTGGTGAAGTGTCAAATTATCAAAAACAAAAGGAGAGACATTATAGAACTCGTTGAGAGCTGTCCAATGGTGCTAATGGTTTGTCAAACTGAGCTATGGTTTTGTTCTAATGGGCAACATAAAAACCAGGGTTTTTCCTATAAAAGGGCTTCTTGCCACCAAATACAATTCATTTTCATAATGAGATGTTGGAGAATTTGGAGAGGAGGAGAAGGCCCTAAATCTTGGGAAGATCACAGCAGAAAAATAAACCGTTGGAATTTGAGTTTGTAACTTTTAGGTAGGTGGAATTACTCATATAAGGATGCCCTTAATGCTTCTTGGAAGTATGGTTCCTGATGAAGAATCAAGGTGCGAAAGGAATACAAGAATGAATTACTTAAGAAGGTCTAGGATCATCCCACCCACAAAGTCAAACATGGGGACTAAGGGGTAAGTATGGAATCACATAGAGTAGAATATTTGAAAATATGGTATCAAACATCTATGATATGTGATGTGTATATAGCTTGCCGAAGAGGTCGGTAGTGCAAACTATCCTAGGAATAAAAGGATAATCGACCATACCTAGATCTTTGGGATCTAGGAAGCGATCGGTGTCAATCAAGAGAAAAGGTGGCCAGGGTCTATTGTACCCCCAAAGCATGAGATACTGCCCCCAAGAATATGTGATGGAGGGGATGAATCTGGTATGAAAAGGTGGGAATGATGCACCTAACTAGATGAGTTTGTGGAGTGCCATTGTGTTCCAGGTGCTCGAATAAGTGATTCAAGCATTTGGCCACATAGGCATGAGATCCTCCTGAGGATGATGAAGAAATGTAGGGGCATGTGTGCCCCCCAATATTTTATGGATGAATGTAGCATGCTATGGACATGTTGAATGTATTTAGAATAATGGACTCTAAACACATTTTAATGATATGGTTCGCCATTTGTTGTTTATAGTGGTCTTCTTGTAGGAAGAATATAAGATGGGTGTAATATGAGAAAGGAAATGGTGGATTACCAATCTCACTTGGAACTACATATATGAATCAAATGGACTGAAATTCAGGGTTCACATACATGGTGTCACTATACCGAAGAGTGGCTTCAGAAATAATGAGCTGATGCTTACCTAGACAACACCGTGGTTGGATAACGACAATGTCTAAGGGACTAAGTTGTTGATGTAATATGGAGAAACAATTAAGTGGATCATCCCTAGAGTGATATGAAGTGATATGAGACTCTATAGGTTCTTATAAATGGGGAAGAATAATGGTATGAGAGTTGACACTACTTGATACACTAGGAGTGTTGGGGAGAATTTAATTCTCCTGGATTCTCAAAAGTGGATGCCCCCTTACCAAAACATTGAGTGGCAATGTAATGGCCACAAGGTGGATGTGGTTCGAATTATTTGGATCAAAGTGAGGGGTGATGGAACCAATCATCATCATGGGAGAAAAGGTTCACATACACATAATATTCTATGGGATTCTAATGACTAGTAGATGTGTCATATACCAATGTTGACAACAAAGTGTCTTTCAAAGTAGGTTCTAAAGAAGAAAAATGTGAAACTCCTAAATATTCCATATATATCTATCCCTTGGATAAAAATAGATAGAGAACAGGGTCTAAACGATTTGTCATCTCAACATTGGGAGGATGGATCATGATGGGTGGTTGAGAGACCTCCTGTCCTGATGATACATTGGGGCCAGGACCCACAAGTAGAGGAGATGTAGAAGCACTATGAGTGGCATATAACTCATGAAGGAATTGAAGTGTATCACAAAAATCATCGAGATGGGGATAGTGATGGGAATAATGGCCATAGTTATCACACAAAGTAAAAGGTTGATTTGTGCGTAAGGATTTGTTATTCTTAGCTAACTCAGGTAAGGTGACATGAACCTCGAGAATGTTAGAGTTAGGAAAGGCTTCGATTACCAAAATATTGATATGAGGGAGCTTAGTACAATTATTGGTATCATTCCCAACAACAACACACAAAGCGCATTGAGGAGTAGGATTTGGAGACTTAGGAGGAGTGGGAGCTGAATGGGGTGTCATGTGTTTGGGTCCTTTTTTTTTGGGATTTCCCCCCCTCACCAGATGCTTTCACAATAGGAGTGGATTCCTGTTGAGTTTGTTGAGGAAATAAAGAAAATGAATGGAAAGGAACAACAGGTTGAACCAGGGTCAAAGCTGTGTAAGGTTTGAGTTGATTAGGAGGAGCTTTTGCGGGAGGATAAATGTACCATATTGGGATCCCTAAGGTAATGTTAGTTATAGTCAATGTAGCCATAATAGGGGTATAAAATATTACAAGTGGCAGGAATAAGAAAGGTATCTGAACAGAAGGATAATGACCTGGGGGAACTACTCCTAGATGGTTAAGACTTGGGGGAATGATTCTGGGTTGAAAACGACTGGGAGAGATACTGTCAGAAGGAAATAAGCCTTGAGTAATTGTACTTGAAGGTTGGTTTGAGTTGGTAGGGGCAAGATGCGGAGGGGTTGGGTGTTGTGAAGGTGTACCAGACCGCTTGTTGCCAACCCATGATGCTTGAAGCATGCAAACATTGGAGGATATAGGCTCAGAAAGGGTAGGCGGTGGGCCATAATAAGCACCAACCAGTGTGGAATATTTGTAGATTCAAGGAGAAACATTGGTTAGGGATTGGATAGCCTTATTTCCAATCATCGATGAGATAATGGAATGAGGAGAAGTATGAGATTGAGGATCATAGTAAGTCAACTGATCGATAGCGACGATCTTTCCATTATGAGGAAAGCACATCTTTTGGAAGATAACAGATGCGAAAATAGAAATGGCATAGGTGTAACTATGACCCAAGTGGATGGTATAATATAATGGGATATCAATGACTTCGATATCAATTAAGACTATCATGTTGGCAACAATAGTTGGAAAGTTACGATACAAACCAAGGGGCTATGAGGGATGAACATCCCAAGAACATAGAGTTATGGTGGATGGGGATAGGTTATGGGAACCAAGTTTCTTCCAAAACCTAACAAAGATCACACAGTTGGAGGCACCTTTGTCTATGATAAAATTCTAAACAATTATGTTTCTTATGGAGATTGGTATTTGGAAGGAAACTGATGAAGGAAGAGGGGGGAGTTTCGCTTTTTTAACATCATAGACAATCATATGATCATTGGAAGGATCCAAAATGTCTAAAACATATAGTAGAGCCTTCCATTGGTATGGGAACATCTAGAGGACTTCAAACATTGACATGGCAGAAGGAGACTACGCCAAGTCATCTAATATGCTATAGGTATGGGTGGCTTTAGAAGAAGAAATGTTTCGTCGTAATGGACCTTTGGCAATATTAGGGATAACCTATACCTTAGGCAGATGGATATATAAGGTACCATTTGGTGATGACAAAGGCTCAAATGAAACTTGAGATTGGGAATGAGTCGTCGAATTTGCAGGAGGCTTGTCATATTGGTGCGACAGAGTCTGGAGGTTGAGTTGTTCAGTGTTGAATTCATGAGAATTCATCATGAGGATCTTGAAATTATTGTGACCAAATTGTGAAGGTTGGGGAGCTATATATCCTTGATGAGGAAAAGAATTGGTAAGCACAACCAAATATGATGAAGCAAGAGGAGGAGGAGGTAGAGAAATGGGATGAGGTCCTCTATAATAAACTGCTTATGCTTCCCATGCTTGGCGCATTTAAGGTAAAAGGGGACACTTGTGAGTATAATAGCCAAATACTCCACAACAGGCACAAGGTTTATTCATACGAAGAATCTTGTTTTTCTTGGGTTATCCGCCTTGTTGCTGGATTATGGGATTAGGTTTGTTTCCCTGAGGGGGCATTAGGTGTTGGACCCTGGTTACCCTAATTACCTTGATATGGATGGTTCTAGTTACATTTCCCCTTCTTCCATCTCTTGGGATTGGGGGGATTAGTTGCGATTTTGTTAACATACACTTGACCTTGAGGAGAAGGTTGCTGTTGCGATAAAGGTGGAGGGGCATGAAAGGTTGGGGCACTGGTGTCCGAGGGGCTGGAGCACTAGTTGGTGCATACAAATAGTAAGGAGATGGAGAAAAATTAGGATAAATAGATGAAGCAAAAACTGGCCCTGACATCTATTGATGCGGATGGGAATATTCATATGATGTGCTTGGACCTAGATAAGTGGCTCCATGTGAAATATTTGGAGGGGGATAGGTGTAAGATGAACTAGTTCCCCCCAAGGGTTGACCGTAACTCATCATAGGTGGAGTAAATAATGGGGGTTGGGGTGTGAAATGTATCCAACAATACCATCCGCTGTGTGAGATGCCCCTAATGCATTAACAACACCTGGCCGAGGAATATCGAGAAGGACGGTATAAACATATCATGACTGTGCATAGATCAGGTCATATTTCAAAGATATTGGGTGAGATTTTTCCTTAGACTGGGGGAAGTGGGGAGTGACATCTTTACATATGGGGGACAAAATTGATCTAAGGAACCAATCCATATAAACATGATCTTCAAATTTAGTGAAAAATGAAAATTTTGACTCGAAAAGTGCATTGTAATGCAGATAACTAGCCAAAAAGTGCATTGCAGAACACAAAAAAGGGGCAAAAAAGTTTGTTTTTCTCTCGGGATTCTTGGCTAGTAGATCTCACCCAGATTGTGCCGTCTCCTTCTCGGCTGGTACCTGTGACCTGCAGAAAGATGCAAAAAACCAAGATAATCCATTTTTTTTTCTAGAAAAAGAAAGGATATCTAAAAATAGAAATTGAGAGGCTAAAAATAGAAGAAGAAAATACTAAAAGCCACTAAAACAAAAATCACCAAGGATCTAATTTACTACAGCAGTGGAGTCTCCTTTTGTTAGTATGAAAATTCTTTGTAGGTGTTCCAAAAACGCTTTACTTAATTCATTGGTGACAAGTGACCTTAACAAAAAGAGATGGCTATTTATGCTTCAAATATGCAATGAAAAAACAAGAAAACCCCACAACAAAAAGATCATATGTGATAGAAAGCATGAAACAAAAATAAATAATTGATGCAATAACCCAATAGAAGAATACCTTAAAAGAATAAAATTTTTACTGGAAAACACCTAGTGAAGGAGGTTTACAACATGGATATGCAAATCACCATCTGTGGGATCGGTCCTTTGATGCCCTTGTGCTTCAACGATATTTTTTCTCTCGCAATATGCAGAAAACCCAAAATTAAAAATGGAAGTCAAGTGGGAGCTCAAATGTAATAAAACGATAGTGGTGACGATGATAATGATCATGGTGAAAAATGAATGGAAAACCCTTTTATTTATAACAAAGTATTGAGTTAAACTAGGAATTGGAAAATAATAATTTTTTTTTGACCAAATCCAAATCTAACCGTTATGAATAATTCATTATATTTTTTGGAGAGGGAAAATATATTCAAAATGGTCAAATATCTTTATTTAGAAAATGGTTGAATTAATTAACAAATAAATTGATTTATTAATCACTTTTCGAGAATTAAGAAAAGTGCGAAATATAAATAATTATTAAATAATGGTTTAACAATTATTCCAAAAATAAGAATAAGGAATAATAAATAAATAGTGATTTATTTAATTATTCCAAGGTGATTTAGTCAAATGTGACAAGGAATAATTATCAAATAATGATTTAATAATTATTCCTAGAGAAAATTAAATAAATAATGATTTATTTAATTATTCTCATGGTTTTTTCAATTTTAATGAGAAATAATTTAATAAAAATGGTTTACTACATTATTTCCTATGGTGAAAGAGATTATATTGTTAGAGTCCTATAATTTATAGTATCACAAGGTGACTGATTATTTCTTTTATTGTGACTGAAAATAATATTCAATGTATATCATTTATTTTCAAAGAAAGTAAGGAAGGTCCTGACTGTCGAGAGTGTCAAATGAGTCTATCTACCATTTAGTTCAGTTGAAAGAGGAAAAGCATTGTAATTAAGTATGATGATGAGAAAAATCCGTACTACCTTCATTTATTCCATCTAACCTCTTCGTACCTTTTGTTTTACCAAATTCCGACACTCCCATTCTCTGAAATCCCATTCAAAGCCCCAAAAACCCATATACTTTACTTTTTCAGACTTACTACTTTATAAAACCCACTTATGTCTAAAGTCCAAAATTCTGCTATTTTCCACCTGCCATGCCTTTACCACATTTGCCCCAAACCACATGCAAGCCTTCATTTTTCCCATTTTTCTTATTTTCCACCGGTTTGCACACTTCAGCGCTTAATTGCAGCGCATGGCACACTTCACAACATTTAGGACTTACTGGTAAGTGCCCGCAAGTTAAAAGATTTAGCTTGCAATGCGACCCGTCCGCATACTGCCAATTGAAAATGATAAAGGATAAGTTGCGAAGGTAAATGTTAAACTCGCCGAAGTGAGATATGCGATGCGGTGGGGCTCGATCACAAATCGCGCATCACAAGTTTTACAAGTTAGATGCGAAGGTAAATGTTAAATTCACCAACATGCGATATGCGATGTAATGGGGCACGATCTCAAATCGCGCATCACAAGTTTTAAAGTTTAAAGGGCTAAGGAAAAGTTAAGTTTTGTGCCATGCAAAGTGCGATGGAGGCCCAAATGCAATGTGTTTTCGAAGGCATATTTCAAAGAATTTAAAATCCGTGTGTGGGGCCTTTTCTGTGTTAAATCGCATCAGAGGAGGGAAAGGAGTTTATAACGTAAAAGCCATGGAGCGCTGGATAAAGACTGGTAATGGTGGGACCCTATCACAGTCACTTTGCGACAAAAATTCAAATCAACTGGGTAAAGCACGGGTAGTTTTCAATGACGGATTTGAAGCCTGCTTCAGATCTACGATGGAGATCCACTCCGCACCCCTCCTGACAGTTTCTTGTTAACACGATAGGGGGGGAATGAATTTCAGTATTCATGGCCACCAAAATCCATGACGTGTTGTTCTCTCAAGAGTTCGCACACTTACCCTCTTTTACTGCTTACCATTTCGGGGGGGGGGGGGGGGTCCGAAATCCCATTTGTTCTCTGTCAAAACCACCACTCACCGCCATTTGTCCGGGGGAAGCGAATTCCTGCTAAAATAAAAAGGGTCCATGTTTTCAGAATCCGCCAAAGCCACCAGGAGTAAAGACTCATATGAACAGAGAATGGGCCAGGAGGGTCAAGTCAGGCAAAGAGGGATATTCGGGACATAACGGTAGAAAGACTCGGGCCAAACCCGAAAAGGGACAAAAGGTAAGGCGAGGCTGAACGTCACAAAGAAAGACGGTAAAGGTTGAGTTGGGAATTTACGGAGAGATTTAACAGCAGATACTAAAGGGGCAATGAAGCACATCAGCACCAGCATCAATAAATGAAAGTAGCTAGCACTGCAATGGAAATTATGATTCGGCAAGGGCGGTCTAAAAATCAAAGCCAGAGGTGAAAGCCATGTTCCTTGCTTCTTCGTTACCACCTCAACCACCTTCAACCTAATTTTGGTTTACTTAAGATTTCCGACATCAATGTTACAGTCAGAGATATTTTAATATCAACTTAGAAGTGATTGTAGAAGTTAATATTATAGGTGGTCTGCCAAAGATATTTTAGTTCGGGCCCTGCATGGCAACAATTGTCAAAATTCCATTTATTTTGTAGTTAATGCGGATTGCTGATCTAGGTTAGGGAAATTGCCTCTGTCGCAGTTAAATACTACTTGAATGTTCATTATCAAAGGTTGGACTTTGTTTAGACTCTGCGTTGCTAGATTATTGTATTGGAGCTCTATAACAGTTTTGAGCTGGGAATCAATAATAAAAGCACGCTCATAGGATATTTGAGCTATGTTAATGGTGTTGTTCTTTCTTTCGTATTAATGTTTCTTTGTTTTTCCACACTGTACTTCAATTTATCTAATTACAGAACAAAAGTTTTAGACCAAGATATGTTGAGAGAGCATATTAAGTCTGTCTGTTTTTGTTATCTTAATGTTTTCCTATGAAGTACAACTAAAGAATTCTTAATTTCTCTTTAGCTCTACTGAAATTGTTTTCTTTAGGGTTCTCCTTTGAAGTATAGTTAAATAATTCTTCATTGCTCTGTAGCCATACCAAAGCTGATCTCTTTAAAGTTTCCCTTGTGAAGTTTAGTTAAATAATTCTTAACTTCTCTTTAGCTCCACCGAAATTTTTGTCTTTAGGGTTCTCCTCTGAAGTATTGTTAAAGAATTCTTCACTTCTCTTTATCCTTACCAAAGTTGATATCCTTAAAGTTTCCCTAGGGAAGTTTAGTTAAAGAATTCTTAACTGCTCTTTAGCTTCACGGAACTAGTATCATAAGTGTTTTTCTTTGAAAGTACAGTTAAAGAATTCTTAAATGCTCTTTAGCTTTCACTACCTCCTATCATATCATATTCACACTGCCAGCAAGATCCATTTTATATAGTTAGCTTGCCCTGTGAATGACCTTGAAAAGTTGATGCACAATTTAGCCCTTTTATTGATTCCATAGCCCAATGGATTAAACTTCCTACATTCTATCTATACAACCAACCAAATCAAACAAACAAAACAAGCTCTATAACTAGCCTAAAAATCATCAATTATAATCACCAAGCTAAATCATAAATCATAAATAATAGAGAGAGCCTTCTTTGAGTCTAGGAAGGCTAGGTATCAGAATCCAAAGTGGTTTGATGTTTCCCTCTATCGTTTTTTCTTTCCAATCTTACAGATTACGGGGAGCTAACATAATGATGAATCCACTGGGGACAATGAGTTATTGGAAAATCTTAATATTTCTTCAGAACTCCAAAACCCCACTCAAAATTAGATGATTCAAGTATTGGCCAAGATTGGTATCTGGTTGTTGATGGTGGACAACAACAAGCCATAAGAAATTTGAAATGATCTAGCTGACGACTCCAATTCAGATCGGTTCTATGCAAAGACTCCACTAGAGGAAGAACCTGAAACATGACCAGTCATCCTAGAAAGAGAGAGTATTCAAGCCAAAATTGGATTCAAGAAATTATTGTTTTTATCTGTAACTATGTTCTATCATACTTTAAGCCTGTTCAAGAGTACCCTGCTGAGGTTTACATTGATCATTGGAAAGTTCATTAGCCTCAAAAGACTAAACCCAAAATTTCAGACCACGTACATACTTATACACCTGTGCACATCCCGGATGCACATGTGGAAAACCTAGTAAAACATGAGCCTCATGCTACCTCTCTTGCTCTTGCTGAAATCTCAAATGGCTATAAGCCTCCTTTTGTACTGCCTATACCTGTAAAGTCCTCGACAGATACAAGCCTCTGGTGTTTCCTCCTATCCTATATGACCTCCCTGCAAATTGTATCAATAATCTACCTAGATTTGATGGATAAAATGCAAATATCACTGTGGAAAACACATTCAAAATCTTGAGGATATCCATGATCTGTTTGAGGTGGGAGAAGATGAGGTGCGTATGAGAATGTTTTCCCTATCATTGCAAGGAAAAGTTAACAACTGGTTTAAATATCTTCCAATTTCCAGCATTAGCAATTTTCAACAATTCACTCAAGTTTTCCTAGATAGATGGGTGTTCATGGGAAATGTTTTTCTCATCATAGAGGAGTACAACCATTTAAACAGACAACCAGGGGATATTGTAAAAAAAATTTCAGCTAGGTTCAATAAGGTATACCATTCGATACCTGATAAGATAAATCCACCCCCAAGAGGGATCTCTTGCACTACCCAGATGCCTTTGATCTAGAGATGGCATTCCAGTTAAGAGAAAGGGACCTTGCAACCCTGGAAGAAATGAAAAAGATGGCAATTGATGTGGAAGCCAACATGCTGAATAGAGAGGAAAAGTTAAAAGAAATAAAGAAGTAAAAAGTAGATAAAGAGAAACTAATATATTCAGAGATAAAACTAGAGATGTTGACAAACACAGTCAGCAAAATGATGCATATGATTAGTAGGAAAGAGGAACTTGCTGTTTAGATACCTCCTGTTCCATTAGTTCTGGAAAATACAAACATCAAGGTACCCAAGCAGGTTGAAAATAGTAAGGAGGAGGAATTCTCTAATGAATCAATAAAGGAAGAGATGGATGATACAAACCCTGTTTCAGATCCAGAAGTTCTCCCCCTGAGTCATCTTGAAATCACAAAATTTGAAATAGCGGAAGAGTCAACACATTTTGAGTCTCTACCCTTATGCTTTAATTCATTTCAGACTGTGAAAGGGAATCTAAATCATACTCTAGTTTATAATCACAGGAGAAGAGAAATCTCTCACCAATCAGATGATGAAATCATAGATGATAAAAAATCTGTTTCATATCCAAGGAATCAACCCTGGAGTCCTTTTGAATATCAAGTAGAAGATAAAATCACAGAGTCTGAAACAAATGATGAATTGATCAATATTGATTATTTTCCCTTATGAAGGGGAATTGGGATAAAATCTGACTGATAATCATAAGAAGACACATGAGGTCTCAGAAGAAACATCTCTACCACCTAAAGCACCACGTGACCCAATAACAGATGCGTTGGATGGTTTCTTCTTTCAAAGTCAATCTTCATGTGTTCATAATGCCTTCAAAAGCTGCTATGATATGGATATGATCAGACAATATTCCCCATTATCTGATCTAGTAAAGGTATTGACACAACATTCATTAGGTAGCATGCAAACATGTTCGGAGTTGATTGAAGACCTAGAGGGCATATCTGCAGTACCAGGATATGAGGGTGAGTTGGCTGAGCTAGAAACCTAGAAATAAATCAAGAGTATCTTGATCCAGTGGTTGTCTATATGGGGGAATTGTTCTTTAAAAAGCCAACACATACTTCTGGCATGTCAGTTATTTTCCAAAGATACCAAGATTCTTGTAAACAAGATTAGGATGAGAATTTCTATCAAACACCATTGTCAGGTTTGTCTCTGACCATGATGAAAATAAATGAAAGAACAAAGATATTAGAACAATTTCTTGAATGGCTGCACTGGCATTATTGTATTGTTTAGAAGGGAATCCATTTGAGTAGAGTAGGGTAGGTAGGTGTGAAAATAAGATCAACACTCTCAGAATTTTTCAAAATTTTAGTTTTAGATTGCTTTCTAGTTTTCAGGTTAAGTGGGTCCCAGGCTACGGATTGAAGAGAGCGTTGATTTAAGCTTAAAGATTTTTTCAGCCACAGATATTTTAGCAGATCAAGTTGAAGAGTGGGATCAACCAAATGGATCAGGCCACTAGTCTATGATGTTATTGACACCTCCTGAAGGAGCTGCCATCCCCATCTGGAGCCACCATTAGAGTCTTGTAATTTACAGTATCACAAGGTGACTGATTATTGCTTTTATTGTTACTGAAAATAATATTCCATGGATATCATTTATTTTCAAAAAAATTAAGGAAGGTCCTGACTGTCAAGAGTGTCAAATGAGTCTATCTACCATTCATTTCAGTTGAAAGAGGAAAATCATTGCTAATTAAGTATGATGATGAGAAAAATCCATACTGTCTTCATTTATTCCATCTACCCTCTTCATACCTTTTGTTTTACCAAATTCTGGCACTTCCATGCTTTGAAATCTTGTTCAAAGCCCTAAAAACCCACATACTTAACATTTTTTGAACTTACTACTTCATAAAACCCTCTTACGTCTAAAGTCTAAAATTCTATTATTTTTCACCCGCCATGCCTTTACCACATTTTCCCCAAACCACGTGCAAGGCTTCGTTTTTCCTGTTTTTCTTATTTTTCACCAGTTCCCACCCTTCAACGCTTAACAAGGGGCATGGCACACTTCGCAACATTTAGGAATTACTGCTAAGTGCCTGCAAGTTAAACGATTTAACTTGCGATGCGACCTGCCCGCATACCGCCAATCGCAAATGATAAAGGATAAGCTGCAAAGGTAAATGTTAAATTTGCAGAAGTATGATATGCGAAGCGGTGGGGCCCGATCGCAAATCATGCATCGCAAGTTTTACAAGTTAGCTGCAAAGGTAAATGTTAAATTCACCGAAGTGTGATATGCGATGCGGTGAGGCTCGATCACAAATTGTGCATCGCAAGTTTGAAAGTTTAAATGGCTAAGGAAAAGTTAAATTTTGCACCATGCGAAGTGCGATGGAGGCCCGGATGCTATGTGTTTTCGAAGGCATATTTCGAAGAATTTCAAATCCGTGGGCGGGGATTTTTCTATGTTAAATAGCATCGGAGGAGGGAAAGGAGTTTATAACGTAAAAGCCATGGAGTACTAGAGAAAGATAGGCGACGGTGGGACCCTATCACAAGCACTTTGTGACAAAAAGTCAAATCAGCTGGGTAAAGCGCGGGTAGTTTGCAACGATGTATTTGGAGCCCGCTTCAGATCTACAGTGGAGATCCACTTTGAACCCCCCCCGACAGTTTCTTGTTAACACGGGAGGGGGGGTCCGATGTTCGGTATTCATGGCTGCCCAAATCCGTTACATGTCGTTTTCTCTAGACTTTGCACACCTCCCCTTTATTACCACTTACCATTTTGGGGGGGGGGGGTGGAGTTCCGGAATCCCATTTGTTCTACGTCAAAACCACTCATTTCCATTTGTTCGGGGGAAGGGAATTCCTGCTAAAATAAAAAGGGTCCGTGTTCTGAGAATCCACCAAAGCCACCAGGAGTAAAGACTCATATGAACAAAGAATGGGCCAGGAGGGTCAAGTCAGGCAAAGAGGGAGATCCAAGACATAACAGTAGAAATACTCAGGCCAAACTCGACAAGGGGAAAAATGTAGGGCGAGGTTGAACATCACAAATAAAAGATGGTAAAGATCAAGTCGGGCATTTACGCAAATATTTAACAGTAGAGACTAAAGGGGCAACGAAGCACATCAGCACCAACACCAATAAATGAAAGTATCCAACCCCGCAGTGGAAACTATGATCCAACAAGGGCAGCCTAAAAATCAAAGCCAGAGGTCAAAGCTGTGTTCCTTGATTCTTCGTGACCGCCTCAACCACCTTTAGCCTAATTTTGGTTTATTTAAGATTATCGACATTAATGTTACAGTTAGAGATATTTTAATATCATCTCAGAAGTTATTGTAGAAGTTAATATTATAGGTGGTCTGCCAAATATATTTTAGTTCAGGCCCTACGTGGCAGCAATTGTCAAAATTCCATTTAATTTGTAATTAATGCGGATTGCCGATCTAGATTAGGGAAACCACCTCTATCACAGTTAAAAACTACTTGAATGTTAATTATCAAAGGTTGGACTTTGTTTAGACTCTGCATTGCTAGATTATTGTATTGGAGCTCTGTATTAGTTTTGAGTTGGGCATCAATAATAAAAGCACATTCATAGGATCCTTGAGCTATGTTAATGGTGATGTTATTTCTTTTGTATTAATGTTTCTTTGTTTTTCCACACTATACTTCAATTTCTATGATTACAGAACAAAATTTTTAGACTAAGATATGCTGAGAGAGCACCTTAAGTCTGTCTATTTTTGTTATCTTAATGTTTTCATCTGAAGTACAACTAAAGAATTCTTAATTTCTCTTTAGCTCTACCGAAATTGTTGTCTTTAGGGTTCTCCTCTAAAGTATATTTAAAGAATTATTCATTTCTCTTTAGCCTTACCAAAGCTGATATCTTTAAATTTTCCCTTGGGAAGTTTAGTTAAAGAATTCTTGACTGCTCTTTAGCTCTATCGAAATTTTTGTCTTTAGAGTTCTCCTATGAAGTATTGTTAAAGAATTATTCACTACTCTTTAGCCTTACCAATGCTGATATCTTTAAAGTTTCCCTAGTGAAGTTTAGTTAAAGAATTCTTAACTGCTCTTTAGCTTTGTGGAACTAGTATCATAAGTGTTTTTCTTTGAAAGTATAGTTAAATAAATCTTAAATGCTCTTTAGCTTTCACTACCTCCTATCATATCATATTCACATTGCCAGCAAGATCCATTTTATATAGTTAGATTGCCCTGTGAATGACCTTGTAAATTTGATGCACAATTCAACCTTTTTATTGACTCCATAGCCCAATGGATTAAAATTCCCACATTCTATCTGTCCAACCAGCCAAATGGAACAAACAAAACACGCTCTATAACTAGCCTAAAAATCAACAATTATAATCATCAAGCTAAATCATAAATCATAAAGAATAGAGAGAGCCCTCTCTGAGTCTACGAAGGCTAGGTCCTGGACTCCAAAGCGGTTTGATGTTTCCCTTTGTCATTTGTTCTTTCCAATCTTACAAATTATGGGGAGCTAACATGTACTATGGTAAAATTAACACTACATGGTGTATTTCAATCCAGCTAGTTAGAAATGTCTAGGTGGTCATTTTTTAGGTGATAACATAATAACTTCCACATCATTATGTGATGAGACATGAAAAATCACTATCATTAATGACAAGGACTCATAGTGACTTATGACATGGAATTTCTTCAATGGGTGACATGGTTGCCACTCGTGTCTTTGTAGATTCTGATCATTGATTTCTTCACCTTCAAAAGGGTATTTTATATTTTGGGGTCTTCAAGGTGCTTTGATCAGCAAGACTTCAATGTCTTCTTTGTTCTTCAATGCTTCCTTTGTTTGCCTTATTTTCATGATCTTCTTCATGCATGCTTCCCATGTTGTTCTTGAAATACCTATAACTTCAATCATTCATGAAAAGAAACCACCTGCCTAAAGATCTCATATTCTAACATGTTTCATGCAAATTTTTTGTTTTTGACTTAACGGTGAGCTCAAGAGAGAAAGGAGAGATTCCGAGCAGAAGGGTGAACTTCAAAATGTTGAAGGGTTGAAGAGAAGAAGCTCAAGGCTTTGGGATGCACCCATGCACTCAAGAGAGAGAGAGAACCAAGGGAGGGCACAAGGCACATGTCTGAAGGATGAAGGATGAGGCTTCATGTAATATTCCAAAAATTTAGCCTTCATATAAATGGAATATTATAGTTGGTTTTATCACTAGGTAGGTGAATAAATGGGTAAGGAGGCCCATAAGCCCCTTTAGAAGGAATAATGAAACTCCTAATATGAAAGGAGGAAGAATAAGCAGCTGGATTAAGCACCTTTGGGTGTGAACAAGGATTGGATCATGTTGATTCAGTCAACTTTGACCAAGTCAACAGTGCTGTCTAGATACATTGAATCTCCTTGATGTACAATGCTATTTTAGTGGAGGACAACTTGCATGAGCTTGGTGGAAAATACGGATGGGACCCAATGTGGAGAGGTTCACTTGCTATATATGGAGAGTATGGGAGCCTTCGTTATTCGTTTTTTATATTATCATTTGCTATTGGTCTTTTTAGACTTTGCTTCCTCTTGCTGTTTAGCAGGGTTGCAGTGCTGTTTAGCACAAGGGTGTTCCTGGTCGGGAATCCATACCTCATCCTCAAGGAAGGAGAGGTTATTTGGGCTAAATTTCCTCATTCCAGTGTTTTGGCCAAGCTACCTCCTTCAACTACAACATAGTTTCTATTTAGAGCTGGGTTGTGTTGCAGGGTGCATCAAAGGAGGATCTCTTAGAGTCATTTTTGGGCTTGTTTTTCAGTGGAGAGGTTGTCTATTCATTGGAGGATCAAAAATGAGGACTCCCGGGCATATTTTGACATATTTGACACCAGGCCAACCATCTTCTATCCCTCACAGTGCAGTCACCATTCTGAATTGTGTTATTTTTGGAGGCATTTGCTGGGAGGGTTCATTGAGCTCATTAGGAGGGTCTATTTCTGAGTAGAGGGATCAGATTTCTAATTATAAATACCATTGGAGGAGGAAATCATTATTTAAGATCTGTCATAGCCTCATTTCATATCAGATCCAGTTTACAGTGGCACATTAACCCCAGGGTTATTTGTCACATTGTATATTTTTTGATATTTCTAGCAATCCTTTCTGGGTGGCTAGAAATCTTGTATTAGAGACCACATATTCATTGCTCGACATTTCTTTTGTTTCTATCAGCCACATTATACTTATATATGTATTCAACAGTAGGTACACTATTATAGAAAACACTGTCACTGCTCTCCGCCATTCTATATAGTTGCAGCATCTTATGTGCTGATTGTTTTGTTCATTGGAGACTTGTTCCCATTTCTTGAGTGGCTTGTCCCTCATGATATTTTTGTATATTTCTGATGATATATTAATAAAATTATGGATGTACATTGATCCCTCTTATGTCATGTTCAAATTTGCAGAGTTTTACATTATTATGTCTTCTATTGCTGTTATTTCCAATTTGGAATATTACACTTGAGGCTGCCCAAGTGCAATGTGTTATCAAGGGAGACAATGAGGGCGCATGGCATAGAGCTGCAGGCTGAAGGGAAAGTATTCAGGGCTTTAGGGTGTGCTCATGAGCTCAATAAGGAAAAGGAGGGAACATGGTATAGTATTGAAGGACGAAGGATGAAACTTCAAGGCTTCAGAGTGCATTCATGCGCTCAAAAGTCCAAGGAGGGCACATGGTGCACTGCTAAAGGCCAAAGGCGTTAAGCTTTGGGTCTTCATGGTGCGATCATGCACTCAAGGAGGGCGATGTCATTTAGGTCGAATGAGTGCGTTCAAAGGAATACTTGGTTCTTCTAGGGTGTAATTTAGAAAAAGGAAGGGGAAATATGCTTTAGGAGTGAATTATGCATTCTTGGAGGGTACAGGGCACACTCCCAAACAATGAAGGATTCCTGATCAAGGTTTAAGAGTGCGCTCATGTACTCCTTGCCTTAATGGGTTCACTTTCCAACAAAGTTTTTTCAAATTCTACAAGATAAAACAAGGGGAAAACACAATGCGTTTAGACATAAAATCATGTGCGACACCTACCAACTCATTGAGAAAAGTTAGACAAGATTTAATAATGATAAAAAGATATCAAAATGTCACTTTAAATACATTTCCCAAATACAACAAAGTGTGTGTGACTATAACCAAAAGTGTCATTTTACAACAAGAAAGGTGTTATGGCCATGAAATGCACAGAGATGATCTAATCAATGCAATGACACATGAGGAAGATCAATAAAACTTGAAACATATGGAATGATGTGAAACGCCATTTTATGACCAAGCTGACACTATATAGGACAGTGAAGTAGGCTAAAAAATTTGAATGTAGTGAAATTTTTGGAGGATGTTGTAGCTGTGACAACACTTGGCAACACACTGTGTGAGATTCAACTTCTCTGTTTAGGATGGATTTTTAGTTAAAGGGTTAACCCTTCAGGAAGTATTGATTCACTAATTATATTACCTCGACTTCCCCTTTCGACCCAGTTATATACACAGTGCCTCACTTTCTTTCACATGCTTCAACACACAAAAGATATGACATATCACAATTGTGTCAATTAAGGAAAGGGTAATATGCATGACAAGTTTTTGATATTCAGAGTATGATTTTTCATCTTTGGTGTTGCTCCATTGCCAACATGCCAAGATAATACCCCAACGGAGTAACTTTAGGAGCACAAACATTGCTTCACTTTTAGTAGGCTTGGATAGTATCGTAGAAAAGTTGCTTGCTTAACCTCCCTGTGCAGGAAGTCTTTCTCTTCTTTCACGCTTTAATTAATTATTTAATAGGAATTTTCTTCGACACTTATTATTTTCAACGAGCGGAAAAGGGATCTCGACTTATTGAGAGAATAGGAGGTTTCCCCTTCAGAGAAGTATTTTATAAAATCTGATATTAGTTTGATCGATTTATATTTTCCCCTGATCCCTCTCTTCTAGATTGGATAAGCATGTAACAATCAGTGTTGGCTTGATGGGTCCTAGACCCAGGTTCAAATGTGGCTACGCGAACCAACAAAACCCACTATTACTGGTCCTCTCTACAACAATATGCTTGCGTAGACCGAAGTCTCACCCAAGGAAATATAAGGGGATGCTAAAACT
Source organism: Pinus albicaulis (assembly GCA_034641835.2). Lineage (NCBI taxonomy): Eukaryota > Viridiplantae > Streptophyta > Pinopsida > Pinales > Pinaceae > Pinus > Pinus albicaulis. The sequence goes on along the minus strand of CM076569.1, from coordinate 157,834,155 downwards.
AGGTTTCTTCATCTAGAGGGACAATGGTATGTGGATTTTTATAATTTATTCTTTGGAATAGATTTGTAGAATAGATATATGAATTATACAAGAGTTTTTCAACATATCTATTGAACTTACTAGAATATTGTGTGATCTTACTTAATCGTGCATAAAATAGGGTAAACAAGTATAAACATAACTACACTATGAAGTCACAGATTGAAACCCTTACTTAGCATAGATATTCATAAAAAAAAAGTAAAGTAAAAAATATCAACAAAAACACAGATATATCTCAATAGGTATTTTATTAAAGCTCAGGTCCTTCTCATACATTCACTTCCATCCTGCGCTCTCAGCTGGAGGGGTCTGCGCACTCATTTGAAAAATTCTTAAGGTCTCTGCGCACTCAGCTCTAGACTTCATAATGTCTCCACACACTCAGTTGCAGGAGCCTTTCCTCTAACCCAAAACCACAGAATCTGACTCAAAATAGTTTTACACCCGAATGCATTTCAACAATTATCTATCATTTTCTCCCTCTGCGACTTCTATCTAGACTCCTTATAATTACAATACCATGGTACAAAACCCATGGGTGAAGTTCAACGTTCACAAAATACTCCCATCCCATTACATAATAAGGGGTTTTGACCCACCCTAAAGCCCCTAAGACTCAACATGTACTTCGTGCCGTGCGCTCTGTTCCTTGCTCTGCATAGTCTTTCTCTAAATTTCTTCTTCAAAGGGTACTGTGTCCAATAGGCCCACAACATAAATCTGCATAGTCTTTTCATTTTTATGCCACTCAAGGAATCCTTTAGTGGTGGAATCCCTTTGACACACTGCTTTTTGAAATATTTGACCTCGCTAAGCAGCGTATCAGTAATTGGATTGACTATATTCTGCTCGAATCCTCTCTGTGCCTTGTGTAATGCCTTCAAATTATTTTCTATAGTTTGGGAAAGCTGACTCGCCTTAGATTCCCATGGCTTCATTATGGTTGTAATGAGCTGCTCCTTCTTGCGCAACTCATTGATTTTCTCTTGCAATAATTCACCCTCTTGGAGACGGGTATACCGTTGCATCAGCATTAAGGTATTTGCTGTGACCTTAATATGGTCCATTTGTTAGATCTTCTCGCGAACTTCTGCTTCTATATTCTGCACTTGAGGGTCATCCTGTAGTGAGGCCCATACATCCACGACATCTCTGAATATGTGCACAAATTGCTAGATAGTGGATTCAATTTTTTCAGTGGCATCCTTGAGCTCTACTGTGCGCGGATCCTAGAATTTTGGCAGAGTGACTGGTTACAATTGAAGCTGCAACTTAAATATTTTCATCTGTGTTTTGAGGTGCACCTCGTCAACCTTGGCTTTGAATTCCTTCACTGCTGTCGCGAGCTTGGCCACTTTCTCCTTTTGCGCAGCTGAAGCTTGAATATGGAGCTTTGGGAGATTGTTGCAAGCCTTGGAGATGGCTTCCTCCAGCTTATGTCTGTGCACATCCTCAACATCATGTTATTGTACAACCATTTGATTTTCGTCAGCCATGCTCTATCTTTCCTTCCTGACATCCTGGATCATTAATAAGGTGTGTTGTTCCTTGATTTGTAAATCCTTAATGACGCCTTTTTGGAACTCGTGTAATGTCTATAATGACAGTGTGATGAGGTTAAGTCGTGTGTTCTGCCAGTGCACTGCCTGCTTCATCTGTTGCTGTATCAAAACTCAATGTGCCCGCAGGGATCAACACTGCATGGATATCAGTGGTGAGCGCAAATTCATGCGTTTTTGTGCTTGCATATATTTGTTCCCCGCTCAATTGAGTCACACTCACTTGAAACCCGCTCACTTGACTCACGCTTGCCTAAACTATGCTTTTCTGAACCTGCAAGTGTTTTAGTCCCTTGTGAACATCTGCCAACACCTTCTTGTATTGTTATTCTATATTACCCTAGAGGTTCTCCGTGACGTTCTTGACAGTATCACTTATTTCGTCGAGGTCCCCCTCAGTGAGGACCATTTCCTCCAGGCTGATGAACCTATTAGACTTCACCTTCTTCCTCACGCCGCCCTTCTATGGCTATCGCCTTTTGGTAGGAAAAGGGGAGGGTGTTAGATGGATCCATGCTAATATCACCATCAAGATCATCACCCCCTTCTCTCTCCAGAATCTCCGTCTCTATTTGGAGCTATGCTTTAGTCCCTTTACCATTCATGAATGTGATTAGTTTGTCCTTCTTTCCTGTTGGTGTGGTGGGCTTTGCACCAATCATCCCTTCCTGCTTCGCGCCTTCAGTAAGTGAAGTTAAAAAATCTCTTGGCCATTTACTGATGATGGCTTCCACATCCTCTTCTTCTACAAGTTACGATAACTCGTACCATACCCCAACGAGGTCTTTCTTCACCTGAATATTAATGTGGCGCAAGTATGCTTTAAACTTCTCAATCTACCAATAATGATTCAAAATGATTGGTGATAACCAGGGATTTTTCTTAATCACCGTAGGCAGACTCATCTCAAATCCAGCCCAAATTTTTTTATTTTCCATGACCCTGGTTGGCTCCATCAAATTCCAACACGAGGCATATCTAGCGGCCTCACATAGATCAGTGTCCACAATGGGGAACTGTGATTCCTCGGGCTTCCTCCAAGCCATTAATGCTATCAATAGCAAGAGCCACGCGTAGTGGAACTTCTTAACCTCTTCTTGAGCTTCCTGGAAATCTGTGAGGAAATCATTACATATAATCTCTACCCAATTATAAATTGTGCCTTTGGAACACTCCGCGACCAATGATATTTATGGTGCAGAAAAATCCTTTGAGCAAAACTTTCTGATAACCTTCCCTGCTAAAATGCGTGTGGAAAAGCACATTGATCTATCAAATATGGATTTAATTGAATAACCACTAGTTCCCTTCGTCAGATTGAAATATTTCTTCATTTGATCCATGAGCTATTTGTCATGGTATTTGTCCACGAAAGCTTTTGCGTGGTCCAAGTTGAGGAAAGGTAGGGCCATAATATTCCGCATTAGCATCATGTTGAATATAGGGATCCTCTTCCATAGCCACAAGAATTTTTCGCGCGCTAATTCCAACAGTTGGACTACACAAATGGTTTTAATTATACTTCACCCAAAGTGTGGCACATACAACATGTTGAGTATCCCTTCATCCTAGATACCAACTACCCACTTAATTGGCTCCAATATTGTTACTCCACCTTCATAGGCTTGTTGGCACAGATACCAACTTGGCTCAAACTACAGGTACTTACTGCAATCATTGAAGTCCCAATCCTCCATACGCAGCTGGGGCACCTTGCTCAATGAATCCCCTTCGATCGACACCTCATCCAGAATTAGTGGCATAAATAACTTCTACTTAAATGTGTCGGGATCCTTTGTTAGCTTCTTAGCATCCATCTTACATGGCAGGATATACACAACAAACCTAGAGAGAGGTTCGACCTTCTTGACATTGATTTTGTTAGGGGAAACTTCTTCTTCATCATAATCTCCAATCTCAACCACCTTCTTCTGCCTGTCTTAAACCCCCTTGCTCTATTTTTCCCTAGGTATTTTATTCTGGGGAAAAAATATTAACACTGGTTTCTTCGGCTTTTTGGACGACATTGCACCCGTAGTCGCTTGCCTCCTGGGTGACCTCGGCCTTGTGATAGTTGCGGGTGCCATGAATGTTATGATTAATTCTAATCCTTTGTGGAGAAATTATTGCTCAATCTCCTCGTATCTCTTCTCCAACATGTAGTAGCTCGCTTGACGCTCTTGCAAACACCAAACCTCACATCTAAATCTTAGTGCAAAAAGTGTTTGAATGTGGAGCAGGGTGCCTGATTTATAGTGAAATTCGAATTAAAAATCCATGATTTCCTTTAGATAATCCCCATAAATGCATATTTTGCGAGAGATCTACCCAGATATGCCAATTAAATTCATCCCTCCCACTCCTTTTAACGGCCAAGTCGTTTTCCAATCAACTGTTACTATTCCAACAATCAATTTTTGGACTAACTTCGCCAGATTTACCCATTCAGCGCACTCCTTCCTCCCTAGGCATAGTTTCCTCCCTCTAGGCCCTCTTTCTGCATCCCGTGTAGTAATTATTCTGTGCTTAAGCCACCCTTCGAAAAAATCGTTGAGATTCCTATGGTCTCTTTCAAGTAGGAACCTGTAGATCTCCTCCCCTAAAACAAACTCATTGACCATGTATTTTAAACCAGACTGATTGTAACATTCTTGGGCTTGGTCCAATTACGAAACCCAATTAGGTTGTACCAGATTTCTTGGTTCCGCGGTAATTCAGAATAATCCTTATTTGACTTCTTGAAGAGCCTCATTAATACACTTCCATCCATCGATAAAGCCATAGGTCAATAAGAAAATTTTGGTCATTGCATACGAATCAATAGTACCATGGCGCAACTCCATCTCAAGATACCATTGCTGAGGTATCGTATCCAAGAAATGAAAGAAATGTTCACCCACTCTGGTTGAGGTTCTTCTTCACCCCAAGATGCAGTCTAGTGAGATAAATTCTTGTGAGGATCATCTCTACCATTGTACTTCTTCGTGATCTCAGTGTCTACCTGGCCAAATATGAGTCTTATCAGAGTGCAAAACTCCTTCTAGTCGTCTAATCTTTCTTTGTGTGCACCCCACCATCGGGATGGAGTGGACCCTAATTCAAAGTCCAGAGCTTTGTGTCTTTGAGCCTCAGTCACCTTTTGTTCAAATTCTTCTAGAAACAAGACAACGTTCCTTGTTCCATCATAAAAAGGAAAGTCACACAATTCTGATATAACACAACGCAGAGATTTGATAACTCTGTTACATTGCTTAGTAGTTACTTCATGCAAGCGATTCTACCAATTCTACAGCTTTTCATCGGAATCTAAAATGCATGAAATATTGCGCTCCCAACATATTATGCTATCAGCCGTAGGGTTAATCTAATCTTCATCCAGCGCAATAAGCTTATAGATCTTATCAATATTAGCATCCCCATATTCATGTTGGACAGGCTTAGTACAGCTCGCACCTTCGGAGGGATCCAATGTCACATCAACTCTAAAAACAAAAATATGAGAAAGAATCATCTACCATCAAGAGAAGTAGTTCACATATATGAAATGATAATTACAATCATTAGAACACATTTCCAACAAGTTAAGTGCTGAAGTCACTAAAATAGTTCAATTAATTTAGTAAATGTGAAAGATAAAATGAATCATTAATATTCAATGAGCAATATTAAAACATCCATAATCCACGCATGAAAATGTCTTGGCCAAAAGGCTTTAAGTAGTAAGAAAAAGTTCCAAGATACATAAGTACAATGAACATCGATAACCCAATAGTGGAGCATTAGAGCCACTACTTTCTCCCCAAAATCAGTAACTCTATCTCTCTAATGCCTTGTGGATAAGACAACGTTAAAAGACCTTTACATGAGTAATGAGGATCCTTTTATAACTTGAGTCATGACCTTTCACATCCTCATGAATCTTGACTTTCCAACTCCTAATGACCTTTGGACTTCTACAACCTTTGGACTTCCAATTGCATTTTGGAATTACACATGACTCTTGGTATTACATGTCTTTTGGACTTCCATGGATTTTTTGTCTAGACATGATATTGGAGTTCCACTTATTTGTATTTACAATGATTACATCATTACATCATAAATTCCACATCATCATGTGATGAGACATGACAAGTCACTATCCTTGATGAATGGGACTCATAGTGACTAAGGACATATAATTTCTTCAATGGGTGACATCGCTGCCACTCATGTCTTTACAACTTCCGATAATTGATTTCTTCACCCTCCAAAGGGTCCTTGATCTTATGGAGTATTCAAGGTTCTTCGATCATCAAGACTTCAGTGTGTTATTTTTTCTTCAATTTTTTCTTTATATGTTTTCTTTGCCTGATCTTCTTCATGTATGCACTCCCTGTTGTTCCTAAAATACCTGTAACTGCAATCACTCATGACAAGAAACCATCAACCTGAAAAATATCATATTATAACATTTTTCATGCAAATTTAATGTTCATGCCTTAAAAATTCACTTTGGAGAGGAAGGAGAGATTTTGGGTGCAAGGGGGTACTTCGATAGGCTGAAGGGCTACAAAGAATAAGCTTCAAGGCTTCAGGATGAACCCATGTGCTCAAGAGAGAGAGACACCCAAAGGAGGGCATAGGTTACATGTACTAAGGATGAAGGATGAGGCTTCAGGCTTCCCAAGTGCGAAGTGCGCTCAAGGAAGACAAAAATGGTGCATGAAGCAGCGCTGAATGATGAAGGGAAAGGCTTCAAGGATTTTGGGTATACTCATGTGTGCAATAAGGAAAGGGAGGGTGCATGCCACATTTTCAAAGGACGAAGGATGAATATTTAGAGATTCAGAGTGTTCTCATGCACTCAAACAACCAAGGAGGGCACAAAGCGCACTACTAAAGGCTGAAGAGGTTAAGCTTCAGGTCTTTGGGATGCGCTCACACACTTAAGGAGGGCACAATTCTTTAGGGAACTCAAATGAATACTTGGTTCTTCAAGGTCACAGTTCAGAACAAGGAAGGGGAAATATGCTTTAGGAGTGCGTTATATGCTCTTGGAGGGTGCAGGGTGCACTCTCGAACAATGAAGTATTCCTGATCAAGGATTAAGAGTGCACTCATGTGCTCCTTTCCTTAATGGGTTCACTTTGCAACCAAAATTTGTCTAAGTCTAGAAGATAAAACAAGGGGAAAACACAATGAGTTTAGACATAAAATTGTGTGCGACACATACCAACTCATCGAGAAAACTTAGGAAATCTTGAATAATGATAAATAGAGATCAACATGCCACTTTACATACATTCCACAAATGCAACAAACATAGTGTATGCGACTGCATCCAAAAGTGTCATTTTACAACAACAAAGGAAGTCCAAACGTAATACCAAGAATCTCCACGTGCATATTCCTTTTTTATTATAAAATTATAGGTCTCCCATGTATATATGCCATGTTTCTAGGGATCCCAACACAACTAATAATTATTTTGAGCATATTTTGGAAAATTTGTTGAAACCTATATAACTTACTATGATTTGACAGTAAAAGATATTCCAAAATTCATTAGGAATTAACATGAATATGAAAACCATTAGGATTGATATTTTTAGCAATCCTTTCCGGGTGGCTAGAAATCTTGTATTAGAGCCCACATATTCATTGCTCGGAATTTCTTTTGTTTCTATCAGCCACATTCTACTTATATATGTATTCAGTAGTAGCTACACTGTTATACACAACACTGTCACTGCTCTTCGACATTCTATATAGTTGCAACAACTCATGTGCTGATTGTTTTGTTCATTGGAGACTTGTTCCCATTTCTTGAGTGGCTTGTCCCTCATGATATTGTTGTATATTTCTACTGATATCTTAATAAAATGATGGCTGTACATTGATCCCTCTTATGTCATGTTCATATTTGCAGAGTTTTACATTATTATGTCTTATATTGCTGCTATTTCCAATTTGGAATATTACACTTCAGGCTTCCCAAGTGCAATGTGTTATCAAGGGAGATAATGAGGGCGCATGGCACAAAGCTGCAGGCTGAAGGGAAAGTATTCAAGGCTTTAGGGTGTGCTCATGCGCTCAATAAGGAAAATGAGGGAACATGGTATAATATTGAAGGACGAAGGATGAAGCTTCAAGGCTTCAGAGTGCACTCATGCGCTCAAAAGTCCAAGGAGGGCACATGGTGCACTACTAAAGGCCAAAGGGGTTAAGATTTGGGTCTTCGGGGTGTGCTCATGCACTCAAGAAGGGCGATGTCCTTAGGGTAGAATGAATGCGTTCAAAGGAAGACTTGTTTCTTCTAGGGCATAGTTCAGAAAAAGGAAGGGGAAATATGATTTAGGAGTGCATTATGCATTCTTGGAGGGTACAAGGCACACTCCCAAAAAATGAAGGATTCCTGATCAAGGTTTAAGAGTGTGCTCATGTACTCCTTGCCTTAATGGGTTCACTTTCCAACCAAAAATTTTCAAATTCTACAAGATAAACAAGGGGAAAACACAATGCGTTTAGACAAAAAATCATGTGCGACACATACCAACTCATTGAGAAAAATTAGAAAAGATTTAATAATAATAAATAGATATCAAAATGTCACTTTACATACATTCCCCAAATACAACAAAGTGTGTGTGACTGCAACCAAAAGTGTCATTTTACAACAAGAAAGGTGTTATGGCCATGAAATGCACAAAGATGATCTAATCAATGCAATGAAACATGAGGAAGATCAAGAAAACTTGAAACATATGGAATGATGTGAAACGACATTTTATGACCAAGGTGACACTATATAGGACAGTGAAGTAGGCTAAAAAATTTGAATGTAGTGAAATTTTTGGAGGATGTTGTAGCTATGACAACACTTGGCAACACGCCATGTGAGATTCAACTTCTCTGTTTAGGATGGATTTTTAGTTAAAGGGTTAACCCTTCAGGAAGTATTGATTCACTAATTATATTACCTCGACTTCCCCTTTCGACCCAGTTATATACATAATACCTCACTTTCTTTCACATGCTTCAACACACAAAAGATATGACATATCACAATTGTTTCAATTAAGGAAAGGGTAATATGCATGACAAGTTTTTGATATTTAGAACATGAGTTTTCATCTTTGGTGTTGCTCCATTGCCAACTGTTGAGTCTCAAATCTGCATATTTTCCATACACTTTTCTATACCTTTTTCACTCACCTGAACCTCCCAAGTTGTCAATATCATGTGCAAAAGAGCATCTAACATGGTTTTTAATTATATTTTTGTGTTTGCTATTTGATTTAGATTTTGTTCATTCAGCTGCGGAATCTTGCCACTTTCCGCAGCTGCTCCAACTTTCCGCAACTATTTTGTGAAACTCTATGCTACAGGTGTCTACAAGGAAAACGAGCCACATGGGCAGGTCAGGAATGATGTGGACATGGTTCGTGTCCTATTGGTTCGAGCAAACTCATCTAAAGAAGCCGCGGTCAAAGGCGTCCACATGGAAGTCAACCATGGAGTCTCATGTCGGCAGGACTCTGTTTCGTGTCACATGAAGATTCATACGGCCGTTTCTAAGTTGCGGATGATAAAATCGACATCTGTACATGGCTCCTTAGTCGAATTCAAGCATCCACTCCTCGTAGATTTACTTTCCAACACGGCCATGATCCTAGATCCGTGGACGTAATGGTCTACGTGTTCTCCACCACCATGAACTTTAGGAGACAGTTATATTTCTTTTGTTATATATAATGCGTTTGCATACGCATATAGAGTTAGTCGATGTTAGTCTTTGTTATCTTTTATTAGTCTGCTCTGTAATGTGATTACGCTGCACTTGTGCCGTAACATCACCTTTATGTAATGACTGCTTTTTAATATAAGAAGACTCTGTTTTCCAACTTAATTCGTATTTGAGGATCGTTGCCAAGGCTGGTGTAGAGGGCCCCTGCTCAGCTAAGGTTTTGTGCATTAGTGTATAGTTCTCATTTCGTTTCTTTAAAGCTCATTGTACCATAATCCACTCATATGTTCATACATTGCATTTGCTTCATTTCTGTTTATAAACTTCCATAATTTCCATTTCACTTCTGTCTTTCATGTTTTATGTTGTTAATCACTGATCAGTGTTCTTGTTTCAGGTTATAGATAGGCAGCCCGGGCATTTTTATAGCTTTTTGACTAATGACATGGAACTAACATTGTTCTGCTGCTAATTTGCTTTTCATAGTTTTTGTTTTAATTTCAGTATTGCTTTGTTTAATTCAGTTTTTTTCATTTGCTTCAGTAGTTAAATTTAGATATATTAAGCTGCTCATAACATCTTCAGTTACCTCCGAAAGCCACAGCTGGACTGATGGTGAGGGATTGTAATATGAAATGTGTAGTTTAGTATTAGTTTCCTTTCTGCAAATTTAGATATATTAAGCTGCTCATAACATCTTCAGTTACCTCTGAAAGCCACAGCTGGACTGATGGTGAGGGATTGTATTATGAAATGTGTATTTTAGTATTAGTTTCCTTTATGAAAATTTAGATATATTAAGCTGCTCATAACATCTTCAGTTACCTCCGAAAGCCACAGCTGGACTGATGGTGAGGGATTGTATTATGAAATGTGTAGTTTAGTATTAGTTTCCTTTCTGCAAATTTAGATATTAAGCTGCTCATAACATCTTCTGCTCGAAAGCCACAGCTGGACCGATGGTGAGGGATTGAAGTATGAGTGTGTAGTTTGATATTAGTTTACTTTCTGCAAGTTAGATATATTAAATTGCTCATGTCATTTTCAGTTACCTCCGAAAGCCACAGCTGGACTGATGGTGAGGGATTGAAGTATGAGTGTGTAGTTTGATATTAGTTTACTTTCAGCAAGTTAGACATCGCTTACCTGTTGTTTATGATTACTTCCGAAAATCATAAATGGACTAATGATGAAGGATCGAAGATAAATTGATGTAATCCGATTTAGATTTATTTTGTTGCAATTCTGAATTTCTTTAAGCATAGTTTCTTTTTGTTTAGACAGCAGCAAGAATAGTTTAGTTTCATGCTCACTAGTTCACTGTTTTTGATTTATTATACTTACAACATCTTTTCATTTCAGCAGTACATTTTCATTTCCTTCCAAGTTTTGTCATTGAAAATTTCAAATTCCTTTTTAAGTTTCAAGTTGGTAAATCATTATAGGGGATATAATTTCCTTGAACAAACATAACCAAACTTGTTTTCATCTTAAAATTTCCATTTCACCTTAGAAAACCAAAAACGACAAAAAGTTAAGAAATAGGTTATCTTGCACATATAGTGCGCCGCACTTCATCAGCTTACGATTCCCGGATTGACAAATTAAATGCAGCAATTTAGGACACACTAAATTGACCAAAAATTTTGGCGTCGTTGCCGGGGAAGTGTAACTAGGTGGCCAATTTCTTAAAAAAAAAACACACAAAATCATAAAAGAAGGGAAAACTTGATAACTTCTTGAAGTATGCTCTCCTCTTGCACCTAGTGTGATCTGGAGGATCAGAAAAGAGAGTTATTGGTTCAGTAATTTCTTAAGTATGCTCTCTTCTTGCACCTAGTGTGACCTGGAAGATCAGAAAGAGAATTATTAGCCCAACTTAAAAAATAAAAATAAAAATAAAAATGACATGCATAGAGCAAGAGATTCTAGGGGAAGGTTTATAGCTAAAGCCAAGAGTTCGATTTTTACAACTCCATCTTCTTCAAGGCATAGACCAGATTCACCACCATCTACCCCTAGCCTTAAGATTTTTGGAAGTCAAGGAACAGCTGAATTAGAAGATTCTCCTATACCACCTACTAAAACCCATTTAGAAAACAAAGGGACTCTCTCTCATCCTCCCTTGGTAGAAGAACTAGAGGACTTTAAGGACTCTAAAGAAACTATCATGGCAGAGGAAGTAATAGATGGAGGTAGAGGTAGAGGTATAAGAGGAGGAAACAATGGAGACAACAATGGTGAAGGAAATAATGGTAGAAATAGGGAAGGAGACAACTTGTTTGGATTCCCTATAGTTGATGAGGAAACTCATGCAACGATGAAAAATATCTCACCATCTGTCCTCCCTAAATTTTATGGATTGCGAAGTGAGGATCCTGAAACAATTCTCCTATACCATCTACTCAATCCCATCTAGAAAACAAAGAGACTCTCTCTCATCCTCGCTTGGTAGAAGAACTAGAGGACTATAAGGACTCTAAAGAAAATATCATGGCAGAGGAAGTAATAGATGGAGGTAGAGGTAGAGGTAGAAGAGGAGGAAACAATGGAGACAACAATGGTGAAGGAAATAATGGTAGAAATAGGAAAGGAAACAACTTGTTTGGATTCCCTATAGTTGATGAGGAAACTCAAACAACAATGAAAAATATCTCACCATCTGTCCTCCCTAACTTTTATGGATTGCGAAGTGAGGATCCTGAAACATTTCTGTTTGAGTTTGAAGTCGTGTGCTGAACCTATGACTATATGGAAGACTCTCAAAAACTCAAACTATTTCCTTCAACTTTGAAGGAAGCTGCTTTGAAATGGTTCATGGGATTAGCCACTCAATCTATTAGGACTTGGAATGATATGAAACAAACATTTTTGGATAGATACTTGGACTATTGTATGCCCACCAATCACAAGGATGAGGTATTCAAAATGATGCAAAAAGAAGATGAAAATTTTGAAGACTTACTTGAAAGATTTCAATACAACTTGAAAAGAGCAAAGATGAGCAACTTAGATGATGAAACCTTGAAAGCCCTCATATTAAAAGCCATTAGAGATGAATGGATAGATATTTTAAACATGATGGGGAAGGGAGACATTTCTCAACTTCCACTTCGTGACATAATAGAACTATGTGTCCATCTCTCAAGAGGAAAATCTAAAACAGGAAAAGGGCCTAGGGATCCTTCTCTTATTAGGGTTAACAAATCTGCAACTAGATCAGTAAGTAGGGCAGAGATTGGTAACATGCTTGATGAATTCAAAACTGATATCTTAGGGAGCCTTAGTGAACAACTAGACACCCTTAAAATCCAAAACAAGCAGAAAGCAGAAATAGATGCTTTAGCTATCTTTTGTCCGAAATGTAGGAAGAAACATGCTTTAAGGGAATGTCCCTTGGATGAAAAAGTTGTAGAAACATGTATGATTTGCTCATAGAATCATGAGATCAAGGATTGTCCTTCAATTCCTGGACTCAAAGCTGTTTTTCAAGAAGACCCAAATTCAGTAGAATCTCTCTGTTTTGTCGCAAGGAGACCTTGGCAGGGACAAAAAACTCAAGGGTTTAACAACCCTATGAATTTCCAAACCCCACCAAATTGGAATCCTTGGCAACAACCTTGGCCCCAACATCAAAACTCATATCAGCCATGGGTCCAAGGGATGCAAAATCCTTATGGGAGATTTGCTCAATTTTATCAATATCCTCCATCTTTTCAAAATCAACAAGCTCCACAACTTCCAAACCCAAATCCACAACTTTCATTGCCATTTCCACAACAACAACTTTCTCAACAAAATCCAAATCCTCAACTCATGCTTCCATACCAACAAAAGACAAATCAACTTCCAGCTCAGCCATTGCCAAATCCTAACAATAAGAATCCTCAGAATACTTACATGGTAGAAGGACAACAATTTCCTACCTATATGATTGTTCCTCTCAACGATGTACAACTCATATCTGGTAGAGTTTTAGAAAAACCTTCTATAGATATCCAAGAGCAAGATACCTCTAAGGAGGATTCTCTTCAAGTCAATAAGGGTTCTGAGGAAGAATCTCTTCAAAATTCAAATATTCAAAAAGAAAAAGAAAAGTTAACACCCACAACTCCTATAGTTGAGCAACCTGCATCTTCATCTACACCTCCTTTTCCTGAAAGACTACAAATTGATAAGGGGGTGGAAAAACAAATCTTGTTGCCTAACTATGACTTTATAGATGAATTGAAGAATGTTTGTATCAAGATTCCATTGCTACAAGCCATTCGAGAAATTCCTATTCTAGCAAAAACCATAAAGGAGTTGAGTTTCAAAAGACCAGGAAGGAAGCTAAAGGACACAAGAAGAATCCACCTCGTAGGAAAGATTGCAGATATTATGATGGGAAAAATTACCATGCAGAAGTATGTAGATCCAGGAAGTCCAATTGTCAAGACACATATAAATGGGATAGAAATTCCAAACACATTGATTGACTTAGGGGCTGCTATCAACATTATGAGTAGACAGACTATGGAACAACTAAAACTTCCTAACCTTCTTTTTACACCTACTTTACTACAACTTGCAGATCGATCAGTTATTAAACCAGATGGTGTATTAGAAGATATTTCAGTCTCCTTAGATTCTTGGGAATATCAAGTATATTTTATGATTTTGACTCCCAAGAGTAATCTAGGAGGGCACCCACTTATTTTAGGAAGACCTTGGCTAGCCACAGCTGATGCTTTTATTAGTTGTAGATCTGGGGACATGTACATTTCTAATGGTAATTCGACAAAGAAATTCAATTTGTATCCTCCAGCAAAAGCAATCACAGAAGTAGGATAAAATGAATGGGTTGATGATGAGGACACTATACAACCTATCTTTACCATTTCTGAAATCAGTGAGGATAGTCAAATTCTAAACACATTAGAAAATTTTGAGACATCTTCAGAATATGACCCCACACAATTTCAGTTGGAATCTGACATAGAATATTTATCATCAAGACAAATTTCTCTTTACTCTATGGAAGAGTTTGGTAGTTCTATCATTGAGATTTTTCCAGGAAAAACATTGAATATCAACAAAAATTTGGAAAAGTCACAACAGGAAGAACTAACCAAAATATTGCAAAAACATTCTACTGCATTTGCATGGGAGTATACTGACATGAAAGGTATTGATCCTAAGACTTGCATCCATCATATCTATATTGAGGAAAACAGTAGACCAATCAGACAACCTCAAAGAAGGATGAATCCAAATCTTGGGGAGATAGTGAAAGAAGAGCTCCAAAAACTTCTCAATGTAAACTTCATTTATCTAATTTCAGATAGCCGATGGGTTTCTCCTTTGGTTATAGTACCTAAAAAGAATGGTAAATGGAGGGTATGCATTGATTACAGGGAATTGAACAAAGCAACTTTAAAGGATCACTTTCCTTTGCCTTTTATCGATCAGGTATTAGACACATTAGCAGGTAAAAAGTACTTTTCATTTTTGGATGGTTTTAGTGGCTATAATCAAATTCAGGTAGCACCTCAAGATCAAGATAAGACCACATTTACTTGTCCATGGGGAACTTTTGCCTACCGAGTGCTTCCTTTTGGGTTATGTAATGCACCAGCAACATTCCAAAGAGCAGTACTAGGAATTTTTTCTGATCTAATCCATGATTGTGTAGAGGTTTATATGGATGATTTTACAGTTTATGGTAATTCATTTGAAGAGGCATTAGAAAATTTTGAAAAAGTTCTTATAAGATGTAAAGAAACAAACCTTTCATTAAGTCATGAAAAATTCTTTATGATGTTTACTGAAGGTATTGTTTTGGGGCATCATATTTCAGGAGATGGGATTAAGGTTGATAGATCAAAAGTTGAAGTCATCTCCAAGTTGCCTATTCCAAATTGTCAAAGAGATGTTAGAAGTTTTCTAAGATTTACTAGTTACTATAGAAGATTTATAGAAAACTTCACTAAAATAGCATCTCCACTCTTCAAACTGCTTACAAAAGACTGTGAATTCAAATGGGATCCTGATTGTCAATCAGCTTTTGAAACTTTGAAAATAAGAATATCTGAAGCACCTATCTTAAGAGGACCAAATTGGAAACTCCCTTTCCATATTTCTACGGATGCTTCAGATACATCTCTAGGAGCTGTGTTGGGTCAAAAAGATTTAGTTCCTTATGCCATTTATTACACCAGTAAAAATTTGACTTCCACAGAGTTGAACTATACTGTGACTGAAAAAGAGTTTTTAGCTGTTGTTCATGCAATTAATAAGTTTAGACATTACATAACATGCTATGAAACTTTTATTCATACTGACCATTCTGCAATTAGATATTTGATGAACAAACCTGTTACTAATGGCAGAGTGACAAGATGGCTCTTACTTTTACAAGAATTCAATATTACCGTGTTGGATAGACCAGGGAAACAAAATACAGTAGCTGATTTCTTGTCTAGGATTCAGAATACTAAAGAAGATTCTCCTGTAGAGGATAAGTTTCCTGATGAATACTTATTTGCAGTAACTATTAAGACACCTTGGTATGCAGATATTGCTAACTATTTGGTTATAGGGAAACTACCTTCACATTTATTTCCAAGTGAAAAACGAAAAATTATTCAGGAGAGTTCAAAATATTCATGGATTTCTAATGAATTGTTTAAAACAAGGCCAGATCTTGTGATCAGAAGATGTGTCAGGGAAGATGAAATGCCTGATATTCTTAAGGCATGTCATGATGAACCATGCGGTGGACACTTTGTAGACAAAAGGACAGCCTATAAAATCCTCTCTTTAGGATATTATTGGCCTTCCCTCTTCAAAGATGCAAAACAATATGTCAAAAGGTGTGACAGCTGCCAAAGAGTAGGGAAACCTACCCTTTCAAATGAAATTCCATTACAACCACAGGTACTCATTGAACCCTTTGAAAAATTGGCTTTAGATTTCATTGGACCTATTAATCCACCATCTAAGCAGAAGAAGTATATATTGGTTTGTACTGATTATGTTACTAAATGGGTAGAAGCCAAAGCATTAGTATCTGCTACTGAAAATTCAGTTATTCATTTTCTTTATGAGGATACTTTTACTCGCTTTGGTGTTCCAAGAGAAATTGTGACAGATCAGGGGAGCCAATTCACATCTAATTTGGTGGAGAAGTTGATGGAAGAATACAAAATCAAGCACATAAGATCTACTCCTTACCATCCACAAGCAAATGGTCAAGTGGAGTCCACAAATAAAGTTCTTGAAAGTATCATCACCAAAACTATTCATCTACATAGAAGAGATTGGGCAGAAAGGCTTCCTGAAGCCTTGTGGGTCTACAGAACTACATGGAGAAATACAACAGGACATTCTCCCTATGAACTTGTTTATGGGAAAGAAGTCTTGCTTCCCATTGAGTTCCAAGTCAAGACCTTCAAGATAGCAGTTCAGTTGGGGATGAACTTATCAGAAGCCTAAAAGCATAGAATGGAGCAATTGAATGAGCTAGATGAGATCAGACAAGAGGCAATTTTAAGAACTGATCTAGTTCAATATCAAAGAGCTAAATGGCATGAAAAGTACATCAAAGAGAAGAAGTTTCAAGAAGGAGATTGGGCATTGTTATTTGATTCCGAGTTTAAAGATTTTCAAGGAAAATTTCAGACTCATTGGCTTGGGCCATATGAGATTGACAAGATCTTTAGCAATGGAGCGGTAAGAATCAAGACCATCGATGAGTTTCAAACTCCTCTTATTGTGAATGGCCATAGATTGAAAGTTTATCATAAGCCACTCTCAAAAGAGGATTTTGTCAAAATGTTTCAAGAAAGTTCTGCAATCAGGCTGGTACAAAAGAATTCTTCTTCTCCACTAGCCTAGCTTTTGTTCTTTTCAGTTAAAAAATAAAAAATAAAAAATTTGTATAAGCCTGAAAACCAATCACTCATTGGCAGTCTTATACAAAAAATATAGGGTGAAAATCAGGAACACCTGACACTCTATATTTTCCAAAAAAAATCTCTCTTTCATTTCACAAGTTTTGTGATCATTCACTCCATTCCATTCCACTTCATTCCATTTCATTTCACTTCATTTCACTCCACTCCACTTCATTTCATCCATTTCATTAATAAAAATCTTTTTCATGACCATTTCCATCTGGTCATTTGTCATCTGTTCATTTCCATTCATCCAAGTAATAGTTGTGTCAGTTTCCGCAGCTGACATCTGTTTCCGCAGCTGACTCCAGTTTCCGCAGCCAGAAGCAGATTCCGCAGCTACTACTCTGTTTTCAAAAAGAATGTATAGTCAGATGTTATTTCCATAATCATGAAATAAAATGCAGGTGAGAGGATCAAAAATGAAGACATGGAGCATTCAAGACACCAATGAAGAGCAATTAGTTGAAGACCAAAGGAAAAGGCAAAGATTCCAAAGGTATGAATAAAATTTATTTCAAATAGCATTGAAAACACATTTTTATATAGTTATGAACCATAAGCTCTATCCATTATGTGCAATGATTATTGATAATTCCGTAACCTTTCACGATCTCCATATTATCCTCTCGCATTCATTCACAAATGGTTCCATCATTAAACCCCCGATTTTCACTCATGATACAATATCCCACCGGTGACAATGAGACGTATTTGATTTGACCAAGGACTCTTATAGCCGCATAAATCCATAACCGTTGATTGAAACGTGTTCACATTTATTTCGCAGCCACCAAATTTCAAAACGCTGTCGAATGTGTTATACTCTGTCAATTGCACAGTCGTATCTCTGTTATGCTCACGAAACCCTTTTCTATTCTGTCTCACTCCATTCCGTTCATTGTGTTCATTTCCACTCTCGAATATCTACCCACAGTCTCACTCCATTCCGTTCATTGTGCTCATTCCCATTCTATAATATATTCCCACAGTCATTGAGCTCGTTTCTGTGCATTCAGCCATTCTATTTCCATTTGAATCCTCCACGCAGGAAAGTCTTTGAAGAGCAGAAAGAAAAAAATGGGTAAATTGCTAAGAGCAGAACCGGAAGGACCGAAGTTCATGGAGGGATATCCACAAGTAAGGGAGATATTGAAGAAAGAAAAATGGCTGCGTTTTATCCAGAAGTTCAGAGGTTATCACAAAGAAGTTACAAAAGCATTTGCAAGGTCGTTTAATGGCTTGGAAGCAGAAATTGGAGACCTTAAGTTTGCGGTCAATGAAGCATCTATAGCAATAGCCACGGAACTTCTTCAGGAGGGTGAGCGTTGGTTTAAGAATAAAAGTATCGATAATGAAGCATGGAGTACAATCTTACGAAACAAAGGTATGGACATAACTGTTTTTAAAAGAGGAATTCCTGTACATGCATTGAAAGAGGAATGGGCTACTTTGCTGCTAGTTGTTCAGAAATTCATTACATGTGAAGGCCGTTTTGGGTCCATGTACATGTACCATACCAGGTTACTGATGAATTTTCTAGATAATCAAGCTCTCAATCTCCCATATTTTCTGTTAAATAGCTTGAAGAAAATGTTTGTGACTGTTCAGAAACATTTAGGAGATGTAGAACCTCATCTATATCACCAAGGCCTTATAAAAATTCTGATTGAAAAGGAGTTAAAGGAAAAGAAAGACACATGGGAACAATTTCTGGTTAGAAATTTCTTTGAGGAACCTCAGGAAATTCCTGAAGGTAGCACAGCAAGAAGAAGTAGGAGAAAAAGAACAATTGATGAAATTCAAAATACTCCTACTACTGCAATTGAAAGAACTGATAGGGAAGAAATACTGTCAAAGAGGAAGAAGAAAGAAATCAAGGGTAAGAAGCCAATAACACCAAAAGAAAGAAAAACTATTGAGGCTATACATAAAACTCCTTCTGAAGAAGAAGAAGATAATCAAGTGTTATCTGAAAGACTAGTTTATCTTCAAAAATAGTCCTCTATGGCCAAGAAGACAGAGAAAGGAAAACAAAAACAAAAGGATAGTGCACCACAGCGTGTGAGAAGAAGCAGCAGACTTAAGGGGAAATTGAGGAAAACTCAAATAAAGGGTCCTCATTTCATTGACTTGGGAGAGGAAACATCTGAACAGTCCCCAGCTGACCATAGTCCATCTAAGTCAGTTAGTGAACCTGGTTCATTTCATTCCCAATCAGACATTGAACATACTCCATCCCATTCTCAGCAAGATATTGATGTGAGCCCTCCTCAGCCAGATTATTCTCCTTCACGGCATTTTGGGGACAGCCCAATAAAAATGACACCTGAAATAGGCCCCAAGCAGCAGGAAGTATATGACTATATAGAATCTTTGGAAAAGGCAGCTACAGGTCCCAGTACTTCGTCTATCCATCCTCATACAGTACAGGATGATTTAGTCCAATCACTAAAACAGGAAATTTTTG
Source organism: Pinus albicaulis (assembly GCA_034641835.2). Classification (NCBI taxonomy): domain Eukaryota; kingdom Viridiplantae; phylum Streptophyta; class Pinopsida; order Pinales; family Pinaceae; genus Pinus; species Pinus albicaulis. The sequence goes on along the minus strand of CM076569.1, from coordinate 157,814,418 downwards.
AGTTAGAGCTTTTGAATAAACATATCAAAAATGAAAATGAGACATTGAAGGAACAAAGCAAACTGGACAAAATCATCCATGATAATATTATGCTACATCTGGGAATATGGCAAAAGAAGAACAAGAAATTGAAAAGAAAATGCCAAAAGTAGAGCAGAGCACTGGTTAATATCAAATTTAGGTGCTTAATGAAGAAACCCAGAATTTTAGCAGCACCAAGGAAGAGGAGGAGAGGATTGGATGTGCTGGCTGAAGTGTCAAGGCACATGAACTAAGGAAGGAATATTAAAATTTTGGTTGCATGAGGACATGCAACACCTTCACAGTGGGGGTATGTTGAGTCTCAATTCTGCATCTTTTCCATACACTTTTCTATACCTTTTTCACTCACCTGAACCTCCCAAGTTGTCAATATCATTTGCAAAAGAGCATCTAACATGGTTTTTAATTATATTTTTATGTTTTCTATTTGATTTAGATTTTTTCATTCAGCTGCGGAATCTTGCCACTTTCCGCAGCTGCTGCAACTTTCCGCAGCTATTTTGTGAAACTCTATGTTATAGGTGTCTACAGGGAAAACGAGCCACATGGGCAAGTCAGGAATGATGTGGACATGGTTCGTGTCCTATTGGTTCGAGCAAAATCATCTAAAGAAGCCGCGGTCAAAGGCGTCCACATGGAAGTCAACCATAGAGTCTTACGGTGACAAGACTCTGTTCCGTGTCACGTAAAGGTTCATATGGCCGTTTCTGAGCTTGCGGAGGACAAGTCGACATCTGTACATGGCTCCATAGTCGAATTCAAGCATCCACTTCTCATAGATTTATTTTCCAACAAGGCCATGATCCTAGATCCGTGGACGTAATGGTCTACGTGTTCTACACCAGCATAAAATTTAGGAGACAGTTATATTTCTTTTGTTATATATAACGCGTTTGCATACGCATATAGAGTTAGTCCCGATTAGTCTCTGTTAATTTTATTAAGTCTGCTCTGTAATGTAATTACGTTGCCTTTGAGCCGTAATACTACCATACTGTTATGACTGCATTTTTAATATAAGAAGACTCTGTTTTCCAACTTAATTCGTACTTGAAGATCGTTGCCAAGGCTGGTGTAGAGGGCCCCTGCTCACCTAAGGTTTTGTGCATTAGTGTATAGTTCTTATTTCATTTCTTTAAAGCTCATTGTGCCATAATCCATTCACATGTTTATACATTTCATTTTTTTTTCATTTCTGTTTATAAACTTTCCTGCTTTCCGTTTCACTTCTGTCTTTCATGTTTTATGTTGTTAATCACTGATCAGTGTTCTTGTTTCAGGTTATAGATAGGCAGCCCGGGCATTTTCATAGCTTTTTTACTAATGACATGGAATTAACATTGTTCTGCTGCTAATGTGTTTTTCTTAGTTTCTGTTTCATTTCAGTATTGCTTTGTTTAACTCAGTTTTGCTTAATTGTTTCAGTAGTTAAATTTAGATATATTAAACTACTCATAGCATCTTCAGTTGCCTCCGAAAGCCACAGCTGGACTGATGGTGAGGGATTGTATTATGAAATGTGTAATTTAGTATTAGTTTCCTTTCTGCAAAATTAGATATATTAAACTGCTCATAGCATCTTCAGTTGCCTCCGAAAGCCACAGCTGGACTGATGGTGAGGGATTGTATTATGAAATGTGTAGTTTAGTATTAGTTTTCCTTCTTCAAATTTAAATATATTAAACTGCTCATAACGTCTTCAGTTGCCTCCGAAAGCCACAACTGGACTGATGGTGAGGGATTGTATTATGAAATGTGTAGTTTAGTATTAGTTTCCTTTCTGCAAGTTAGAAATGTTAAATTGTGCATGACATCTTCAGTTACCTCTGAAAGCCACAACTGGACTGATGGTGAGGGATTGAATTATGAATGTATGGTTTGATATTAGTTTACTTTCTGCAAGTTAAATATCAGTTACTCAAGTTGTTTATGGTTACTTCCGAAAACCATAGCTGAACTAATGATGAAGGATCAGAAGATAAATTGATTTAATCTGATTTAGATTTACTTTGTTGCAATTTTGAATTTATTTAAGCATAGTTTCTTTTTGTTTAGAAAAAATGTGTAGAATCTGAAACGTCCAAAACCCTAACCGTAGGGAATGAGCGCCAAAGCGTGAGCCGGGTTGGGTGGTGGCGGATTCCTTTGCGAGGACGTAACTTTGGCTGCGATCTCCGTTTGACGCGCTCAATGGCTCATTAGAAGTATCTTTACGAGAGTACAACTTTGAACGAGAAACATCGGTCACATGGACCCATGTTACTCTCCCGTTTTCCCCAAAAACCGTCGTTGGGGCCTCAAAACGGCTGGAAGTTTCAAGACCGAAAAGCTGGTAAAAAATAGTTAGTTGTGCCAGCTTACAAACGGAAATAACTAATGGTGGGGGTTCAAATGGACTCGATGGTGGCCACCAACTGTACACAGATTAATAAACAACACAACGCTCATGGTGTGGGAACTGAAAACACATAAATAATAAAAACTGTCTTGGTGAAAAAGCCCAGAAAATTCGATGTTGCAGTTAAAATGTGGAGACCAAATTGAGAGTAACGATATCACGGATGTTCTTTCCCTCACTTCGAACCAATGGTATCCCGTGTACGTTAAGTTCCTCCATGAAGAGAGGGATTTTGTTCGAACGGTGTTGGTTTGAATGTGCCACCGATTGAAAAGCGATGGTCAAAGGATTTGGAAAAAAAAAAAAATTGTCCATCATCGCGTTCCTCTTTCTCAAGGGCATCCTCGAGCAAGATTTTGATAGGATCTCCTGCTCCCTCGTCTTTCTTTCCTTCCTGTGGGGGAATCGGGGTTGCGAGGTTGAACTCCTTATACACGGCCGCGTTGGGGACATGAAGAAACGAGAGAAAGCGGACCGCGCTACGTACATGGAAGTCGGATTTTGGCGAAACGCAACGAGAATACGGGATATAACCATAAACATGAGATTCAATGGAAATAGTAATACCATTTTGTTAATGGTGGTGCAATGAAAGCACAAACATAATGGAAATAAGCTAAGTGTGGTAATATCTACCGAGAAGAGATGTAAGCGTACGCAAACCTCTAAAATTTGATACAGTGGCTCACAGTGCTGTTACGGACATATTGAAATGGGCTGCAGTGCGGCGGAAATATCACGGAAGAGATGTATTACGATAAGGCACATGAACGTACAAATACGGACATGATAGAGATGTGGCGAGAGCTAGAGGCCCGCCGTGGCGCCCATGCAAGGAAGATGTATCGGCTCCCAACACACAGACGTAAATGAGGGACGAGGCCTGTTGTTGAGGGCTCGTGTATAGTCCAAGCATCCAACCCTAACACAGCAGAGATGACAAAACATGGGGCCCCGTTTGGGTCGGTGGTCGTTCAAACTTCCAGGGGCCCATGCTGACATCTAGATCTCGGTGAGGCATCATTGCAACTCAGTTGAAGAATCACTCCAAAATTACAGCACACAAAGGCAGGCAACATGATCCATGGACCCATGTCACTCTCATTCCCAAAGCATGTTCTGGCGACCTCACAACTGACTCCGGAAGATTTTAAAGGCAGGAAAAACAACTAAATAACATCTGATTATTAAAAACTTACAAATTAAATGCGTGGTGAAGGTTCAATGGATGATGGTAATACCAATATCACACCAGTTATTAAAAGCCTAAAAACTCAGGTACAAGGACCCAAAACTGCTACAAACTGTAATGAGTACATCATGGTAAAAAACTGAAGAAGAATTGATGCGGATGATAGGATGGTGGAAATACCAATATCACTGAATGTTTATAAAGATAATTTTGTAGAAAATTCTTTGAAAAACCTCGAAAGTACAAAATGTACTTATCAAGAAGAAACAGGAAAAAGAACAAATGATGAAACTCAAAGTACTCCTACTACTACAATTGAAAGAACTAGTAGGGAAGAGAGACTGTCAAAAAGGAAGAAGAGAGAAACCAAGGGTAAAAAGCCAATAACATCAAAAGAGAGAAAAAGTATTGAGGCTATGCATCAAACCCCTTCTTCCGAAGAAGATCATCAAGTGTTATCTAAGAGATTGGTTCATCTTCAAGAACAGTTATCTATAGCCAAGAAGAAAGAGAAAGGAAAACAAAAGAAAAAAGACAGTGGTCCACAGCGTGTGAGAAGAAGTTCCAGGCTTAAGGGGAATTTGAGGAAAATGTGAATGAAGGGACCTCATTTTATCGATTTGGTAGAAGAAACATCTGAACAATCCCCAGCTGACCATAGTCCATCTCACTCTCAGTCAGTTAGTGAACCTGGTTCATTTCAATCTCAGTCAGACATTGAACATAGTCCATCCCATTCTCAGCCAGATGTTGATGTGAACCCTTCTCAGCCAGATTTTGAAGACAACTTTCCTTCATAGCATTTTGGGGATAGCCCAAGAAAAATGACACCTGATATAGACCCCAAGCAGCAAGAAGTATATGATTATATAGAATCTTTAGAAAAAGCAGCTACAGGTCCCAGTACTTCGTCCATTTAGCCTCACGTATCACAAAATGATCTAGTCCAATCACTGAAACAGGAAGTCTTTGAGCTAGAGCTTTTAAATAGACACATTAAAAATGAAAATGAGACATTGAAGGAACAAAGAAAATTGGACAAAATCATTCATGATAATACCATGCTACATCTGGGAATATGGCAGAAGAAGAACAAGAAATTGAAAAAGAAATGCCAGAAGTTAAGCATAGCACTGGTTAATATCAAATTTAGATGCTTAATGAAGAAGCCCATGATGTTAGCAGCACCAAGGAAGAAGAGGAGAGGATTGGATGTACTGGCTGAAGTGTCAAGGCATATGAACTGAAGAAGGATTATCAAAATTTTGGTTGCATGAGGACATGCAACACCTTCACAGTGGGGGTATGTTGAGTCTCAAATCTGCATCTTTCTTATACATCTTCCTAGACCTTTTTCATTCACCTGAACCTTCCAAGTTGTCAATAGCATTGTATATTAATTGCAAAAGAGCATCTAAAATGGTTTTTAACTATATTTTGTGTCTGCTGTTTGATTTAGATTTTTGCTCATTTAGCTGTGGAATCTTGCCACTTTCCGCAGCTGCTGCAACTTTCCACAGCCATTTTGTGAAAGTCTATGTTGCAGGTGTCTTCAGGTAAAATGAGCCACATGGGCAAGTCAGAAATGATGTGGACATGGATCGTGTCCTATTGGCTCGAGCAAACTCACTTAAGGAGGCTGTGGTCAAAGGTGGCCAAGTGGAAGTCAACCGTAGAGTCCCATGGTGACAGGACTCTATTTCTCATCACGTGAGGATTTGCATGACCGTTTCTAACTTATGGGAGACACATCAACACCTGTACACGGCTCCATAAGCCGAATCCAACATCCACTCCTCATAGATTTACTCCTCACTGCGGCCATGATGCTGGATCCCTGGACGTGATGATTTACGTGTCTCCATCAGCATAAACTTTAGGGAATTAGTTATATTAACTTTGTTATAAATAACGCGTTTGCATACGCATATTAGTTAGTCTCCATTAGCCTCCAGATAGCTCTATAATGTAATTACGTTGCCACTGTGCCGTAATCTCACCTCTCTGTTATGACTGCATTTTAATATATAAGAAGACTCTGTTTCCAAGCGTAATTCGTATTTGAAGGCTGTTGCCAAGGCTGGTGCAGAGGGCCCCTACACACGCTGAGGTTTTGTGCATTATTGTATAGTTCTTGTTTTATTTCTTTAAGCTCATTGTGCCATAATTCATTCATGTGTTTATACATTACATCTTTCATGGTATTTATGCTTCATCTCTGTTTATAATCTTTCATGCTTTACATCTTACTTCTGTCCATAATCTTTCATGTTTTATGTTGTTGTTAACTGATCAGTGTTCCTATTTCAGATTACAAATAGGCAGCCCGGGCATTTGCATAACCTTTTGACTAATGACATGGAATTAATATTGTTCTGCTGCTAATTTACTTTTCTTAGTTTCTGTTTAATTTCAGTACTGCTTTGTTTATTTCAGTCTTTCTCATTTGCTTCAGTAGTTAGATTTAGATATATTAAATTGCTCATGACATTTTCAGTTACCTCCGAAAGCCATAGCTGGACTAATGGCGAGGGATTGAATTATGAATGTGTAGTTTGATATTAGTTTACTTTCTGCAAGTTAGATATCAGGTTACTCAAGTTGTTTATGGTTACCTCCGAAAACCATAGCTGGACTAATGGTGAGGGATCAAAAGATAAGTTGATGTAATTTGATTTAGATTTACTTTGTTGCAAATTTTGGATTTCTTTAAGCATAGTTTCTTTTGTGTTTGAACAGCAGCAAGGATAATGAGTTTCATGATCAGTAGTTCATTTTTTGTTTGACTAGAGTAGTGATGCAATTTCAATTTCATTTTCTTTGAAGAATTAATTTTGTCATTGTGTGTTTTAAAATTCTTTTGAAGTTTGGAAAATCATTAGAAAGACATTGTTGTCTTGAATATTTGTCTCCATACTTGTTTTTCAGAATTTCATAAAAAATCCAAAAACGACCAAAAATTAAGAGATAGGTTATCTTGTACATATAATGCACCACACTTCATCAGCTTACAAATCCCGGATTGATAAATTAATGTAGCAATTTAGGACACACTAAATTGACCAAACATCTACCCTGCCAAGATAGTGACTGACAATGAACAGGCCTTTAAGTCCACAAAGTTTGTCGGCTTTTTCCAGCAGTACAACATTTCATTGGGTCACTCTATGGCCTATTACCCACAAGGAAATGGCTGAGCAGAGTCTTCAAATAAAACCCTAGTGAGGGCACTGAAGAAGGATATCAACAAAAATCAGAAAAATTGGATTCCTAGTTGAGATTCGCTCTGTGGGCCAACAGGATTACCAGTAAGAGAGCAACCGGGAAGTCCCCATATGAATTAGTATATGGGAGGGCAGTAATATTCCCTGTATAGTTAGCCTTACCAGTAGCCTGATTCATGCAAGAAATTCAAGAAGAACCCAATGATGTGACCAGGAGAATCAATTAGTTGGTGGAGTTAGAAGAGAAACGGAACCAAGTAAGTCAGAGGCTAACTAAATATCAAGAGAAGATGAAGGAAATTTTTGATCAGCATGCCAAGAACAGGAAGTTGCATGTTGGGGGTTTAGTGCTTAGATGGGATATTCGAAGTGTTGAAAAGGGGAAACATGGTAAATTCGACCCACTCTAGTTCAACCCTTTTAAAATTGTGGAACAAGGGGGCAATCACACTTTCATGTTGGAAAATTTATAGGGAGACTTGTTCGATGCCCCTATAAATGGTCAGTTCCTGAAACCTTACTTCCAGTTCTAATTCAGGCAGAGAGAGCCTGATGTATTATACTGTACATTAGTGATTGGTTTTCATCTTTGTTTGAATGATGTGTGTGTCATGACGAATCATGAAGAGAAAAATAAAAAGTGTTGAAGAGTGGTTTCCACATAGAAGATTAACAGGTGGTATGTGAAGTTCTCAACACGCCCAAGGATGAACATGTCATCCCAAAGTGGAGCCAATTTTGATCATATGGTTAACATTCGCTGTTGTTTCAAGTTTTGAAGCCTCTCTGTTTGCAAAGAAGAATGCCCAAAAAGGCCTTTTCCCTTTTGTTCATCCCCTTAAACCTCTGTCTCCTTCCCTTTTTATTCCTCTCCATTCCCCTCATTAACCATCTAAATCATCTCCTTTCCCCTTTAAGCCTTGCAAGCACCTCGTGTTTGGCTTGAAGCCCCTTTCTTCCTTCTATAGAAACCCATTTTAAGCCTTGAAAAGCTCTCTTTTGGCTTAAAAAGATTCCATTTTCCATATAACTAGTTAAGCCCCTTTTAGGCAAACCCCCTTGACCACTTCCCCATATGCCCTACACCCAAGACCAAGCACTAAAGTCGTGGGTGCTAATTGCAATTGGAACATTTGGTGGAGCACGTTTTCTGTGTTGCACTTGATAAGTTCCGATGCAATGCCTTTGTTCCCTGAACTTCCACTGTGATCTCGATCATTGATCGGTTAAGATCCGATGGCCAGCGCTTCTCTCTCATCGCACCCATCGCCCCAATCCATTCACCCTCCAGTTGCCTGCCGACCATCGATCTACCACCCAATCTGACGGCTATCGCAAAATCAGGGAATCGCTAATCGCAAGTTCCAAAACGTGCCACCCTTCGTATCCCCGATTGGCGATCGCTGATTAACGACTCCCAATCCGATCTAAGTTATCCATCCATGCCAGACCAATGGTCCTCATTGCACCACCTTTTTCACTCATAGTTATCCACCAGAGTTTCGGCCCCGCTCTGCTCTGATGCGATTAGATCGCAACTGTTGATCTCTAGGGATCCGAAGGTTCATATCAAATAGCCCTCCGCCCATGCCGGGACCCACCATCAAACCATTTCATATGATTTTCATCGCACTTCCTATGCATTTTGATTCAAAGACCCGAATTATAACGTTTTATATTAAAACATTATATCGTTGTGCCTCACATTAAACCTAATGTTTTACATTAAAATTCGTTGCATATCGACCATTTTCCACCGCTTCAATTCTTCTCTCCGTCACTTCCCATTGCATCCATGACCTCTAAATCTTTCCTCCACCTCCCCTGGATTTTATAATGGTTTATTTTTTTGTGCAGGGTTCATAGAGTGATTAATTCGCTCTGATTTCCATTATCACTGCCACTGCGATTTAGAATGCAGAGAAGCCTTTTCTTCAATGACCATTGTTTCAATAGTGAAGGTTTAAGGGGTTTGAGCCTGTTATTGAGTAATTAATTCTTAACCCCGCGTTCAAAGGAAGACTGAGGCACACTGGCAAGTTACATCAGTGCATTCACATCAGCAGAGCACTGTTTTCTCCAGAAAGGAGTTCCTACAACATTCTCCATGCCTCCTCGAGCCCAGAAATAGTTAATTGCATTGACGGAAGTTTCTTAAAGACTGTCAGATCAACAGTTAGGGAAGCATGGAGACCTGTAGACTTTCCATCCATGTCATTTATTCCAATATTCTAGCGTAGAGTTCCAAACAGCTAGAAGGACTTCAAGAATACATCTGAGGTCAATATCGATCTGACAGAGACCCCTCAGCCATACTATAAAATAAATACAATGATGAAAATTTCCATTAAGCAGAGTGGGCATGAATTCTTTCTCCACTCTGTCTTAATGAGATCCATTTAATGAATATCATCTACTCCTGTTATTCTCCTCTCCTATAAGAATCCCCAAGAACGGATTGTAAAAGGTTCCATATTTTCAAAAGAACAGACGGGGAAAGAATTTTGTATGAATTTTTTTTGAGCTTTAATATGAGTGCGAAGAGCCCATTGGGTTTCAGTGATGAGGAGTTCTATCTGTAATGAGGATTCTAGTCTTGGTGCTTTACAGTTTGTAACTCTTTCTTTTGTGTTATATTTTAGCTGTTCATTTCATTTACATCCATTTATCTTATATCATGTTCTAGAATGTGAGTAGCTCACTGGTTTTGGTATGAATTTATCCTAGTTGATACTTATGCCAGAACCCGTCTGGCACTTTAAATATGGCTCAGGCATGATATACTATTTCATTTTCCTCTCCAACCATACTTCTGCTATATTAGCTTCTATGGGATGTTATTTTTAAAAAATACTATGGTCATGAATGGATTCTTAATTTTGTAAGTCCATTACATGTTGATGTTTGTTTCTCGATATCATCTCAATGACAGTTAGTATTATCTCAATCTTTCATACGTAGCAAACACCTTCTAATTATTCATCTCTATGAGGTATTTTAGGACCCATCCCTCTTTACAGTAAGATGCCTTTGAGTTGTCTGATACACTTGTATTAAAGTTTCACACCTTGCCTCTGCTGTATTGCTTTCCCTGTGTCAAACTTTTGAAAGTTTTGGTCCCATTCAAATTAACCTTCCTATTTACAAAAGATAGCATGAGAGCGTTTCTCTGATAATTTCCCATATTATATCATATGCTCCTTGCTGTATAAGATGTCCTAGGCACTAGTCTTCCACAACTCAAGGTTGTCTCTAGGGTTGACAAAAATAAGAAAAAATATTCTTCAACCACTCTTATATTCAGAAATAAGAAATGTTTTTAAAAGTCAAAGAAATATTCATAAAACAAAAAAATTCCTTCATGCAAATAAATAAATTATCTGATCCATGTGTTAGAAGGATTTCCCTGAGATAATTTTTTATCATATGAATCATATATGCACTTTAAAATGTTTTAACTCAAAAAATAATTCAATAATTTTAATCATTAAGTTCAGTTCTTTCCACAGAGATATTAAGTGCAAGCGCAAAACTTCATATTGCGACAATGTTCATTTCTATTTTATCAATGAAAATTAATTCTTAATTGAACTATAAATATTAAGGATTCTTTTGTTCAAGAATAAACACTATTTTCTGAAAATAAATTAAGATCTTATAGATGGAAATAAAATAAAAAGAACTTTAAAAAATAAACCAAGGCATTTTGACTTGCAGAAATAAAAATGTACTGGTGCAGGCAGCTTAACTGCACTCTTCTCACAGAAATATAACGAGCATCAAAGGAAAAATATATAAGTTAAGAATCATGCATAATCAAACCCACACACCTTGGATCCGGGGGACACGTTGATTTGAAAAATAATTGAAGCCTATTACTTATGAGAGAATTAAATATGATCTCCTTTACACTTTCCATAAATAAACTATGTTAAACACAGTAGAAAATAAGGGGAGAATGAGATGGGTTGGTTGGGCCCTAGCCAACCAACTCGTTTCCCTGCTACAATATCTGGTACCTCAGTCACTCAATGACACATTAGAATGAAATACAAACACGAAATTTCATATTGGTGCATTCCTTTGTATTAGGTTTCAAAAGAGAAAATGTACATTGTAGATCTGCGATCCATCCTAGAAAAAGACAATACCAAAATGATTACAGTTCTCATAAAAAATTCACTACAACATCGCTAGCTATCCTCTATCAGAAAAATACATTAAATACATATTCTTTGACTACGACCATAACCAAAAATATAAAAATAGTTTAACTTAAGCCTTTTGGCTGTTATCAAAATGCTAAACTAAGACACATGGCCTAAGCCCTTGTCTTCATATACGCTTCCTTCTCTACGCTCCGAACCCAAAAAATGATGAACTAATCCTCTTGACAAGATATCCGAATGGTTTTTGAGTTGTCTTGACCGCCTATGGAAACTCTAACTTATCATTGACAAATGCCTTGAAAGTGTAGGAACTGCTAGTCGTTATAGGAATCGTTCCTACAAAAATTAATCTTCCACGCAGATTAACACATTGTCCTATAAAATTAATTTAGGAAAGAAAATATATGAGTTGCAAATGCTATTTAGGATATAAAATCTATTAAATTAATAATTAAGTCTATGTATAACCTTTAATATGAAAAACATAAAGAGAGTGCAAGAATGAGTATAAGTGCAGGAATAAAGGGTTCCAAGGTTAAAACAGAGGTTAAGGTGGTGAGTTCAGAGTAAGAATGGGGTTAAAAACTATATAAATTCTACCAACTGACATCCTCCAATCCCTATATTGTTGTTTGTCCTCACACAAACTTACCTTCTGCAAAAAAACAAAGATGGAGACGTCTCTTCAGTCCTAAATCTGGATACTGATCCCTACCTTCAGTGTCTTCATATTTTTTCCTTGATCCTTTTTAAATATTTTGACTACTTTCCTAAGGTGCTCATAGTAATATGATGCTCTAAATTTCCATACTCTCACTTTCAATTTCTTTTCTTTCACTTTCCCTATCAGCTCATTATTCCTTTGTTGCAACACTACTCCTTGCTCTTTCATAGCTTGAATCATTACCTCTAGTGCCTAAATATGTTGCTTGAGTTCCTGGACTTGGTGGTTTAGGTAGAGAGTAGGGTTTTCTTTACACAATTCCTCCTTTGTCAGAGTCTTCTCAATAGTTGACTCAGAACAAGTGCTTGTGTCATCAAATTTGATATCACCCTAGTCATCAACATCTTGCATTTCCTCATCAAAAATGGTTTCAGCACCCTGCATTCCATCATCCTTTTGACCCTCCACTAGGTCCTTTCCTGCACTCACACCAGGTTTCTCCATATTTTTTATTTTATTCATTTTCCCAAGTAAGACTGACATGGGGGTAACATATTCTTCTTCTATGTAATTTTCACTAACCATTATATGAGCCACAACATCTGTAAGGAGCGAAAGTATTTCTACAATTAGTGAACTAGGTTGGGAGTCCTCCAAGTTTACTAGCGAGGTGGACTAAATGTGGCCTTCCTTCAAGGAGGCAGTACTCTTGATCTAGCTTCGAGTTCTTCTCTTTGAAAGGGTCAGAGTTTGGATGATGAGCCCTTGCTCTTCTATGTGCACCAAATTTTTAGACAGGGCTTCTTTATTTTTTGTTTTACTAGTCTGCGGGGTTAGGGTTTCAAACTTTTCTTTCCTGCTTACACTCTTCTTCCCTAATGACTCCACTATGCTTCTTCCCTGAAATTACTTTAAGAAAACTTCCCATGTCATGTTCATTTCTTTCAACTCCTTTTTAAACAAAATCAAAATCAACCCATAATGATATAATTTAAATGCAACTTCGCTATCCTTACTCTTCTTAATTCCCTTAGACATTTTTTATAAACTTCTTAATAGGAAGTAAGGAAATTTTTTGAGCTTTACTGATTCAATGTGTAACAATATTCGGATGTGGAATAAGAAGGCCAGCAAATACCGACCTTCAAAATTGAGGATTTTTTGTAATATATACAAAAAGTGCCTCCACTTTTCAATCATGGTGTTGCATTGGAATCCCTTCTTCTAGTCTACCTTTTGTTTCCTATCAACCACGAACCTGCGCCGAGAATTATCCTCGAGATTATATTTCTTAAAACACTACTCCCCTGTGGTCGCCAATCCAGTAGTTTGTGAAATGTATTGCTCTGTGACTGCAAACTCTAACAAGCCTACCTTTGATCTGCTCCCATCGAAGGACCGAGAAAATTATAATGTCACGGTCGAGTCAAACCCATCGAAATTGAGAAAGAATGGGAGGAATCTTGATTCCTGCAATAGAGGCAAACTATTCTTATACTCAACTAACAGTTCAACTTCCTTAACAAACCACGGTTCAATTCGAACAAATTCCACCCCTCATTCGAATTCACTTAATTTTCTTACCAAAACTCATAAGGATTACATGACATAGTATTGTGGAGTTCTATCCAAAATATATTTGCAATTTTTCCAACTAACTGGTCGTTGATATATCATCCATTCTCTTATCGGTCACATATCATCATGAAAAATCACATCCTTGGAAAGGATGCGATGTGTTTTGTCTAATGTACATGCAGTAATTATCATTGGTGAAGGATGGTGATCATGGTGGCAATTCATGAAAAAATAAATGTGAGGCATGGCGTATGATCAGATCATCATTAATAGGTGACAAGGATTTTAAAGGTAAACGTTGGATTACGGGAAAATTTTCACACATTCCTCAATCAAATCATGATTTCATATAAGGTACACGTAATACTTAAAAAAGATAAGATTTCATACTAAATTCTCCTGTACTTAAAAAAATTATTTCCTACTTTAGTAATGATGAAAGAAAGGTCTAATCACAATATAGAAAGAAAACCACCGAATGCCATAATTTTAAGTGGTGCAGTCATCTATGCCTATAATTTTTTTTAGAACAAATGAAAGTATACTTCTACACATTACTGCACCACAATATACATTTCTACAATGAATACCACCAATGTTCCTACACCAGAACATGTGTTTTTTCACTTGAGAGCACCCAACCATGCGTATTCTTGAACTAGATACTCTTACACTGAATACACATTCTTGCACCAGGGACATTGTGGTATAATCTGAAGAAAAAAAAAATTATGATAAAATGGACTTTATAGGTTAGATCCTGAAAGATTTGTTGAATTCTAGAGGAGGTTTTATTCACCAATTCTTGGTATCAATACATGCCTTTTGATCTGATTCATGAGCTCATGTCAGATTCTGCAATATTGTCCATGCATCTAGGGAATTTTGAAGTCTAAAATGGTCCTCCTAAGTAAATTATAAAATATTAGTGGAAATAATAAAACAAGATTTGATGACATCATCAAATTTTAGAGTGAAAAAAGAAAAAAATATTTTTTCAGTGCGTATTTTCAAATTATTTCCCAAATTTTTTACTCAAATTTCAAGCGGGAGTACTCATTGGATGCAAAATTTAATTCCTCATCCAAGGAGTACCCATGTTGCATAGTTTCGATGGACCCTGCTAAGAAAAAAATGAGAAATACCTGGAAAACATGATTGAAATCACATTTTTTTCATGTATTTCTCATTTTTCACTTAGCAGGGTCCATCGAAAGTATGCAACATGGGTACTCCTCAGATGAGGAATTAAATTTTACATCCAACGAGTACTCTCGCTCGAAATTTGAGTAAAAAAATTGGGAGATAAGTTGAAAATACGAGTTGAAAAGGTAGTTTTATTATTTTATTATTTTTTAATATTTTTACCCTTTTAATTAAAACATGGCGAATCATCCCCCATAGTTGACATCATTGAATTGAATCCTATTGGTTCTTATAATGTTTATTTTGGTTGTACATTTTTCTTAGGAGGCCTATTTTAGACCTCAAAATTCCCCTAATGAGGGAGAAAAGAAGCGGGAAAAATGTGAATTTTCAGAATGGGGAGGAGATTAAGACAGTGAATTCAAAAGTGAGACTACCAAGAGGGATATATCTAAAAATGGATTTGGAAAAAAATTCAGGGGAAAAGAGGGAAGAATGAAATCGGATAGGGTCAATTTCCATTTGAAGAAAGGGGTGGTAAACCATGGGATAAAAATAAGAAAAATAGAGGGAGCTCTACGAAAAAGGGAATAAAAGAAGGGGAGAATTTCATCTGAAACTATGCTTGAATAGTGCTGAGTCAAAAATAAATACAGCGAGAATTGATCGTTGCTTGTATAAAAATTTTGTGTCAGCTCTACCAAACTTGGATAAGGGCTCAATTCCTGCACTTAAACCTACTTCTTCTTGGTGATAGTTAACACATATAAAGATCAAGAAACATTCCCATTTTATTAAAAAATTGATCCTCTTGCCAGCAGGTTGGTTTTTAGGTTGATCCTTTCGTAATTATGTCAGTAAACTGATTTTCACAATCACAGGAAAAATATTTTTTTCTTTTGTTTTTAATTTTTATCATCATTATCTATATATATATATATATTATATAATTTTTTATCAATTTTTTTTTGGAAAATAAATAATCACATTTGGAGTAGGTTGGCACAACCACTTACCATCTTTACTTTTGCTTGTTGTTGTACTTGCTGCATCAAATATTCCTTTGTGAGGGGTTGAAAATATACTTTAAGTCTATGCCCATTCACAAGAAATACTGGATCTCACCCATCAATAGTTTAACCACTTCATAAGGTCCCATCCAATGTGTGTGGAATTTACCTTTTAAATGTTTAAATCTGGAATCATAAAGGAGTACCCAATCACCTGGTTGGAATTGCTTATGTTTGATAGAATTATCATGAGACTTCTCACATTGTTGTTGAAATAATGCATTATGTTGAATAACATACCTTCTAAATTCATCTAACTCATTGAACTGTAATAGGTACCGCTGTTGTGCTTCTGAGAGATCTAAACCCAATTGAATTGAAATTATGAAGGTTTTGATATGGAACTCTATTGGTAGAAAGACTTGTTTCTCGTACACCGACTCGTATGGTGTATGTCTTGTGTTTTTCCTCAAAGTGGTTCGATATGCCATAAATTTTCCAATAATCTGCTTGCCTAATCCTTCCTATGCATATTCACTATTTTGGTGAGGATGGACTCGATCACCTTGTTTGTGGATTCCACCTGGCCATTTACTTGCAGGTGATATGGTGTAGAATTTATGTGTCGAATTTGGTATTGATCCATCACACCCTGTACCAAATTATAGATAAACTGTGGTCCATTTTCAAAAATAACCTCTCTAGGCACACCAAATCTAGCAAATATCTCAGTAAATAAACAATCAACAACAAATTTTTCAGTAGTAAAAGAAACAACTTCAGCTTCTACCCATCTTGTAACAAAATATGTGCAAACCAATATATGCTTTTTATTTAAAGATTTCTGATTTATGGGTCCTATGAAATCAATAGCCCATTTTTCAAAGGGCTCAATCATAATCTAAGGACATAAACACATTTCATTGGCTTGACCTGGCTGGCCCATTCACTAACAACTATCACATTGCTTGACATATTTTTTGGCATCCTTAAAAAAGGAAGGAAAAAAATAGCCAGCTAATGGAATCTTGTATGCAATCCTCTTATCAGCAAAATAGCCTCTGTAAGGTTCATCATGAGAATATTTGAAAATTTCAAACACTTCTTCCTCTCATACACATTTGCAGAAAATAATATTTGGTCGAGTGTAAAAGAGGTCTCCTTGGACCCAAGAATATGCAGCAATTTTTTGTATGATATTCTACTTATTACGAGCAGATAAGTGAGTTGGTGTTTTTCCATTGACTGAATAGTTAGCTATGTCAGCAAACCATGAGGATTTTTCTGACACAAAAAAAGTATGTTCGTTAGGGAAATCATCATCATCAGGAAATACTTCACCATGATTATTTAGTCTATAAATATATTCGGCTACAACATTAGATTTTTATGGTCTATCAACAATAGTAACATTAAATTCATGTAACAAAATTAACCACCTAGTCACTTTAACACTAGTCAATGGTTTATTCATAAAATATTTTATTGTAGAATTATGAGTGTGCACAAAGACTTCATATCCTCTAATGTAGTGTATGAATTTACTAATAGAAAAAATCACAGCTAAAAACTCTTTCTGAATCACTGTATGGTTTAATTCGATAGGTGACAAGTTTTTAATGATGAATTAAATAACATAGTATTGTTTGTTCTCTTCTTGTCCTAGAGTTGTGCAAATAACAGTATCTGAGGCATCAGAGGAAATATGGAAAGGAAGGGACAAGTTAGGTCCTCTAAAAATTGGTGCTTGTACTATTTTTTCCTTTAATGTCTCAAAAGACTGCTGGCAAGTTGTATACCAAGAAAACTCACTATCCTTAGCTAATAATTGAAAGAGGGGGGTAGCTATCTTCAAAAATTTCTCAATGAATCTCCTATAGTAGCCCGCATGTCACAAAAAACTTCTCATTTACCTTTGTCTTTTAAGTACAGGAAAACACAAAATAACCTCTATATTAGTTGGGTTGACCTAGATACCTTTGTCATAAATTATATGGATAATAAATACTCCTCCTTTACATATTAATCTACACTTTTTGTCACTCAAAGCAAGCTAATCTTCTTGGCAACGAAGGATAATTTTTTCTATATTTTTGAGGTCTTCCTAAAATGAATCACCAAATATAGAAAAGTCATCCATATAGATTTCTACAAACTCATGGTCAACAAAATAGCAAAAACCACCCTTTGAAAGGTGTATGGGGAATTACATAGCCCAAAGTGAAGCACTCAGTATGAAAATGTCCCCCATGGGCATATAAAGGTGGTATTATCTTGATCCTTGGGTGTGATCTGTATTTTCTTGTAATTGCTAAAGCCATCTAAAAAGGAAAATTACTTTTTACTCGCAAGTGTATTAAGCACCTGATCAATGAAAGGAAGGGGAAAGTAATCCTTGAGAGTGGTTTTATTCAATTATTTTTAATCAATACAAATGCGCCATCTCCCATATTTATTCGAGACTAATACCAATGGAGAGACCCACTGACTATCTTATATAGGATAGATGAAGTCAAAATCTAATATTTTTTATAATTATTCCTTCACAACTTCTCTTAGAGCGGGGTTCATATGCCTTTGGGGTTGTCAGACAGGTCGGGCTCCCTCCTAAATATAAATATGATGAGTATAGGTTTCAGGAGGGGTGCCTTTCATGTATTTGTATCCCCATGCAAACACATCAAGATTGTTTTGAAACAAAATCACAAGCTACTCTTGTTGAGATGAATCCAGGTTCAAACTAATATGTAAATATTTTCTTGGACTAATTTCAACAAGAGTGGTTTCAGGTTCAAGAGTACAAAGAGGTGTTGCTAGAGACTGCGGTAAGGAAGGTTGAGAATCATGACTTTCCTGAAAATGCAGACTAAATATTTGACACAAAAATTCAGAGTTTGGCATGGTATCTAGATTATACAGGAAATATCATATCTCACCCTGCTTAGTTGACTCAATATGATGATGTATCATAGAAACTGACTGAGTCTCCCCATCACTACTATAATCTAGCCATAAGGTATCTAGAAGCTCCTGGATATATTTGGCAGATGGATACAATGTGACTTTATTCCTCGAATCTCCATGGAAAATTTACATGTCTCTAGAACGACATCCAATATAAGCATCAGCCATAGCAAGCCATGGTCATCCCAAGATAAAGGGATGTCCTCCCACAAGATTATTTGGCTGAAGCACAATGCAGTTTGCAGTATATTCCCAAGAATCTATCGAAAAAACCACATCATCCAACACTCCCTCCAGC
The DNA here is from genome assembly GCA_034641835.2 of Pinus albicaulis. Lineage (NCBI taxonomy): Eukaryota > Viridiplantae > Streptophyta > Pinopsida > Pinales > Pinaceae > Pinus > Pinus albicaulis. Next base: position 157,795,733 of record CM076569.1, on the reverse strand, counting down.
TCGATTTTAGATTTTTCTGTCAATTCAAGCACAGTAGGAGTAGGATGAATATGGACCAACCCAAGTTCATCCATGGTTTGCTTGGTCATAACATTAATGGATGCCTATAGGTTTATAAGCACATTGGAGACAAGGAAATCACCTATCTGAACAGAGAAAACCGGGTTTTCAGGGTCGGTATATTTTTCCATTTTCACACACCCTGTCATTATCTATGTTGCTCTTCCAAAAAATTGAATGGTTTGAGGTTCTACTCTTTTCCTTCCTGGCTTCTTGAGGTAGAGTTACCTAATTACTTTTCTACTGATGGGGATCTCTTTTATAGATTAGATCAAAGGGAATTTTATAAAAACATTCCTAAGCTCAGAAGCCAAAATCGACTTAGGAGCAGGATCATTCTTCTCCTTAACTAGCCTCTCTGGATAGGGAGGCTAGTTTGAAGAATATAGTAAATGCTCAGAAGGTATGGAGATAGGCTAAATGGTGACATATATTTCAAAATGGTTAGGAGTTTCCTCCTCACTTTTCTCTTCAATAATCACCATGGGTTAATTTTTTTTTTGATGTTACTACCTTCCTGAATCTAAGTTGGATATCATTGACCCCAATCGACATGGACTGATAACTGGGTGGAAGAAGAGGTTTAATGGAATGAATCATTTGTACCACTTTATTATTGGGATTTGGTATGGGTTGAGCAGGCAGTTCAGGTGGTCGAAAAGGTGGAGGTAAAGGTAATGGTGGCATATGATACTTAGCTGGGGCAATGAAAGTTGCAGCATTGGGTAAGGTGCATATGTAAGAGGATATGATTGCATAGGTACAGGATAGGAAGGATGTGAATGGTTTGGCCCTCTCCATCCTTGTTTCCAAGATTGGGAGGGTTGTCCATACTGAAAGTGGTTCCCATGCTGCTAATTTTGAGAGTGATTAGTGTTAGGATAGGAATATGGATGTGTATTATAACAAAAAAAATGTGGTGGAGGTTCAGGAACCATACATGCACCTACTTGAGGAAAATTTCTCCATGCTCTCATAACATGCAATGGCTTAAGTTCATAATTCCCTCCTTCCAATATTGCTTTCAATATAGGTATGGAGGGGAATTTTTTGGTGGCATGATTCTTTGCACAGATTACACATTTATTAGTTCCTTTGACATCATTAGGACATTATCTTAAAGGATTCTTTTTCCTACACATTAGAAAAAAAATAGACAACGACTCTTGTTCCTCTACAAGTTATTTTCTGAAATTTCAAAGAGTGTATTTGCTTGCTAATAATATTAATTTCAATTTTCATATTGTTCATTTTATTCTCCAAACCAATAACCATAGCATTTGTAGATCCAAGTTTGTTATTTTTACTACGGATTCATTTACCAGATCTAGATTGATTTTGTGAGAATTTCCTACACAGGTCACAAATTTGATCAAAATGTTGTTGAGCAATATCCCCTTGTCTTAAAAAACTTAAATTATTTCTAGCATCATCATTAAGCCCATGTAAGAACAAGGTTATAATAATACTTAAATCAAATTTTTGTTTTAACCTTTGGAGGATATACAAAAATCTTTCCAGATAATCTTCCAAGGTCTCATCATCACCTTACACAGTGGTGAAGATTCATCATGAATTTCTCTAGTTTTACAATATTCCTAATATTTCAATAAAAAAACTACATTTTCTCCCAAGAAGCTATAGTATTTCCTCCTAATCCCATGAACCATCATAATGCTAAATCCTTGAGAGTTTCAAGAAACAACTTTAAATTATGAGTATCCATGGAGTAATCATAACTTCTACTTAATACGTAAAACTCAAATAAGAAATAATTTGGGTCCTTGTGTATCTTACCATGGAAATGAGGAAGGGCCGATGGAGGAATATTATTCATTTGAACAATTATATCTGGATCCACAATCAGAAATATGAAGGTGGATTGTTCCTCATTTACTTGATTTCTCCACTTCCATCAACATGGTCTTCATGTTCTTCCATTTTTGTACCTCCAAGTGAACTGTTCTCAACAGGTGAAGAATTTCGACTATGGGTTAAATTTAATTGAAGTCCAACAGTCTCCTTTTTCCCCTTTTTTGGTTATATCACACCCGAACTATTGTCACCAGAGTCCAAGTGGAAAGTTCCTACATGTGGGCCTATGTTTGTTTAGAATTTCTTCCTGCAAGTGAAGGCCCAATATGAGAATTTTTTTTAGTTTGATCAATGTTTCATCAACCCCTATTGGACTTCAGACCCCTACCCCTTTTAGGAATTCATCTCAAAAAATAATGAAAAAATATGAAAAATACCAATCAAACGCTGCAATTAAAACAAGAAATCAACACTTATAAAATCCTTCAAACAATAAAAGCACATTGCAGAAAAAATAATAGCAGACTTACCCCTATTGCAAAAAAATGGAAATTTATTACCAATATTAAAATGCCTCCCTGGCAACGGTGCCAAAATTTTTGGCGTAAGAATTGGAATTTAACAAACTCCTTCGACACTTAATTGTCAAACTGGGGGCTTCATAAGATTAGAGGCGTAGCACAAGAAATTCCAAGAATGATCTGAAAATTTCCTAATTCTATTCCTACTTCTTTAATTAAAATTTTCAAAATTGAAAGAAAATGATCACACGACAATTAATACCAAATAAATTATGGTGCTAGAATAAAAGGAAAGTACTTTGCAGAAATTCAAAATAAAAGGAACTATCAATTCATTGTGACCAATATTGATTAATGCAATGAGATTTAAGATTATCTTGCTGTAAATATTGATTCACCCCCCCCTCTCAGTATTTTTCCCAACAATTGGTATCAGAGCGGGTCATACAGGAAGCTTGATCACTTAGAAGGAGATCTGTCATAGTAGGAAAGAAGAAAAAGAAGAAGGTTACTCAAAGAAAGAAGATGCCTCAGAAATCATGTATAGCAGAAATTGAAGGAGATGAAACAGGTATTGATCGTTGTTCTTGTATTTTACTTAACTGTATATGCAAGGGTTATGATAGTGAAAGTGACAGTATGGATCCAGAAGTTTCTGACGAAGCTCTACAAGTGCTCATGGCAAAGAAGCAAAAGAAGAAGTCTGCTCAAAGTAAGGAGATAGCTGAATTTGACAAAAATGAATTTTATAGTGATTGGGGTCCTAATTTTCTTATTGGTGCAAACAATGATGAAGACAGTGAGATTAAAGTTGTGGATCTAGAAGAAGTTATCAAAGATCAACAAAAAATATTTAATGAGAAGGAATATGCTAACAAAGCTTTGATATTTAGACTGAAAAGGATGTTCGATGATGTATACATTCGAAGTAAAGGATATGAAGCTGGAATCATCTCTCTGCAAGCAGATCTTGAAGAGTCAAATAAGAAGAATGAGGGACTTGAAGCAGAAAACGTTTCTCTAAAAACAGATCTGGAAAAATCAAAAGGGAAGAATGAAAGTCTTGAAGCTGGAATCATCTCTCTACAAGCAAAACTTGAAGCATCAAGTAAGAAGAGTGAGGAACCTATACAATCATTTGAAAAGGAAGGACTTGAAGCAGAAATCATTTCCCTCAAAGAAGACCTGGATAAATCGAATAAGAAGAATGCAGGACTTGAAGCAGAAAACATATCTCTGAAAGAAGATCTCAAAGCATCGAAGAAGAAGAATGAAGAGTTGCAACAAACATGTGAAGAAAACGAAAATTGGTTGAAAGAAGAGATTCTAAATCTGAAGGATCAAGTAGAAGATGGAAGAAGGAAAGAAGAAAGCATGACAAAGCAATGTCAAGCCTTGGAGGTTGAGGTAAACATTCTCAAAGGTAAATTAGAATAAAAGGTTAAACTTTTGAGGTTTCAAGATAGTACTAACACTTTGGACAATATTCTGAGTAATCAAAGGTCTCCTGCTATCAAACTTGGTCTTGGTTTCCATGAAACTGTTAAAGGAGAATCTAGCTCACAAGGAAGTGCCAAAAATTCAGAGAATGTCAATGCAAAACCTGAAGTGTTGAAAGAGACAAAAGATCAACCAACAATCATGAATTCTCAAAGGAATTCATTCAAGAACGTTGAATGATTTAAATGTCATAATTATGGGCATGTTGCAGCAAGTTGCAGGAGCAGATCATTTCAGCCACAAACTAACAGATCCTATTCAGAAAGGTACTCAGGTTGTTTTAAGGGATATTGTTTTTCATGCAACAAGTATGGTCACAAAGCCTTTGATTGTAATAGAAGGAAGAATAGAAAAGCTCATTATGATTCTTATGTTTATTTCTCACATGCATGAGATGTTATGCTTGTAACAAGTATGGACATGTGAAAAACAATGCGGGATGAATAGATGGGAAAGTGAGACAATTTTCACTTTACGGTTGGGGAAAGCTCAACCAAGTTGGAAAAAGAGGAGGACCAATCATAGTAGAAATTCCATTCTCTGGTCTAGCATCCGCTTTCCAGAAGCTTTAACTATACGATTATTCTTGAGACAGTGTGAGATACATTATGAGATCATGTAATAGTTGCAAGGAGCAATGTATGATGTCTCTCATGGTTGATTTGATTATTCTGCAGTTTATATGTATTTCTGACAGAGCATCTGGTGTGAAGAAAAGACAGGAATAGAAGGTAAATTTGCAGGAGGAGATGAAGGTGTGAAATTTTCTATATTTCACTTTCCATACGCGGGTTATATGAAACAAAGTCGCGTATACATGCGAGTTCCAGCAGACACAGTCGCGTATGCATTTATGATAAGAGAATTGGTATGATAGATGAAGATCTGGTGCAGAGGTTCAGGGGGAGCATCAGTCTGACTGTTAATAACTATATTATTGACTCTGTATCAGCTTAATTCCTCAGTTCTAAATAATGATGATATGATACTTGATGCCTTGTGTTGAAGATTATGGATGAGTCCTGTTTACTTTTTGATGATGAGATTGGAAGTCTTATAATTCGAAGATAAGGACAGATCATGCAGATATTGTTGCTGATGACTTGCTGATGAACATATTCAGGTTGCACAAGTTAAGAAGGAGCACTCGTTCAGGGGGAGCAGCAGGTTGAATACTAATGATTGCATTGTTGGCAATATGACTGCTTATTCTTTGGTTTTTGTGATACTCATGCTCAAATGATGATAAATTGGTATATGGTTCATTTTTGATCCCTGATGCTCACACATGGATAAGTTGGATGTTGTTTGATTCAGAAATAAGAATAGATCATGCAGAGTTTGTTACTATGGTTGAGATCTTTTGCCTACATATGTTACTTCATGTTAAATCTTGAAGATCATGGTGATATTGGACCACATGGATAATTGCTTAACACATATTTGAAGATGTTGTTCTGGTATGATAATCTCTCTTGGAAAGAATGTATTGATGCTGCACGGAATATGAAGACTTGGTTACTAATGCGCTTATGCTACCATCATTGGATGACGCTTGAAGACACAACTACACTGTTCTATCTATCTGTAGTCCAGGGAAGTAGTCAAATATCTCAGAAAGAAGTTGAACACCGTCTTTTCCACACAGAGGATCAGATCTGGTCAAAATATAGAAGATGGTAGTGGATATGTGGGTTTCCTGAAACACAGTCGCGTATATACGCGAGTTCCTGCACAGAAAACCGCGTATGTCTGATTGCTGACATTTTTCTGTTTGGAGTCAGCTCTCTTCAGCGCAGCTGCAGTGCTATTTGGTATCTCTGATACTGTTTGGTATCTGGTGGTGTTCCAGTTCTCATAATTCCATTTCTCATGTTTTGACAAAGATGCCTTGATGATTTGTTGATGAAAGTGTTCAGGATGCACAAACTAAGGGGGAGCCTTAGTCATATGAAACGGATGTTCGGATGCACATTTTCAGGGGGAGCATTAGCGTTGCTGAGTATAATGCTTTTTTGGCATTATGATGGTTCTGATATATGATCTCTCTTGAGGTCTTTCTGGTTTTGGTCATAAATGGTCATATTTGTATTTTGATGAAAAGGTGTTGTTGAGACCCATGATGTAAAATTGTAATATTTAGTCATGTAAGGACTTATCAAAATTTGTAAACCCACTTGGTTGGGTAGCTGAGTCAAATTTTGTAAACCCACTTGGTTGGGTAGCTGAGTTGAAATGTGTAAACCCACTTGGTTGGGTAGTTGAGTCTCATATGTAAATCCACTTGGATGAATCTTTGATGTAAGTATGAGTCATTGGTGATAGGAAAGTCATAGAGTCATGTACGTCATTGGAAAATATGTTTGAAGACTCAACATGAACTCAGGGGGAGCTTGGTCACTTCAGTATACATCAGATCTGCAGAACGCTTCTTCTACATGAAGAGAAAAGGGGGTGAGTGTGTTGGTTTTGATCCGCCCGTTGCCCTTGATGTCAAAGGGGGAGAGTGTGTTGGTTTTGATCCGCTGGTTTTGATTTTCCCTTTTCCCTTGATGTCAAAGGGGGAGAGTGACATGGTGTTTGAATGCAGATAATGGTGTCAAAGAATTGGGAGAGTGACATGGTGTCAATGTACTTATTTTTTGTGGTAACCAAACACCATCGTGGTTGCCATCAAGTCCAAAGGGGGAGATTGTTGGAAATATGATTCAGAGTGTTGTCCTTGATGGCAACCCACTGAATGAAGATGAAGACATGTGACTGTTGACATGTGTTGTCCTTGATGGCAAACTACCTGATGAAGTTATTCTTGATCTAATGAACTTGGTAAATGATGTAAATCTGATGTGATATGATGTTTGTTAAGCAATATGGTGCTGAGTGTTGTCCTTAAATGGAAACCCATTTGATGAAGATGATGTATCTACAGTGTGTACAGAAGGCAGTGAAGAAAATAAGTCAGCATGTGCTAAATCTATGATGAAAAGAGTATGTCTCAAGGCATACGCGGATATGTCTAGGGGAAGTCGCGTATGCACGCGGGAAAGAACGTGATAAGTCGCGTATGGGCAAAAGCACTCAAAAGGTGCAAAACCAGGGGTAACCACCATGGTATTGACCCATTGTATTGGGTAATGATTCGTCTAAATGACCCCATCCAGGAATACCATCAGAAGTAATGTAGTTTTGGGCTCATGGTATTGTTTTGGCTCATGGTATTGAAAAAGGGGCTCATGGTATTGAAAAAGAGTAAACCTATATAAGGAGAAGAAATTCATTGTGCAAATGAGGAGAGTGAGAGAAATATGTCTGAGCTTGAATGAATACTTCTCTATGAAGTATGTATGTATGGAAAGGGTAAAGGTTTGATGATAGATCTGAATCTATGATGCACCTATGAAGAAATGATGAAGCGGGATATCTAGATCTAAAATGTATCTATATTTTCTAGATCTGTTTATGGAGTGATTAGATCTGTGATCAGGCGAACATCTCTCTGAAGTAAAGGGTTAAATCTGAACTGAATGTCTGATCTGAAGAAGTATGCTGCTCTATAATGATTGAAGATCTATACGCTACTTCGCCACAGAAGAAGCGCGTATATACGCGGCTTCGCTGAATAAAAAGCGCGTATGCGCAGTGAAGTTTGTACAGATGTATACACTGGTTGCTGTGGACAGAAGCGCATATATACGCGACATCAGTGAAGTGAAAGTGCGTATGCAAAATCATGTTGCTCAATCTTAGGCCACCCCTCATAGGATAAGCAAGCTCAGGAAGTTAGTAAATCCTTCCTCATAACTGACAAGGAACATCTGTTGGATGAGCTGACTCGCATATATTGTGCTAGCACTCTTGGAATAAAAATACTTACCCCGGGTTGATAATTAAATGAGAAAGCACTAGAGTTGTCAATAAAAATTCACCTCTTTCAGCACCAACATTTTGGCATCGTTGCCGGGGAGAGTGTTAAGATTCATCTCCTTTATTCATCTTTCTCCATTGCTGTGAAGAATTGGATGTTGAAAGTGAGAGGCAAGAACCTGCGTACCAATAAGCAACATGCTTTCCCTTTAGCCCGCTCACCAACATGTTGTACAAAGAACAGTAGGATAGGTGCTCTTGTTTTATGTCTAGGAAGAAAAATATAGAAATAATATGAAATCATTCGCAACCATCCTCACAACCCAAAGGACTAGTGATCCTTGGAAGAGCAACATATATAGATGAAATCATTAGGAAAGATGAATCTCAGTCATCTATAGGATCTAGAACTGTTTCCATTCAAAGTCCAAAATGAACTCCCTCAGGCAGTAGCCTCACCATCTGTAGTTTATGCTGAGATTCACCGCCAGACAAAGGGGTCTAAGCAAAGCTTGTAGACTATCATTCATAGAGGCACTGACCTTTCAAAAGACGGAGGCTCTTGCAACCTACAAGAAGGAGGGGGAGAAACTAATGGAGGGATTCACATAGAGATATCAGAACCTAATTCCCCTAAAGAAGTGATTGAAATAGAAGTTCTTAGGATCCCAATTCAGGGAAGTGATGTAAAATCCCCACCGCATTCAACTCCTCGAGATCAAGAAGTTCCTGAAGATTTATGGCACCTCTTTGATCAGATGGAAAATAATCAAAATTAGAATCAGAGGTAGACATCAACATTAGAATACCCTATTGTTGATAATGCTGCCAATGCCCTTATGAAATCCATTCCCTTGCGCAACATACCAACCTTTCATGGGTTAACTATAGAAGATCCTGATGCATTCCTATTTGAATTTGATGTCTTATGTAGAGGATATGACTACACCACTGATCCAAAAAAACTAAAACTATTTCCCTCTACCTTAAAAGGAACTGCACTCTGCTGGTTCATGGGATTAGGAGGGGGAACTATAAACAACTGGGAAAAAATGAAGAATACTTTTCTTACCAAATAGCAAGACTATTGTCAAACCCGCGACCTAAAAGACGAAATCTTTAACATGTTTGCAAAAGACAATGAAACATTAGAATAATACGTAGAAAGATTTCAATACAATTTACAAAGATCCCCATATACCACATTATCCAAGGACATTTTAAAATCCACAATTCTTAAAGGGATGAAAGAAGACTGGGTTGAGATGCTTAACATAATGGGGAAGGGAGATATTTATCAGGAAGAATATGACGAGATTATTTCCTTATGTATTAGATGCTCCTAGGGTATCTCATGCAATAGACCTGTTGGGTGTGATTCTATGAAGAAGGATCTTAAGCAAACTAATGGCAATGTAACCAGAGCATAATTTGGAAAACTATTAGAAAATTTCAAAACTGACATCCTGGGTACTTTGACAATGCAACTTGATGTTTTACAAGCCAAGAAAAAACAATATATAGCCGAACAAAACCTAGCCATATTTTTCCCAAGATGTTGGAAGAAGCACAACTAGAGGGAGTGTCCCTTATACATGGTCCATGCTTGTGCTATCTGCACTAAGGATCATACTACGGACCAGTGTCCTTCACTTCCCGGGCTGAAAGCCATCTACAAGGAAGCAGAAGAAGAAATAGAGCGAGTCTATTTAATGAATCAGCATCGTCAATGGCAAGCAAAACCTAGCATACCACAAGACCTACCTCAATACTTTCAGTTGTCGTAGTTGAGCCAACAAAACCTTGCAACAACTTGGCAGACTCAAAACCCCTCCCCAACTTTGCCAAAATAAGCATTTCCTATGCCACCTTGGCCTATGCAATCTCCAGTAGGGAGTAATCGGAAAACATTCCCTAGATCTCCCCCTTATTGGCAGAATGTCCCATATCAAAACCAATGGCCAAACCCTCCTATGGAAAACACCAATTGAAAATGGCAGCAACCTACGGGAATGGCCAATCTTCCGATAGGAATAGGAACTCAGCAATTGCCATCTCCCTACCCAGTTCATCATAACCAGCAGCCTACCATATGCCCTCAATTACTAGCCCAACCCAATCCTAATCCCAATAACAGATCGGTTCAACTAATTCAGATCATAGAAGATCCAAAACCCAATTTCGAACATATACAGTGCAAAAAATTAAGGTTAATATCAGGACGTACCATATTACCTATAGAGGCCACAAATCCACCTCAGTCCCAAGTTGAAACACCCACAAAGCCTAGTCTAACGAATGTAACAGAAACAGGTAAAGATAAGGAAATAATTGATCAAAAAAGACCTGAAGGACTTAGGGTGACTCCACCTCCATTTCCTAAGACATTAAACCTACCTAGACCTATAATCACCCCAGTTTTTGACATCCTGGGGGAATTATAAAACCTTTGTATCAAAATTCCTCTTCTCCAAGCCATCCAAGACATTCCCATCTATGCAAAGATAATCAAAGAATTATGTGGAAAAAAAAATTTAAGAAAACAATGGCTACACCGACCGTTCATGTGGTAGGAATGCTATCTGACTTGCTGTTAGGTAGGGAATCACCTGTAAAATATGAAGACTAGACACTCATTTCCAAACACGTTGGTTGACCTAGGGGCAACCATTAACATCCTAAATATAGGAGCTTGCAAAAAACTAGGCATATTAGCTTTAGAACCTACACCCACATTTCTGGAACTATCTAATAGATCTGTTATCAGATTGAAAGGTATAGTACAAGACATCATGGTCTCTGTGGAATCATGGAAATACTCAGATGATTTTTTACTCATTAATCCAAAAAACAGGATGGAAGGGCACCCATTTATTCTTGGGCGGCCTTGGCTGGCCACAGCGGATGCTTACATAGGCTGTCGAGCAGGTAGCATGACTATCACTAGAGGTGAATCTATATAAAATATCATTATTTATCTGCCTGCCAAACCAAGTCTGCCCATAGTAAAAATTCACAAACACCCACATACATATTTGGAGCAAAAAATCTGTGCACCTCTAACACTAGTAGAAGCCCTCGAATTCAAGGATCAAACTAAAGATGATATTATTAATAACTTTATGAATCCGTCACCCAAGCCTGACAATATGAAATGTCAAATGATGAAAAAAATCCTCGAACATGAAGATCAAGAGGATCCTATAGTGGACTTTGATACTCAACATAGCTCCTGTTGTGAAACCAGCTCCAAAAATAGAAGAAAAGAGATATCAATGCCTTATAAATAAGCCACTTTGAGGGGGAAACCTCCAATACATTACATGAATGAACAATTATTGGATGATACAAATTACAAAAACTCCTTTACATATAGGCTTCCATGGGGCCACAATGTAATCCTAGTGGGCCACAATGTAACCCTAGCCAACCTAACAATAATAATTTAAGGGCACAATAATAACAATATCGGGGTTACAAGGGTACAATAATAACAATAAGGGGGTTACACTAACAACAATAAGGGACTATAGTAATAATATAGGGACCTAACATGCCCCTCTCCTTAAAAAAAATGTTGTCCTCAATGCTTGAGTAGCTCTGGGTGATTCTATATAAAATTCTCATCCTCCCATGTAGAATCTTCAGTGGGTAAGTTCTTCCACTTGATGAGATAGCCTAAAATTGATCGATTTCATAGTTGTCAATTTCTTGTTTCCGTGACCGCTTGAGGTTCCAATATGATTTTTCCTTCCTCATCAATTTCGAGAAATATTGTTTGAAATGGAAGATTTTCACCTATAACCTTCTTTAAGCATGAAACATGGAAAATTGGATGCACTCATGAGGAAGAAGGAAGCTCCAATTTGTATGCCATAGTACCAACCTTTTGCAACACCTTGTAAGGACCATAGTACTTTGGCGATAATTTATTATCCTTCTTAGCTTGCTTGAGGGACATTTGTTTGTATGGTTGTGGCCGTAAAAATACCCAGTCTCCTACATCAAAAATTCTCTCACTACGATGTTGATTTGCTTGTTGTTTCATTCGATTTTGTGCCAAATTCAGGTTATCCTTTAAGAGTTGGAGAACTTCTTGTTGATGCTTGATGTGATCTTCCACTTCTTGAAACTTCAAATTTTCTCTTAAAGATGATGTGATGAACGGTGGATGGTATCCATAAAGTGCCATAAATGGGGTCATTTTTGTTGTAGTATGGACGGAAGTGTTATACCACCATTCAGCGAGAGGTAACCACTTGGTCAATTGTGTTTGTTTATCAAATACAAAACAACGAAGATATCCTTCCACACATTTATTTACTATCTTATTTTGACCATCGGATTGAGGATGATAAGATGAGTTGTGAGTTAATTGAGTACCAAAACAAGAAAATAACTCTGTCCAAAAATTTCTAGTAAAAATGGGATGTTTGTCGCTCACAATAACCTTTGGGTTTCCATGTAGCTTTTGACTTGTTTCCATAAATGTAGCATCAAATGTACTAGCTTTAAATGGATGAGATAATGCACAAAAGTGTGCATACTTGGTAATTCTATCAACTACCACCATGATGACACTATTTCCTTCAGACTTAGTTAAACCTGTGATAAAATCCATTGAAATCTCCTCCCAACGTTGGCTTGGAATGGATAAAGGTTGTAGAAGACCTGGGGTCTTAATTGTCTCAACTTTATTCTGCTTGCAAACCAAACATTTCGCCACAAACTTTTGAATATCAGATTTAAGGCCATCCCAAAAAAATTGTTTCTTCACCCTGTGGTAAGTTTTTAAAAATCCTGAGTGTCCTCCTAAAGGAGAAGCGTGCAATTACAAAATAATATTTTGTTTTAGTTGGAATTTCTTACAAAGATATAAGGGATCTTTGTACCATAAGCAGTCATTTTTCCAACTAAATGTATCAGATGTATTAGGATATTGCTGCAACTTTTGAATGAATGTCCACACTTCTTCGTCCTTCTTCCATTCATCCCTTTCTTCGGTTATCCAATCTGGTTGGATAATAGAAATGGCACAAAGCAATGATTCCACCTCTTCATTATTTCTTGACAATGCATCTGCAACAACATTTAGCTTCCATTTTTTGTAGATTATTTCAAAGTCATAACCCAACATCTTTGTGACCCATTTTTGTTGCTCTTTTGAAGATAGTCTTTGTTCCAAAAAGTGTTTAAGACTATCATGATCAGTTTTTAATTTGAAGTGTCTTCCTATTAGGTAAGGTTGCCATTTATTTAGTGCATGTAGTATTGCTAACATTTCCTTCTCATAAATAGCTTTCTGTAAATAATTTCCTTTTATTGGAAAAATTTCAAAAGCAATGGGTCTTTCTTCTTGCATTAAAACAAAACCAATTCCTTTTCCTGAGGCATCACATTCCACAATAAAGGTTTTTGTGAAGTCTGGCATAGCTAAGACCGGTGCTAGGCACATTTCCTCTTTAAGATGTTCAAAGGCCTTAGTTGCTTTAGGAGTCCATGAAAATGCATCTTTCTTCAATAATGTTGTTAGAGGTGCTGCTATTCTCCCTTAATTTTTAACAAACTTGCGATAATACTCCGTTAACCCGAGAAATCCTCGCAACCGCTTAATGGTTGTGGGGACTTTCCATTCCTTAATGGATTTAATTTTGTTAGGGTCTACCTTAACACCCTCATGAGATACAATATGACCAAGATATTCCACCTCTTGTACTCCAAAGAAACATTTGGATGTTTTTGCATACAATTTCTTCTCCTGCAATAGTTTGAGCACCCTATCAACATGTTGAACATGATCCTTCCAAGACCTGCTGTAGATTAGTATATCATCAAAAAATACTAGCACAAATTTTCTATGGAAGGTTTTGAAAATGGAATTCATCAATCCTTTAAATGTAGAAGGTGCATTGGTAAGGCCAAAAGGCATGGCCAAAAATTCATAACGACCCTCATGAGTTCGAAATGTTTTTTTCGGAATATCTTCAGTCTTCATTCTAATTTGATGATATCCTAAACGAGGATCCAACTTGGTAAAATAAATTGCTCCATGTAATTCATCCAATAATTCATCAGTCACAGGAATGGGAAATTTATCTTTAATGGTGAGCTTATTGAGGTCCGTATAATCTAGACACATGCACCATGATCCATCCTTCTTGTGTACCAATACTACAAGAGCAGAGAAAGAAATTTGAGTAGGTTGAATTATACCAACCTCTATCATTTTTGTAATCATACGTTCAGTTTATCTCTTTTGGACAGAAGAATATCTATAAGGCCTGATGATTGGAGGAACACTTCTAGGAATCAAATGAATAGCATTATCATGATCACGAATAAGTGACAGTCCTTTGGGAGTTTCAAACACCTTGGAATTATTTTCCAAGACTTTTTGGAGATTTGCAGAAATAGATGATTTTGATTTTGGAACTTCTAGTAAGCATAATTGTGCAATTACGCCTCATTGTTCTTTCCTTAGAAGATTTTTCATGACATTAGAGCTTATTATCTTTCCTGGCTTCCCTTCAATACCCCGTAATTCAACTTCCTTACCTTCTGAAAAAAATTTCAAGAAAATTTCTTGAAAATTAAAAGCTACCGTCCCCAAAGATTGTAACCGTTGTACTCCTAGTACAACATCAACACCTCCCATAGGAATCGAAAGCATTGGAATATTCAATACATATTCCCCCATGGTTAGCTTGATATTATGGAATTTTCCAGAGCAATCTATAGTTCATCCATTTGCAAGCATCACTTGACATTCTGGTGTTGGGTATAGGAAAAAATTCAATTCCTTGGCTACCTTACAATGAAACAAATTATGGGTACTACCTGAATCAATCAACACTATTACCTTTTTCTTCTTGATATGTCCTTCTATCTTAAGATTTTGAGAAGTGATAATTCCTGCCAATGCATTACATGATATGGTTGGACTCATTTCTTCCTCTTATAGGGCTGGTTCCTGGTGTATACCCTCTTCTTTTGAAAATTCTTGTTCATTTTCCTCTTCCTCTTCACAATATATGTAAAATAATTTCTTCTCAGCACACTTATGACCTTTAGTGTATTTTCTATCAAAACTGTAGCAAAGCCCTTTTTCTCTTTTTTCTTCCAATTTTTGTGGTGTCAACCTTATAGGTTGTGGAAATCTAGGAGTAGCAACACTTCCCTCTTTATAGAAGTGAGTGGTAGGCTTCCTTGTCGCCATAATTTTACATTCTATTTTTCTTGCCAACCTGAATGCCTTATCCAATGAATCAGGTTCCAAAACACAAACTTCATGTTGGATGTTATCCTTTAAAGTACATATGAAGAGATCAATCCTTTGTTCTTATAGAATATCAGTTACCCCTATATTCAATTTTTGGAAGTCCTCAATGTGCTCCCCCACTGGACACTTTTGTTTGAGATTTATCAATTGCCTAAAGAAGGTGTTTCTCTTTGTATCCTCATAATGTGCTATCATTTCCTCCGTAAAAATTGACCAAGTGAAAATTCTTTTATGGGAGCAAAGCCATCGATACCATAAAAATGTATTTTGTTCTAAATTTAAAGTTGCGATGCGTACCTTTTGTGTGTTTTGAAAAATTATTGAGATAAAAATATTGCTCCATCTGTAGTATCCATGTTACAGGATCCTTTCCATTAAATTTCCTCATATCCATTTTTGGAATAAGGTGGTTCTTCCTTCCAACATTAGAGTTTATGAAATCATGATCAACATTTATTTTGTTCTCATCATGAGTTTCATCTACTATCTTTTCACCATTAGGAAACATTTCTTGTATCAACTTTGTCAAACCTTCCATGTTTGCTTTTATATCCTTCTTCATGTTTTCCATTTTTTCATCGATCTTATCTTCCATGTCAGCAATCTTAGATTGCATGCCAACTTCCATGCCATCCATTCCATTCTTCAAACAATCCATATTAGATTCCACTCCTTTATTCAAACCATCCATCTTAGTTTCCACACCTTTCTTCAAAACTTCCATGTCATTTTTTGTTGCTCTTTGCGAGAGAAATTTTTTTTGCACTTGCTCTTGTAATTTTGATATGTCATGTTTCCAATATTCATCTTCATTAGTCATAGTAGAGCCTTCTAAAGGCTTAATGTGTGTTGAATTCTTTTTAGGGGCCATTTTATAATCTAATACTGATATCTATTCTACAATATGCCCTTGGAATCAATTCAACTTGATTCTTAAAACAAGACTTATGCAATTCGGAAAAAAAAAAATACACACCTTTTACTTGCTTTTGAGGAGCTCGATACTGAAATTGAATTATCTCTATAATTGCGATCCTAAATATCTGAAATTCAGCCCTGTAGTAGCCCTCTAAAGCTTCTTTCAAATGCCATGGGTCTAATATGATTTGGATTCTTCAAGGAAAATTTATGTCCAATCTCCCACAATGACCCAATTATGGACGGGTTCAGTAGAGCAAACTTGTATGACTTGCCATGTGTCACTGTTTACTCCTTTAGCTCTGAAATTGTAGAAAAAAAAACTACAGTCCGTGTACTTGTGATCACTTTTTACAGCATTCCAATCCAATGCTCAGAGAGAGAGTTATGAATATTTTCCCATGATCACCTCTTTGAGATGAAATTCAGAAGCCTGAAAAATCCCTAACTTCCATACATCATATCTCCACCAATATTGCAAACCAAGATCTAAAATTTTTTGATGATGTTCCTTCAGATTCTAGCTTCGCACTCTAACAATTTAAGCTTCTGAACCTTAGTAGAAAAAAATTGATAGCGCAAATTCCATGATGACCTGTTTAGGTTAAATTCAAGAGCCTACAAGATGACCTACCTTCCATAGATCATATCTCCGAAAATATTGCGAACCAAGCTCTGAATTTTGCAACGATGTTCCTCAAGATTTTGGCTTCACACTCTAAAAATTTTAGCTTCGGAACCTTCATATAAAAAATGTTATAGCAAAAATGCCATGATGACCTATTTGAAGCAGCAAAACCATAGAATCCTAAAGCTTTGATACTAAATGTTGTGAAACCAGCTCCAAAAATAGAAGAAAAGAGATATCAATGCCTTAGAAATAAGCCACTTCGAGGGGGCAACCTCCAATATATTACATGAATGAACAATTGTTGGATGATACAAATTACAAACCTCCTTTCTACATATAGGAGTCCATGGGGCCACTATGTAATCTGAGTGGGCCACAATGTAATCCTATCCGACCTAACAATAATAATTTAAGGGCACAATAACAACAATATGGGGGTTACAAGGGTACAATAATAACAATAAGGGGGTTACACTAACAAAAATAAGGGACTATACTCATAATATAGGGACCTAAGAACTCAAAAACCGTTGTTCACAACATCATACCTATTCAGATTGAACCAGGAAAGGTTCTGAATATTAATGGTAGCTTGGATTCCAACCAAAAGAAGAAACTCATAAAATTCCTCCAGAAGCACCAAGGTGCATTTGTGTGGGACTACCAAGACATGAAGGGCTTGGACCCACAACTTTGCATGCACCACATCTATACTGATAGGGAAACACACCCCGTTAGACAACCCCAATGAAGACTAAACCTGCATTTAAAAGAAATTGTAAAAGAGGAGCTGCAAAAACTGTTAGATGTAAATTTCATTTATCCTATCTCAGACAGAAAATGGGTTTACCCTTTGGTGGTTGTCCCTAAAAAGAATGGGATGTGGAGAATCTACATATATTACAAATAATTAAATAAAGCTACCCAGAAAGACCATTTCCCCCTTCCCTTAATTGACCAAGTCCTTGACACATTAGCTGGGAAATGGTTCTTCTCTTTTACTGATGGATTCAGTGGATACAATCAAATCCAAATAGCTCTTGAAGACCAGGATAAGAAAACCTTTACCAACCCATGGGGCACCTTCGTTTACAGAGTTTTACCATTTGGATTATGTAATGCCCCAACAACATTTCAAAGAGCCATAATTAGAATTTTTTCTGACTTAATAAATGAAGGACTTGAAATTTATATGGATGATTTTACACCCAATGGGGAAGACTTTGATCAATCGCTAGAAATGTTAGAAAAAGTGTTAGAACAATGTATTACTACTAGACTATGTCTAAGCAACGAAAAATGCCACATGGTAATGACTGAGGGGGTAGTCCTAGATCACTACATTTCTGAAACTGGAATACAAGTAGACCCGACTAAAATAGAGGTAATCCTTCTATTGGCCACACCTTGTACACAAACAGAGGTATGCGTTTTTCTAGGATATGCAGGATATTATCACAGATTTATAAAAAAATTCTTGCAGATAGATGCACCTCTATATGCATTAACTGGGAATGTTGAATTCCATTGGACTGAAAAATATGACACCGCTTTTACAGACTTGAAGAGGCTGGTCTCAACAGCACTAATCTTGCGAGGTCCTAACTCGAAACTTCCCTTTCACATCTCTTCTGATGAATCTGATACATCAATAGGACCAGTTCTTGGCCAAGAAGAAGACCAAAAGCCTTATGCTATTTATTATATCAGCAAAAACCTTACTCCTTCCAAATTAAATTATACAATGACCGAAAAAAATATTCCTAGTTGTCATTTATGCTATCAATAAATTCAGGCACTACATAACTGGATATCAAGTGTTCCTGTACACTGACCACTCTGCTATTAGATATTTAGCTAATAAAGCAATCACGAATGGGAGAATAACTCGTTGGTTACTGTTGTTGTAGGAATTCGATATAATGATCAAGGACCATCCAGCGAAGGAAAGCGTGGTCGTAGACTTCCTGTCTAGAGTCCCAAAGACAAACGACATGCTAACAGTTGACAATAAATTCCCTGATGAACCCCTATTTGTTGTAGTGGTCAAAACACCTTGGTATGTAGGTGTGGAAAATTATCTAGCAGTGGGGAAGCTACCTAGACATTTAACAGTGAGAGAACGAAAATTTATTGTACAACACAGCGCAAGATTCTCTTGGATTGGAGGATACCTATTCCATACAGGGGCTGATATGCACATACGCAGATGCATAAGGGAAGACAAAATCTATGACATCTTACGAGCCTGTCACGATGAACCCTGTGGTGGCCACTTCGGAGAATGACGGACAGGGCATAAAGTGTTGCAATTAGGCTATTATTGGCCTACGATTTTCAAAGACGCAAAGAAATATTTCTAGGCCTGCGATAGTTGCCAAATAATAGGCTGCCTAGACCAAGCTAATGAAATGCTGCTACAAACATAATTGGTGGTGGAACCATTTGAACAATGGGCATTGGACTTCCTTGGGCCATTCAACCCACCATCAAACCAGAAAGCCCACATATTATTTGCCACAGATTATTTCACCAAATGGGTGGTATCAGTGGCCTTGTTAAAAGCCATGAAAGAATCAGTAATTAAGTTTCTCTTTGAAATATTCGTATGATATGGCTTGCCAAGGGAAGTAATAACCGATGGGGGGGCACAATTCACAGGAAATAAGATCACATCTACCTTAAGAAATCACCATATCATTCACAAAGTTACATCCCCTTACCACCTGTAGGCCAATGGGCAAGTCGAAAGAACTAACAACGTCCTGGAGGCAATGTTGGAAATTGGGTTCAACACTCCCTGTGTGTTTCGTGACATGGACTAACCACCTCTCGTAGATCCTAACTTTGGCGATTGTAGCAGAGACTAACACCTGTGGGTTTTGGTCTAACGATAATCGTGATCCCAACAAATGTTGTATGATCCAAAAATAAATATTATCATAGGTTATAAAGTTTGAATAAAATAATTATTAATTTAAGATATTAAATTAATAATTACTATTCTAGAATATTTAATAAATTTTTGAGATACTTAGAAATAGAATTTTGTTATTAAAAATAGGACTCCAGAAAAGAGCCGTTTCCTAGGCTCTAAGTTAGGAATAAAGTTAGTAGAATAGATAGGAGGTCATTTAATGTAAGTGGGCACTTTTTATTTAATAAGTGATCCATAATTAGTGGAAGTTAGGACTTTGAGCTTATAAATAGCTCATTTCAAGAGTGTTTTTGTTGTTCGAGTGTAAACTCTTGCATAATTCCATATGTAATTCTTTTTTCTAATTAATAATATTACGTGTATGAGGACACTTTGGTCATTAATGTGGTATCAGAGCTATGGTAATGTTGTTGTGGATATGAGGAGGAGGATTCTAGCTCTACAAGTTCTTGGAAAACTCAACTCCATTGAAATTGACTAGCAAATGTTTGGCCGAAGAATTCATGTTATGCCCATCTACCGATATTTAAAACAAGTTGAAGTTTTGTTTTTGCTATTTCAAATTGTTGAGGTGATTGTTTGTAAGAGTGTTGTTGCAATAAAATAAAAAAAACGGAGAGTGCTGTTAACATAACGCATCTGCACTGAAGGAGCCATAGCATATTACTGAGACACTGTTTGCAAACGCTGTTTATCGAATTTGATCTCTTTAACGCATTTGAAAGTGTTGTTCTTGCATTCTTATCACAGTGTTTAACACTTTTTAATGAGTTTGCAAGTGTTTTTCTAGCATTATTATCACAACGTCTACCTCGATCCAACACTCCATGACTCCAGTAGAGCGAAAATATGGTGGAAGGTTTTTTAAACCCGCAGTTTGATTGTGTTATTTTTTAGGCGTGATCTGGCTCTTCCAGGTTCTATTAGTGGACAATCCCTTCAAGCACTGTAATATCCAGCCTTCGAGCACTTTGAGCACTTCAAGCACTATATTCTCTAGCCTTCGAGCACTTCGAGCACTGTAATCTCCAGCCTTCGAGCACTTCGGCCACTTGTGCACCGTTGCTGAAGCATAATCGCACTTTGAAATATGGGTCTCAGGCATAATTGCACTTTGAAATCCACCATTATCTGTTGTCTCCAATGTAATTAAAATTGTTGGTCCAACCTGCCGGATCCGATCCTGCTGATGCCACCACGCAGGATTCGAAAGTTGAGAATATTCATTCCGTTCTGCATAATTTAACGCGTGAAGCAAATGCCATTCTACCTTTTAAACTTGATATGGTTCCCAGTTATTATAATGCTTGTCAAATAATTAATCAAAACCTACCTTTATGTCGTTATGCCTTTTAAATTTGATAATTGGGCTTGTGTTAATTTAACGGTGACCAGATATCGTTCTGCCTTTTAAATTCGATATAAAGTGTTATTATACTAGTATATACTGCTTGCAATATCGAGATATGGTGCCCTGATATTTTTGTAATCGACTAGTATATAACGCTTGCAATGACGAGTTATGGTGTGATTACAAAGGCTATAAGAACAATTCACTGTGCTTTTCTTAGAGCTGCAAACATTTTTCAAAAAGAATTTGGGAAAATTAGCAATTCTAAATAGTATCATTGTTAAATAAGGAGAGTTGAGGAATAAGTTTTCTAAAACTTGGAATACCAAAAACAGGTCTGAAGCATATTGAAAAGTGAATGGGATCATAGCATATAGCACTTTGGAGCAATAAGGTGAAGTAGAAAATTGTATTTGGAGGAATAAGTAGAATTTTTTTTACTTGAAGAACATTGTAATATTTTGTAATTGGAGTCATAAGGGAGATTTTTTTTTTTTTTTTTAGAAATAAGGAGTAATATTGTAACTCAAAGTAATTTTACTTTGAGCGGGGGCAACAATTTTTTACTAGATTTTGTAAGAGCATCATTGTAAAAGTCAAATTTTGAAAGTTACTTTGAAATATTTGAGAAATTGACTAGAGCCAAGTGCAAAGCTTAGTCATTTTTCTCCTGTTTCAACGACTATACGAGGGTCAAGGCCAAGCCTCGATATATCGTTTTTTTCTTGTGTCATGTGTTGCGTGTTGTGTTGACCATCTTGATATTCTTTGGAGCTTGATTCATGGTGTGAAGTTTAAAAACTACAATGTCTAAGTTGATTAATTTCTTTTCTGATTTCGACAAACTTGAAGGCTCAAAATCTTACAAAACATGGCAACGCCTCATCGAAAGGACTCTCATTTATAATGAATTGTAGCATGATATATGCAATGGAGATGTTAAGCCAAATAAACCTACAGATGCAGCTGCACTAGAAAAATGGGAAGTTAAAAATGCCAAAGCATTAGCTCTCATTACATCTTCTGTCAATGATGAAATGTATGTCCATATCGAAAATGTTATATATGCATGGTCTGCTTTCAGAACTTTTAAATAATTGTTTGATACTCAGCCCGAATCAAAAAGAGTTGACCTACAATTAAAATTTTTGCATAAAAATTTGACTGAAGAAGGAGATATTCTTGAATACATCTCTAGACTTAAGAATATTAAGCAGGAAATTGTTAATGTTGTTTTTCAAGCAGTAGATGATAGTTTTATGGTCAAAATTTTAATTGCTAGACTTCCTTCTTCCTATACACACTTTTTGGAAACTCTAAAACTAATTGGAAATTTAGAAAAGCTAAAGTTTGATGAGCTCTGCGAAATATTGAATCAACATGATAAAACTTTTGGGAAGAAAAAGAAAGTTGGTGAAGATGTTTTTCTCACAGAGGCCGGTACTAGTAACTCATCAACTGAAAGTTCGAGAAGCAGAGGTAGAGGAAATTTTAATCAGAATCAAGCAGCAAATAATGTAAAAATTCAAGGAAAAAGCCAAAGTAGAGGCAGTGGCAACAATTCAGGGAGAAGTAATTTTCAAGGTAGAGGCAAAAATCAAGGAAGAGGAAACAATAAAGGAAGAGGTTATTTTCAAGGTAGAGGAAATAATAATCAAGGTAGAGGACAACCTCAAAATAGAAGTCAAAGCAGAGGTAGAGGATGGTCTCAAGGAAGAGGAAGATACTTAAGTCAAGCTGTGTGTCGAAGATGCAACAAAATTGGTCATTATGTTGTAGATTGTTGCACATCTATCAATAAAATTTCCAAGTTTCAAAAGCTTTTAGCACAATTTGTAGATGATCAAGATGATAATGACTCAGAATGTGTCTTCACTTCTTCACCAGCATTCCAACTTTCCTCCTATATTAAGAGTGATTATGAAGATGCTTGGATTTTGGATTCAGGAGCAACTCAGCACATGACCTGTAGACGAGATTTATTTTGGAATTTTCAAGAGTGCCATCTTAATTCCATATTTCTAGTAGATGATACAAAACATACGCCTTATGTAAAAGGTGCAATTAAAGTTTTTCTCCCTGACATTGGAGAAAAATTGATTTCCAATGTGTGGTATGTACCCACCTTTAAGAAAAATTTGTTGTCTTTGGTCATGATTCGACAAGAAGGACATCAAATAATTATGGAGGATGGCTTAGTTAAGATTAATTCAGTCAAAGAGAACTTCCAAACAGTGATGACAGGATGTGAAGACAGAAAATTGTTAAGGATGAAAGGGACAATTATTCCAAGGCATTCTGATTTTGCAGTGGCAGTTACTACAGGAATTTCACCTATAAGATTATGGCATGTAAGATATGGACATTTGAATTTTGATAGTCTTTCTCAATTGCAGAAACAAGGGATGGTTAAAGGACTTCCAACTTTCAACAAGGAAAATGCAAAATGTGAAGCCTGCATTTAAGGAAAACAAAGTTGAGAAATTTTTCCAACAAGTTCATGGTGTGCAAACAGGATACTGCAACTAGTTAATAGTGATGTGTGTGGTCCACTAAAAATTTCATTAGGTGGTTGAAAATATTTCTTACTATTTATTGATGATTTCAGCCGAATGACTTGGGTTTATTTCTTGAAAAACAAGTTAGAAGCATTTGAGAAGTTTAAAATTTTTCGACAACTTGTTGAAAATGAAGCCAAAGAAAAGATAGGTACTCTCAGGATAGATAATGGAGGAGAATTCAATTCAAATGAATTCAAAACTTAGTGCAGTGAAAATGGCATCAGAAGGCATCTTACAAATGTTTACACTCCACAGCAAAATGGAGTCATAGAAAGGATAAATCGCACATT
The DNA here is from genome assembly GCA_034641835.2 of Pinus albicaulis. Taxonomy (NCBI): domain Eukaryota; kingdom Viridiplantae; phylum Streptophyta; class Pinopsida; order Pinales; family Pinaceae; genus Pinus; species Pinus albicaulis. Next base: position 157,772,005 of record CM076569.1, on the reverse strand, counting down.
GTTAGGAATAGCGAGATCCATGTTAACTTTCAAAAGGTTAAGTCCAACATATTGGGCAGAAGCAATACATATAGATGTCTATCTAAGAAACAGATCTCCAACTGCTTCTTTAGATGAAATCATCCCTTATGAAGCTTGGTTTGGTTTCAAACCTAAAGTTGAACATCTTCAAGTTTTTTGATCCATCTGTTATGCCTTAGTTCTGAAAGAAAAACGAGCCAAGCTTGATTGAAGAAGTTTGAAATGCACAATGATTGGCTATTCAAAGGAAAAGAAAGGGTTTCGTCTTTTGACCAATGGAAAATTTATTGTGAGCAGGGATGTCATTTTTGATGAAATATAAAGTAAGAGTGCTGAATAAATCGAAAATATTCTTCACAATTTAGAAACTAAGGGCAGTAAAAGAAAAGGAAATATGAAAAGTCAACCAACTTCACCAAATTGGTATGAAATTGATTTTCCTTCCTCTGAATATGAGTCATCAAGTCCATCTACTTCAACAAAATCATCTAGGTCTTCTAACAGTTCATCAGCATCTCCAAGCAGCAGCAGTTCTTCTGACAGTGATTCTCCAGACTCTCCACCTGAACGACAAATATCAGTTTACATTAATCCCCTTTACAATGATGGTGACTTCTCAGATTCTCAAACAAGGTAGCAACAACTTCCAAAATGGGCAGCTCAACTATTGAAAGATGTAAAGCCTGATGAAAAAAATAAAATAGGAACAAGACAGAAACACAGAAGTGAAGCAACTTTCGCCTTGCTAGCACATGATTTTACTAAACCTTCCACATACAAAGAAGCAGAAAAACATAAAAAAATGGCAACAAGCCATGATTGATGAATATCGAGCACTAATTGATAGCCACACTTGGAAACTAGTTGATTGTCCTCCAAATGTTAAACCCATAGATGCAAATGGGTTTACAGAGTTAAGCACAACCAAAATGGTGAACTTGACAAGTATAAAGAAAGACTTGTTGCTAAAGGTTTTGTGCAGTAGGAAGGCATTGATTATGAGGAAAATTTTTCACCTATAGCTAAATGGAACACCATCATGTTAACACTTGCATTGGCCGCTCAGAAAGGGTGGAAAGTTCATCAAATGGATGTCAAAAGCGCTTTTCTCAATGGGGATTTACAGGAATATGTCTATATAAAACAACCGCCAGGGTTTGAAATTGAAGGGAATGAACATAAAGTCTGCAAGGCTTTATATGGATTAAAACAAGCTCCCCGAGCTTGGTATACGAAGATGGATGAATACCTTCAAAGAGTTGGTTTTAAAAGAAGTGAATCTGATGATACTTTGTATGTGCGACAACAAGGAAAACATCTGATCATTCTCATTATGTATGTTGATGATTTGATCATTACTAGAAACCATGATGATCACATTGAACAAGTGAAAAAGGAATTACATGCAGGTTTTAAGATGATAGATTTGGGACTACTTCACTACTATCTTGGAGTTGAAGTATTCCAACGTCCACATCAGATCTTCATTTCCCAGAGTAAATATGCAGCAGAAATTCTTCAGCAATTTGGAATGCAGGATTCTAAGCCTGTCCTTACCCCTATGGAATAAAACTTAAAACTTTCAAAATTTTAAGGGGGTGGGGGGGGGGGGGAATGTTGACAGCACTACTTATAGACAGTTGATTGGCAGCTTGATTTATTTTACAACCACTCGTCCTGATCTATCTTATGCAGTCAATATTCTTTCACGTTTTATGCAGGAACCACTATATAGCCACTGGAATGTAGCCAAAAGAGTTCTTCAATATATCCAAGGAACAAAATATTTTGGTCTTCCTTACAAAAAGACTAAAAATTTTGTACTTGGTGGATTTTCAGATGCCGACTTTGCTGGCAGTATTGATGATAGGGCATCAACCTCAGGTTACTTAATGAACATGGGGTCAGCTGCAGTTTCTTGGAGTTGCAAGAAGCAAACTATAGTGGCCACTTATTCAGCAGAATTAGAGTACATTTTAGCATGGGAAGCAGCATGTGAGATTGTTTGGTTACGTCGAGTTTTACAGGACTTGGGAATTCCTCCAGCAGAAGCTACTTCGTTATTTATTGACAATCAATCATCAATAAAGCTTGCCAAGAATCCAGTTTTTCATTCAAAGACAAAGCATGTGGACACCAAGTATCATCATATTAGATCTCTCATTGAAAAGGATGTCATCAAGCCAGTGTATTTTCCTTCAGAAGATCAGACCTCTGACATTTTCACGAAACCTCTTGGCAGAATAAAATTTACTAAGTTCAGGGATGAACTTGGTATCTGTTCTAATGTATCTTTGCATCATAGGGGGGAATGTTAGATGATCTAAAAATAAATATTATCATAGGTTATGAAGTTTGAATAAAATAATTATTAATTTAAGATATTAAATTAATAATTATTATTCTATAATATTTAATAAATTTTTGAGATACTTAGAAATAGAATTTTGTTATTAAAAATAGGACTCTAGAAAAGAGTCGTTTCCTAGGCTCTAAGTTAGGAATAAAGTTAGTAGAATAGATAGGATGTCATTTGATGTAAGCGGACACTTTTTATTTAATAAGTGATCCATAATTGGTGGAAGTTAGGACTTTGAGATTATAAATAGCTCATTGCAAGAGTGTTTTTGTTGTTCGGGTGTAAAATCTTGCATAATTCCATATGTAATTTTTTTTTCTAATTAATAATATTATGTGTCTGAGGACACTTTGGTCATTAGGAAATCGTTACCAAGATAGTAGCAGCACATCACCGAGACTGGGCCACTAGACTAACAAAAGCCTTATGGGCTTATTGAACAACCTAGCAAAATACCACTGGATATTCACCATATCAGCTAGTATTTGGAAGAGAACCTATATTGCCTATTGAGTTTGAAATAAAAAATATAATAACAGCCCAGGAAGTGGGATTGGACTTAACAGACACTCAAGCTAAAAGAATCCAGCAAATAAATGAACTGGACGAAATTCGACTGCTTTCCCTACAATGCACAACGATCATTCAACAAAAATGAGCCAAGTGGCACGACAACCTAATAAAGAGGAAGGTATTTCAAAAAGGAGATTGGGCACTCCTCTATGACTCTAGATTCCAATAATTTCCAGGAAAACTGCAAACAAGGTGGCTCAGTCCATATGAGATTCAGGAAGTACATAGCAATGGTACCCTCATCTTGACCACCATAGATGGGTCTGGTTCAACATTTCAAGTTAATAGGCACAGAGTACACCTCTATCGCAAACCTCTCATGAAAGAATATTTCTATCAACAAGCATGAAACGATCCCACCATCCAAGTTGTGGTGCAAGGGGGTGACAACCCCACAAACTCAAGTACATGAGAGGTCTGACAGTATCAATTGTAAATAATGTACATAATTGTTTTTTTTTGTTGTAAATTCTTCCCATTTTCAGTTCATTCTCCTTGTAAGATTGTGTTTTTATTGTTGTTCAATTCGAAAAAAGTTGTTGTTCTATCTTTGAACGACTGCTGTTCAAATTGAACATCCATCCATTTGTTGTGTCTTTTTCATTTTTGTTGTTCGATTCGCGAACAACTACTGTTCAATATTTGAACGACTATTGTTTAGTTTAATTTCACATCTAGTGACTGTGTTTTTCTTTTTGCTATTCAATTCGCGGACAGCTACTGTTCAATATTTGAACGGTTGTTGTTCGGTTGAATTGAACAGCCAGTGACTGTGTTTTTCTTTTTGTTGTTCAATTCATAGATGGCTACCGTTCAATATATAAATGGCTGCTACTCGATTGAACAACCATTTGCGGTGTTTTTATTTTTCTTTTCAATTCTGGAACAACTACTGTTCAATCTTTGAACGACCGCTGATTCAACCAAAATTGAACAGTCATTTTTTTACGTTTTTTACCTTGTTGTTCAATTTGTGAACAACTGGTGTTCAGTTTTTGAATGGTTATTGTTCAGCCGAGCTGAATAGTTGTTCATTTGTGTTTCTATTTTTTCTGTTCAATTCTAGAACAACTACTATTAAATTTTTTAACAGCCGCGGTTCAACCAAATTGAACAAATTTTTGCGGTGTTTTTAATTTTTCTGTTCAATTCGTGGACATCTGTTGTTCAATTTTTGAATGGCCGCAGTTCAACCAAATTGAATAGCTTTTTGTTGTGTTTTTTATTTTGTTGTTCAATTCGTGGAGAGTTTTTGTTTAATTTTTGAACGATCGTGGTTCAACCAAATTAAATAGCTTTTTTTCGTGTTTTTTATTTTGTTGTTCAATTTGTGGATATCTGTTGTTTAGTTTTTGAACGGCTGCCGATTTAACCAAAATTGAATAGTCATTTCACATTTTTAAATCCATTGTTCAATTCTTGAACATTTTTTTTTCATTTTTTGGATGGCTACCATTCAGAAAAACTGAATATCTGTTCACTGCTATGTCTTTGTTTTTGTTGTTCAATTCTGGAACATCTACTGTTCCATCTTTGAAAAGATGTTGTTCATTCAAATTAAACAGCTGTTTTGGAGCATTTTTTTTGTAATGCCAAGCAATCTTTGAACAACTTCTGCTCAATCTCTGAACAGCTACTGTCTGATGAACTTAAATAGCCATTCTTTTTATAATTGAGTAACTTTGAGTAGGGAATGGAAGTTGGAAGAGAGAGGGAAAATGGTAAAATTACAAATATGATGACCCTTTTGTTATAGCATCATTTCTCACCTTCATATGATTCATGATTTCTTTTATGGCTTTGGGCACCCATTCCTACAGACTTGAACAAATTCACTAAAAAACAGTGTAAAAATCCCCATACGCGGTTATGCCCAGACTTTTCCGCGTGTATACGTGAGTCCACATGTACTTTTCCGCGTATGCCATTAAAATCATTAAAAAATATATTAAAATTCCCTATTTTCGGGCTGGGTTGATGGTTACTCTGGTAGTTCAACCACCCTAGCACGTGGCCAACTATTTCCAACTGTTGAAACTACTTTGAGGGAGTATAAAAGCCCCTCATGTGTATGGCCTAAGGGGGAGAGAAATTTTATAGTCATTATACTCTGTTGGATTCCCACTTCAAGTCTGATTCCCCGTGCCTCCTGCACTTTCCCAGATTTATATCAGGAAACCCTTGTTTCCTGGAGATGTTCATCCATTTATATGCCATCTCGAGTGCACAACTCTTGGAAGAATCTTAGCGAGGCAAGGGCGGGACGAATCCGGACGACGGTCTGCTCGAAGATCGTGGAAGGATTTAGGTGATCTCTCCACTTTTACTATTGTACATGCTATTCATAATAATGAAGAACCGTCTTGTTCCTGAACTTCCGTGTTAGTATCTATTGTTATATGTGGAAAGATTGATTATTAAGCAGTTATTATCGTTTATATCATGTTTCACATTGATTACACTAACGTTTAGGAGAATTATATGATGTACAACTAGGTTTCCGTGCACGTTCTTTCTTGTTTTCAGGTTGAAGGAGGAAGAAGGGTTACTGGGGGTTTGAACCCTGTGGGATCTACATCGAACGTAGGACTATGGGTGAGTCCTGCTATTTTTGATTTCTAGTTTTTTTATTCAAGTACGGTTGTGTGTGAGTCCTTCTGAATGGCATGCCCTGCTCTGTGGAGGTTTTGACCCAACAAACCTCTAGGGTAATTTTCCCAGAAACAGAACTGGCGACTCCACTGGGGATCACATTCTTGTGATTCCCCTGTTGGGTGGTTTCAGCTGTTTGATAGGTTTCCAACAGTTTTAACTTCTATTTCCAGTCCAGTTTACTCTTTCTCAGTTAGACTGAAGTCCTGGTTTCTTATCCAGGCTTGATCCTTTTTGTTTTTTTCATTATTTACCTTTATATACGGGGGTTTGTTTGCACACAGTCGCGTATACACGCATTTTTTGTTAAAGGGAGTCACGTATACGTGTGTTTCCTTTAGAACAGTCGCATATGCATGCTTGTTGCTAAACTGTAAAGTTGCGTATACCTAGGAAGATTTTGAAATTTTGGATTTCTTGACTTTTTAGTCCTTTCTATCTGTGGAGACCTGTTCCTGCAGTGTCTTTGTACCCTCTGGATTGTGAAGAAAGTGGTCTTTGGTCTTTTCTCTCTCTTATTTGATTGAAAATTAGTCTTTTTGGCAAAGTATTGTTTCTTGTGCTGGAATTTTTGGTTCGAGTACCAAGATCTATTTCTGGGGATTCTTGGTTGTTCTGCTTTATCAGAACAGAGAGCTCCTGCTCATTTACTCTTTCCTATATTTGTGTCTTGCTTTGCACTTCAATTTTTGCCCATTTCTTGGTTGGTTTTCTTGAGTTCAATCGACTAGGTCTTGTTGCAACTTTTGAAGAGTCTTTCTTGGTTCTTTGAAGTTTTTTGCTTGTTGCAAGATTGTACTATTCTTCTAGGCTGAGTGGCTGAGTTTTCTTGTCTTCTTTTGCTCATATTGATCTTGCTACTAGTTAGCTTTATAATATTTGGAGCGTTTTTTAACCTTCTGCTTGAAATTCAGTGTTGTTTGGCTTGGGATTTAATAGTTTTGGTTGGTCTTTTCGAACTCTTCTTTTATAAAATTCAAAAGCTAAAAAAACATTTTGCTTTGTTGTTTTCTTTTGTTTTTGCATTTTTGTTTTCGTTTCATCGTATCTTTTGAAGCTTTGTTGAGGTTTCTTGCCTTTGGATTTTGGCTTGATTTTGGAAAAGAGTGTCATTGATTTATTCCTCTTGTTTTTCAAGCATTTTTAGTGTCTTCATATTAAGAGTTCTTGATTTTGGGAACTGGCTTTCTGGACAACCAAAAAGTGATAAAACTGAAGGATCTTTGGGAAATTTCGCTCTGCTTTAGGATATTTTTCATCTTAGAATTTGTATGCTTGTAGTGATTTTCATCAGGTGCACTTAAGCATTTAGTCGTTTTCATAGTTTTTGTGAGTGTGAGTTTGTTATCTGAAAAGAAAAATAAAATTTTTAATCTCGTAGAACTTGTGTAGAAGTTGCTTTTCATCGAAAGACAATAACTGCATTTGCATGTAGTTTGGTTTTTATTAATTTCTTTCTGCGTCAAAACACCATAAGTTTCATCTCCGTATCCCTTTGACTTAACATAACAACCGATTAAAATAAGCGATATAATTTAAAATCAACTAGCAAGTTTTTATAAGTGTCATACACCAACTAGCTAGGTTGTAGGGCCTTGGATTAGGTGAGTGGAGAGTTAACTCTCCAAGGCCGCTCAAACAAAACATAGAAGTTGATTAACTGAGTGAAATCCAACTCCGTTAGGTGGACTGGGAAATCTCTCCTCCAGAGAGTCAAGCACGAGGGGAAGTGAAGGCTGAGAAGAGAGATACCCCCTCTCTAATTTGCTGAATCTGACCTCAAGACTGTTCCGCCCGGCTTCTGACACAGATTGGTGCCCATAGTTGCCACTCCTAGGTTCCACATAGGTGACTGCGGGGGGGGGGGAATACCCGTGGTACCTGAGGCAGACGTCGCATCACTTTCAGCAGTACTTCTAGGGGGTGCCCTTGCGAAGCTTGGGTGCTTGAGCTGGCAAAGGCTGTCAATAGGAGGTCGGCGTAACTGTTTCTGATACCTTCGCTAGTAGGCCTGGGCCTTAATTATCCTAGACTACTTTCGGGAGGTCCTATATTTCTCTTTCTTGTATTTTGGTGTTCGGTCCTAATCACCCGGAGCGGAAATACCTGAAGGCTGTTTGCTTGATTGTATCTCAGGGATTATTTTTTTAGTGAGTGCTCTTTGCTCCTAGATTGCCTAGCTTTACACTTTTTTGAGTCTAATTAAAATTTATAAAAGTGGTTGATCAAGCGCCTCGTCGATCGAGGAGAATCCAAGGGTTATCTCCCGAGAGTCCAGAGCCTTCTTCAAGAAGGCGTAGGAGTGATTTAGCAGGTGGTTACCACCCTGTGGCGTCCGACGTAGTGGAGAGAGATCCTCCACAAGGGTTTGAAGGTTTCATAGTTGATTCTGGTGTTGGTTCCGAGAGGAGAATTCCGCTCACCTCGCGGGTGTTATTTACACAGGAAGAAGAAGTACAGGTAGAGGAAGTGTCTGAACCCTCAGATTCACTTCCATCTCCTCTTCCTCCTGATTATCCATTCGTTGTTCAATACATCAGACCTGAGTTAGAGATACCGGAAGATCCTTCGTATTATACATACCTTTCGATGCCCACGACTGGGAATGCGGCTTCTGCTGTGAGTGCTGCAGGCATTCAGACTCCTGCTTCTGTTGAAGGAGGGGGCACTATTGCTATATCTTCGATTGCCTCTAGTTCCGCTGTGTTTGGCTCTAGTTTCACCCAAGCACATGCTTCTCAATCTAGTCCCTTCTGTTTTGGAATGCCCACTACTGGGATTCTTTCTTTTTCCTTTTCCGCTGCTGTAGCTGGATCTACACCCATGTCTTCCATGGCTAGTGGATTAGCTTCTTTCCAAGGGTTCCCCTTCAGAACTGGACACATTCCTAGTTCAAATCCTTCTTTAGGGTCCTTTCCGTTTACTTCTCAGACCCAGAGTTTCAACCCTTGGTCTGGAGGTCAAAGTTCAACTACTTTTATAGGTTGGAACCCTGTATTCACTACAGCGGGGGCAGGAAATCAGTTTTACGCTGGTCACCAAGGGAATGCTTCTTTCCCTTCATCGAGTGCTTATTAGACTTTTTCCCCTCTATCTAATGCCTAGAACCCCTATCAGGGGCTTTCCTCTTCATTTAATACTTCGGGCGGGGGAACTGGTCCAGTCTTTGGTAACTCGGTGTGGGGAGGAGGTTCTTCTCCTTTTGCTACGAGTTCTTTCTGGCAACCTGGTGCCTCATCAAATCCAGGGTATTCTTTTCAGAATGTTGGGAATTCATCCTATCAAGGATGGAATCCTCAGGCTCCGCCTCATTTACCTTTTCTGGCAACGTTAAACTTGCCAGATCTGTCGAAATTGACGAATGATCTGATTCGGTACAGTCAGGGGTGGCCTCCGGTCCCGACCAAACTACCTTCAGACATTCCAAAGTTTGAAGGGAAGAATGGAGAGGATCCGGCTGACCACATCACCACTTTCCATTTATGGTGTTCTTCTAACTCCCTGATCGATGATTCGATTAGGTTGAGATTGTTTCAACACACCTTAACTGGAAACGCTGCCAAAAGGTATATTGAGCTAACTGGGGGCAGTTTTGCTACATTTGGAGAACTGGATGTTACATTTCTGAACCATTTTTAGTTGCCTGTCCGATATGATGCTGGGACTGAACTCCTAGCTAATTTTAAGCAGGACGACGCAACCCACATTTCTGATCACATTCAGGAATGGAGGAGAAGAAAGAGGCTTATTAAAGCTCATATTCCAGGAGAATTCCTTTTGGAATGGTTTCTGAAATCTCTGCAGTCGGAAATTTCTAAATATGTATCCCTTTTTTGGGTATTTTCTGAGGAGCAGGCCATTTTTAGGGCCCAACAGCTGGAACTGATCTATTCTTAGTCTGGGGTCCTCCATAAATATTTGCCCAATGCTCTTCGCTCCAAATTAGATTTATCCAAAACTAAGCCTGGTCCGCATGGTGATGGGATGATCAGGTCGATCAATAGTGGTGCAACCAGCCTGCTTACTCAACTGCAGCAGTTGTCTTTGCAATATGCTTTTTCTGGGCAGGCTGTGCCTGCTGAGTCATCACCTTCCCAGTCTTTGTCCATAAATGTTGTCCAAGCTTCTGATCCCAAAGGAAATCAACAATCCGAAGGGAAGAAGAAGGGACAAAACAATAAGAAAAAGGGAAATAATGGGAAGGGTAATGCGAATAAAACCAACGAGCATGTTGGTGAGGGTCCAAAGGACAAAAAGAAAGTGAAGTTTCCATGCAAGCTGTGTGCTGGAGACCATCTTACGCACCTTTGCCCTAAAATTCAGGATGCACAGCGCTTATTAGCTCAGCAGGGTTCTTCTAGTTCCCAGGCTATGCTAACTAACCCTTTTCCCCAAGGGCAGCAGTCAGTTGTTGGTGTGAACCAAAATCCTGGGGCTTCCTCTGGAGGCACCCAGGAAGGGGAAATTCCATCGAACATATTCATGATGAGTTCTCACGCGGATATCACTACGAGATCCCGTGATTATGGTAGAGAAGAGTCTTCGAAAGCTAAGGATACTCCTGATGCTACTGAGCCGCTTCACATTACGAAGCCTACTGTTGATTCTATGCCTCAGATGCCCAAAGCATCTTCTAAGCGATCGACGATTAATCCAAATGCTAGGGCTGCCTAGAACTACTCTATTGTGGAAGATCTGGCATAGAGTCCTTGTGCTATGTCAGCTTTAGAGGTACTCCAGTCTTTTCCGGCTCAGCACAGTGCTTTTCTCACTACCATTGGGGCTATTGATCCGAAAAATTCTCTTCTGATTACTTTTGATATGAATAATTTTAAGAAGAGACTCCCCCATCACATGGCTTTTCATATTAAATCATCGTACCGGAAGTGAAACATCTTTCGGACGGTTGTTGATGAGGGTGCTTCCACATGCGTGATGTCTCTCACATGTTGGAAGACAATTGGATCTCCCAAAGCTGTTCCATCTACCACTCTTCTGACTGCATTCGATGGTCATTCTCACAGACCCCATGGTATTGTCCCAGCTTTGCCCATCTGTTTTGGGGGAAAAACTGTCAATATAGAGGTTGAGGTAGTGGATGCAAGCTTGGACTACAACCTTCTGTTGGGGAGAAACAAGATTTATGAGATGGATGCCATTGCATCCTCATTATTTCGGATTATATGTTTCCCTCACGAAGGGAGGATCGTTACAGTGGATCAACTAGACTGTCCTCCTGTAGACCCAAATGAGTCTACTGACTCATCTGTTGCTAAGTTGGATAATACTAAGGCACCTGTTGAGAATTTAGGAGTTGGAATGTATTCTTCCTTGATGAGTACTTTCGATATTCCTCCTCCTACGGTGCATATAAATTCTATTTCATCCTCCAAGGCTCATCTTCGAAAAGAGTTCTTCAGAACTCATTATTTTTCGGACCCTTGGACCTTACCTTCCCCTACAGCCATATTAACGGAAGGTCAAGTGGGTGGAATGGCATTTCCGATGTCTGCAGCTGAGATTGCTTATCAGTCTATTGTTGACTCTACAGAATCTAGTCCAGCTCCTCTTTCACCGGAAGAGTTGGATGGAGATGTGGCTCCAGCTTGGACACTTAGTTCTTCTTCTGCCCAGGATTGCCTTGATACCACTCTTCCATCTGAAGAGGCCATCCTGGAAGCTATGGCAGGTATAGATAGACCGTGGGATGACTTGCATCATCGATCTTACTTTTTACTTGATTTGAGCGAAGTTGAAACAAGTTTTCCAAGTCCTCAGTCTCCTGGTCCTGTTCACCCAGTCCTGAACCCTTTAGCACCAACATATGTTTATGCTGAAGGGAACATGGCTGTGATTTCTCCTACTATCCCAGTGAACATTTCCAGGGATCCCAATATTATTGAGAATGTCTTCATCGGAGCTGAATGTTCTCGTGAAGAGATTCAAATTTATACTGAGCTCTTTAAAGAGTATAGGGATGTATTTTCTTGGTCTTATGAGGAAATGCCTAGCATATATCCATCTATTGTCCAGCATGAGATCAAGACTTACGAAAACTCTAAGCCGGTGAGGCAAAAACTTCATCTGGTCAATCCTAGGAAGGCAACAGCTATCAAAGCTGAGGTGGAGAAGCTACTTAAGGCGGGATTCATTTTCCCTGTTCCTTTGACTGAATGGGTTTCAAATTCTGTTCCTGTACATAAAAAACAAGGAACGATTCGAGTTTGCATTGATTTCAGAGACTTAAATAAAGCATGTCCTAAAGATAATTACCCCACACTATTTATCGATCAGATCATTGACGAGTGTGCCGGTAATGAGATTTTCTCCTTCATGGACGGTTTCTCCATATATAATCAAATTACTATCTGTACTGAAGATCAGCATAAGACTGCTTTTATTTGTCCCTGGGGTACATTTGCATACAAGAATATGCCTTTTGGTCTTAAAAATGCTGGGGCTACCTTTCAGCGGGCCATGTCATATGCCTTCCACGACATCAAAAAGATTATCGAGGCGTATTTGGATGATTTAGCTGCTCATTCTCGAAAGAGGATGGATCATCCTGCTCACCTCTGGAAAATATTTGAACGATGTCGATTCTATAAGATTAGATTGAATCCGAACAAGTGTGTTTTCGCGGTTACATCCGGTCGGTTATTAGGATTCATTGTGTCTAGGGAAGGGATTAGGGTAGATCCCTTCAAGGTTGAGGAAATACTTCGGTTGCCTCCCCCGTCCTCTATCCATTAGCTTCAAAGTCTACAAGGAAAGTCTAATTTTATTCGGAGATTTATCGTAAATTATGCTGAAGTTACAAAGGGATTTATGAGATTGTTGAAGAAGGGAGTTCCATTTCTTTGGGATGACTTTGCTCAACGCTCATTCGATGCTTTGAAGAAAGCATTGACCTCTGCTCCTTTATTGAGTCCACCTGATTATAGCAGGGATTTCCTTTTGTATCTGGCAGTAGTAGAATCTACCATCGGTATGGTTCTGGTTCAGGAGGATGATGATCTTGTAGAGAATGTTATTTACTATCTTAGTCGAAGATTGGTAGGACCTGAACTCCAGTACAATCCAATAGAAAAAATAGCTTTAGTAGCAGTTCATGCTGTGCAGCGACTTCGGCATTACATTATTCTATGAAAAGCTTATGTTTTGGCAGCAGCCAATCCATTTCAGTTTGTCCTAAGTAGGTGAGTGATTGGGGGCAAATACAATAGATGGATTGTGATTTTGCAGGAATTTGATCTTGAGTTTATGTCTGCCAAGTCCAAGAAGTCATTAGTTTTCGCGGAATTGATCTCCGAGTTGCCCTGTGGGGAAGAGATAATCTATGATGAATCCTTTTTGGATGAACATTTGTTTCTTATCTCTTCACAGGATCTTTGGTATGGAGATATCATCGTGTATCTTCATACTGCGAAGTTTCCCTCGACTTTTTCGAAAGATGAGCGTCGTAAGCTACGTCACTTGGCCAAGAATTATTTGATTATTGGTGATGCTTTATAACGTCAAGGGGTTGATTCAATCCTGAGACGCTACTTAACTCTCAAAGAAGCTGAGGCTGTGCTCAATGATTCCCATAGTGGAGCTTGTGGGGGTCATTTATCTGGGCTTGCTACAGCCCAAAAGATCATGCGTGCTGGGTACTTTTGGCCTTCGATTTTCAAATATTGTATGGAGTCAGTCAAAAAGTGTCATCCGTGTCAAGTTTATACTCGAAAAATGCGCGCTCATCCAGCTCCGCTTTTTCCGGTCATTACTTTCGGTCCCTTTACAAAGTGGGGTATTGATTATACTACTTTTAACCTGCCTTCGGCTAAAGGTCACAAGTACATTATCGTAGCAGTAGACTACTTTACGAAGTGGGTCGAGGCTATGCCTACTTTTGGGAATGATGGTGAGACTGTGGCTCTTTTTCACTTCAACCAGGTTATTGCTCGTTTTGGTATTCCTAGAGAGATTGTCACTGATCATGGCAGTCATTTTCAGAATAGTATGATGGCAGAGTTGGCTCTCAAATTGGGTTTCCGGCAGGAGCATTCATCTCCATATTATCCTCAAGCCAATGGGCAGGTGGAAGCCGTGAATAAATCCTTGAAGACAATTCTTCAAAGGAAAATCGATAAAGCTAGATCCAACTGGCATATTATGCTATATCCTGCACTTTGGGCATACAGGACGTCAGTGAAAACTGCAACTGGCTTTACTCTGTTTCAGCTAGTGCACGGGTTGGAATCCGTGTTTCCCATTGAATGCCAGATTCCTTCTCTTAAATTAGCTGTTGAACTTCTTCCTGACACTTCTAGTCTTGAAGAACGGCTCCTTCATCTGGAACATCTCGATGAGCAGCGTCGGGATGCCACCACGATGAATGAAGCGCATAAAAACCGAGTTAAAGCTCAGTACGATAAGGTGGTCAAACCCAGGGTTTTTTCGGAAGGTGACCTTGTTTTGGTCTATGCCCAAGAAAAAGATGCTCTGGGGCCAGGAAAATTTAAGTCTATGTGGTATGGCCCCTTCATCGTTAAAAAATTCCTTAAGAAATGAGCGTATACCTTGGTTGATTTCGAAGGGAAAGAGTTGCCGGAGCCCCAAAATGGGCTCTATTTGAAGAAGTATTATGCCTAGGCTTTGGCCTGGCATGTTGCTTTTGTATATAGTAGTTTTTCTTTGTACATATCTAGTTGATTTTCGATCTTTGATGGGTTGGTGATGTTTTTGATCTGCTTTGGCAGGTTGTCTTGGATGTCATGAGTCATTTTGGTTTCACCGATGGTGCTAGTAGACACACCCAGAACTTAGCTTCCGCAGCTTGGGTGCTTCATTATCCATCCGGTCAGCTGTTAGTATCAAGAGGGGTCTGCATTGGTCCCGCTTCCAATAATATAGCAGAATACACTGCAGTTGTTTATCTACTCTCGGAGGCAATATCTTTGGGTGTTGATTCGTTGGTAGTTTTCTTGGACTCTCAGCTGGTGGTGTCGTAGTTGAACAATACTTATCGGGTTCGAGATCAATTTTTACTATGGTTTTTCTTGAGGGTACGTTTGTTACAAAGATCATTTCATTTTTTAACTTTCATTCATATTCCTCGAGCTGACAATTGGTTGGCAGACTCATTAGCTAATCAGGCATTGGATTGGCATATTAATCATTCCATACAATAAAATTTAATCATCAAAAACATCATATGTTTTGATACATTTATCACATCACATCAAACATTGCTGTATATATATCATCAGAGTGTTCAAAAAATTTACAAAATTTGGATCCATAAAGTCATACAAAAATTGGGCTTATGCTCGATCAAGTTCAGTCTCAAAAATATACAGTCATCTGATACATCATATCTATCTACTCCTGAGGTCTCCGCCCAGAATTCGTGTTCCTATAGAACATGATCGCGGTGGCAACTCGGCGGAATAACCGTACCCAGTCTCGGGGCACTCCTACCACCCGTCTCTGGATGGCTTCCGGCAGATCTTCCACGGTAGCCATAGGTACTTGGCAGGTTAATCCCTCCAAGTTCCTCTGTACAGCCTAAAGAGTCCTGTCTGAATCCACTGTATCTGCTTCGCCCCTGCGACGCTTGTGGTGCAGGAAACCCTCAGGTCGAACTGGTCCAATATCTGTATCATGATCATGTTTACATTGTAAGTCATTATGAATCCAATCAAAAACATGTTTTTTTTTCACATTTTTTTTAGACATATTGAAAAAATCCAAAAAAATTATATAAGTCAAAAAATTGCAAACTTACCTACTATGCCCCATGCCGCGCCTGGTGGAAGGACAAGATCTGGATCTCCACGAAAGTCCATCCCAGCATAAGGATAGTCATCCACAGCGATGATTTGTTCTCCCCACCAAAGGAATAACTCATCATCCCAAGTGGTCTGGGGAACTTCACTTCCCCCTAATCTCTTCATCATGTCCGCCCAGCGGGCAATTCTTGGGTCTCTCAGGCTGTTGATGGTAGAGATGACTCTGGGTCTCAATGCTGGTATCTTCTCAAAGAAGAATGTCATCAAAATTGTACCGTATCCAAATTTTTTTGTCTTTACTTGGTGGATTGAGGTCAATTGTTGCTTCATGTTTAGTAATAGGGCTGTGCACCAATCATATACATGAGTTAAGCATTCCACTGCTATGCTCATTTGCGTCCTGGACGCCTGATATAGGGAGGCAGATCCTGCCACTCTGCCAATGGTGAAAAGGAGGATTTTCATGTGCAAATCCCTTAAATCCTTAATTTCAATTTGAGTTCCAACTTTCTTGGAACCCTCTATGCAGTACACGTGGACATAATCTTCCACGGTTAGCCCTCCCAAGGGCTTCCCGTGTAAGTCTACTAGTTCCCCCCTCCGGGAGAGTCCAGTAATAAAATATATGTCTTCCACTTCAATGCGTACAGGCATCTGATCTATCATAAAGCAGTCCTCTTCTGGTTCCCAATAGTTCACAAGCATTTCAAGCAACCGGACATTACTCTTCATATTTGGCATTTTGAAAAACTTGAGCAAACCGCAATTTCGAAGAATATTTAGCGATGCTCGATCTCGCAAGACTTCTTCATCAATTGCACTGTGTTCACGCTCTCTCCATGATATGGTCATCCTATCAAAATTCAATAAATCCTTCATTAGCTACGCATTTTTCATTTGGGCCTGCGCATACGTGAATTTCTTTATGCACAGTCGCGTGTATACGCGACTTTATCGTTACCAACCCGCGTATGCGCAAACCCGTGTTTTTTAGCAAGGGTTTCTATGGTGAAAATTACTAAATTTTAATTTATGAACGGACAAAATGATTTGCAAGGATGATTGATGAGCTTACCTGACAAATTCGGTGCGATTTGACGGTTGGTTGCTCCTGATTTGATGAAAGAAGTTTTTTTTCTCCAGAGCACTTTTTCCCAAATCAACAATGTAATAATGAACCAAATATGAGGTAATTTGTCTAGTTATAGCTAAAAAGTTGAAAATTTTCGCAAAAATTTGTTATGCTTATTTTTTCGATCTATCTTAAGCTGCATAACCCGGATGCTTGGAAGTGCCCAGTTTGGTATGTTTTCAGGTACATTTTGACGAATTTGATATTTTTCCCGGTTTTTTTGATCCATGATTACTGACTCGTCATGGAGGTATATGATCTTCACTGGCATATAGGTTAGGGAAATCACTTTCCGCTGCATCTTGCATACTAGCCTCCATACTGATCACTTGCCATAGGGTCGATCCCATTAGGTCATGACTATTACACCCATTTCACTCGCCGATTATTTAATCATGACTTGATGGTAGAGCCTTCCTTTACATGGGCTTCCTAGTTAGTTCCTCGCTATCACTTGTTGCCCATGCTGCGTTTTATGTAGGCTCGGGAGTCCTCTTTAGTCCCGCCATGACTTATGTGTCGAAGCTTCATTCTTCTTCTTCCTCACTATCATTTTTATGGCTATTACCCTAGAGGCTCCCTGGTGTTGTCGAGTTGTATTACTGCATTGCATATTGGCTACTTGTTTATCCTGGCCTTTAGCCGGCTTCATTTGGACTCGATGTTTAAGCCAACTTTTGACCTTGTCTATTTGTACAAGTTAACCATTGCATGCACTTAGCTATCGTGACTTGACACCCTTTTACCCATGGATGGAACGTTCCTTTGAGTATCGCTTACCAGTTTCCGCCACCTTGCATTGAGCATAGGATTGTTCCAATCCCAGGAACTAGTGCATCTGATTTTTTGATACTCGTTCTATCCATTGTACCATAGCATTCTTTTATTCTTTTTCAGGCTTATTATATGAAAAAGACAAAAAAATCAAATATAACAAAAAAGAGCGGGAACGGGATGTATCTTCGTTATTTTGATGGCAGTACAGAGTCAGTTTGTCGCCCTTGAACAAAGCACATATACTTATATATATTTCCTTCATTTGGGATGGTTTTAGTTTTGACCTAGGTTCAGCCTTTACCATGTTTCACTTGTCGGTTCTCCCCCGGTTGGTTATCTCTTCCAATCATATGGAGAGTTTGTTCTGCCTCCTGCATAACAGACTTATACAGTGTCACTTTTTACTGCCATGGTCATCACGAGTCGTGCTTTTGTTCAAGGGAAGTCTAACCAGAGTCGGCCATTCTGCGGTGTCTCTTGACTCATTATTTAGTCGGCCTTCCCGGTCTTGTCAGTATCTTGTTCTATCACATCAGATGTTTTGGTCTTCTGCTCGTGCTGGTTTGAGAAGGTCCCCATTGACTTCTTGCCGGTGGGTTTGTCTCTTATCGACTACGACATATTGCTCTGAGAGCAAACCTAGAGCCGCACCCTGGCCCTATTTCCATCATTGATAGGTGACCTTATGCTCAGCATTTGATCATCATTATGGGTCTTTGACTGAGTGGTTTCCCCTGTGTTTGACGTCAGCACACATTATCACACTTGGGATTCGTGCAGTACCTTGATTTCCATTTGACCCTATCGGTGGATATCTCGCCTCTGTGTCAGCTTTCATTATTGGTTGGTTCAGAGGGTTTCTTCCGTGCGCTAGCTTCATCTTGTGCATGTCGAAAACGTACTTCGGTTTTGGTTCCATCACTCTACTTCGTCCGATTCCTTCCAAATCTTGGCCTGCGGGTTACACTCGCGCTGGACTGATGTGGGATGCCTTAATGCCTCCCTTCCAGCAGATCTTTTCCCATCGACTCCGACTCATTGCTCTGGGAATAAGGTCTAGAGTCTTTTTGTCAGTACCTTAGGGTTTGCAGTCATCAGTGGTAGACTCTTCGCTATCGACAGTGGGGATTCATCATTGCCTCCTGATTGGTAGATTATTTC
Organism: Pinus albicaulis; assembly: GCA_034641835.2. Classification (NCBI taxonomy): domain Eukaryota; kingdom Viridiplantae; phylum Streptophyta; class Pinopsida; order Pinales; family Pinaceae; genus Pinus; species Pinus albicaulis. The sequence goes on along the minus strand of CM076569.1, from coordinate 157,753,554 downwards.
AAGTGTTCGACTTCAACTCATTCATTCGCACTTGTTAGATTGTACTGGGGCACCTTGACGCTCATTTTCATTATTGGTGAGTTGTCTCGCGTTGGTTAACGGTATACATCATTGACCGGTAATCCAACGATTTCTCACATGGTCGACTTCAGCTCATTTATTCCCATTGTGTAGAATTGTGACATAGTGATCGGTGAAGACCTCGGGTTGCATCAGCATTTCTCGGTTCATTTTTGACAGTCCATTCAGTTTCTTCCAGTGATGTCGTTCACCCTTATATGTTGCGATTCTGTACAACGGCATCTATATGTTCGCTCCCGAGTTGCGTGATTGTACCGTTTGTTCCACCTCTTATGATTTGGTACTTGGAGATTCGCCATTTATACTAGAGATATCCAACCAAGAAAAGATTCTCACGACGCCTCATGTGATACTTGGACATTGATTCAGACTTATATTTCAGTCATGCTCAGATGATTCATTGTGTACTCTCAGTTCAGCTATACTTGTATACATGTTGGATCTATTCACTACTTTCTATATGATGTATTTTTGACTGAGCATGGGTATGCCCGCCTCAGCATGAGTTGACTCTCTGTTTTCTTTCATTGGTTTTTGGCAGGCTGAACTCTGGTGAAGTCCTCTCTTGTCCTTGTGAAGTTCTTTCTATGTGCATAATACATTTTGGCCATCATGTACCCCTTCTGACCTCATATATTAGGGGGCATCTGTTATAGCATCATTTTTCACCTTCATATGATTCATGATTGCTTTTATGGCTTTGGGCACCCATTCCTACAGACTTGAACAAATTCACTAAAAAACAGTGTAAAAATCCCCATACGTGGTTATGCCCAGACTTTTCTGCGTGTATACGCGAGTCCACATGTACTTTTCCGCGTATGCCATTAAAACCATTAAAAAATATATTAAAATTACCTATTTTCGGGCTGGGTTGATGGTTACTCTAGTGGTTCAACCACCCCAGCATGTGGCCAACTGTTTCCAACTGATGAAACTACTTTGAGGGAGTATAAAAGCCCCTCACGTGCATGGCCTAAGAGAGAGAGAAATTTTATAGTCATTATACTCTGTTGGAATCCCAGTTCAAGTCTGATTCCCCGTGCCTCCTGCACATTCCCAGATTTATATCAAGAAACTCTTGTTTCATGGAGATGTTCATCCATTTATATGCCATCTCGAGTGCACAACTCTTGGAAGAATCTTAGCGAGGCAAGGGCGGGACGAATCCGGACGACGGTCTGCTCGAAGATCGTGGAAGGATTCAGGTGATCTCTCCATTTTTAATATTGTACATGCTATCCATAGTAATGAAGAACCGTATTGTTCCTGAACTTCCGTGTTAGTATCTATTTTTATATGTGGAAAGATTGATTATTAAGCAATTATTATCGTTTATATCATGTTTCACATTGATTACACTAACGTTTAGGAGAATTATATTCTGTACAACTAGGTTTCTGTGCATGTTCTTTCTTGTTTTCAGGTTGAAGGAGGAAGAAGGGTTGCTGGGGGTTTGAACCCCGCGGGATCTACATCGAACGTAGGACTACGGGTGAGTCCTGCTATCGTTGATTTCTAGTTTTTTCATTCAAGTATGGTTGTGTGTGAGTCTTTTTGAATAGCATGCCCTAATCTGTGGAGGTTTCGGCCCAACAAACCTCTAGGGTGATTTTCCCTAAAACATTAAGCGTTGCCCTTTGTATCGCATTGTCCATTCCTGCACAACAGTGATGCCAACTTGCACATTCCTAAGAGTTTTGACAAATTATTTTCTCCGTTGTTGTAATCCATTCAAGTGGAAAAATGCCTTATGTACGGTCGTGATCTCCTCAAAGAGGTCTCACATGGTCTCTCTAAGTGTTGATAATTCAACAAGTATCGTTGCACTCATTTCTTCCAACTAGACATGTGTGGAAGTTGTTTTCTATGTTGTTGTGTGGAGTTGTTCTATCTCTTCAAGAGTGGCTTGTAAGTTCTGTGCCAATTGCTTATTCTCGGTTGTCAAATACTAAGTGCTTGATATTTCTTCACTTGTGGAGGCTAAGTTGGCTTCGGCAATGCCATTTTGATTCTTGTCGGTATCTTCCACTATCACCCTCTCTCTAATGAATGCAAGTGATGCATGATCATTCGGAAAATTCTTTCCCTATGCTTGTACAATTCTCTTATGGAGTTCATCATACGAAAAATTGTACACATCCATTACCAGATCATCATTAAGAGGAACTATGTCCCCTTCCTCGCTCGGAGCTAACTTTGCAGTTGGAGGTGGTGGATACTGAACGGTAGCTTGAGCTACGATGGGAATCAAGTCAACATCTTCATATTGTGCCTCCAGTTCCAACTCCATGTCTGAAACTTCAATTAAGTCTTTAATCTATTGAGCAATCTTCCAATCCTGCATCTATTCACTCTCCCCCTCTGCTACTGGTTGGCTCTATTCTTTCTCTTTAACTTTCTTCTACGTTTTTTATTCTACTATTGCACCTTGCATTTCTTCTTCTTCCTACTTATTCTTCTCCTCTTGTTCTCTCCTCCTTTGTTCGCGTTCTTCCATTAGTTCTTGTTTTTCTTTCTGTGCCCTCAGTTTTACTTCCTACAAGCTCTATTTTTCTCTCCTTCTCTTCTCTGATCATTTTATCCTTTGCTTCCTATTTTATTTTGTTGCCAAAGTTGCTTGCATGAGGATTTGATCTGCTTTTATCTTGTAGCTTTGTTCTCCCTCTGGACTGTCAACAATCTTTCTCTTTCCCTTATCTTGTGTCGAGTTGCTGCCTTTTTTTGTTTATACTTCTGGAGTTGTTTCCCTCTGTAGAGTGGCTTGTGAAGTTCTTGCTATACTGACTAGCTCACAGAATTTGGAGGCATTGTAGAAACTCCTCCATGGATCCTCCTATGCTAAATTAAATGTCCTATTGAGCCATTGAAAGTAAATTATCACACAGTTCTTTTTGCAAATTCTTTAGGGAACATACCAAATAAATTTTAAAGTATTTAATGCAAACTTCACTATCCCATTTCCCTCGGTATCAGTGAATTTCATGTTCTTTATCTCATATAATCTAATTTGCATAGGAAGGGTTGGCCAGGGTGCTTTCTTATTCCTTTGAAAAGCTATTGACAACCCCGTGAGGAGATCATATGACACTTCTTGCATGAAAATATTGTCGGTGGCATACCTTGGGAAAACATGTGGTCATTTCTCTCCACTGAACACTCTAAGGAAGGTGCCACCTGGTGAGGTAAACCAATCTGTAATATTTTTTATTTCCTCCATTGCTACACGTGACACGCAAGACAGTTCTTCATTAAATATCAGCTTGTAAATTTGGATGATGAAATGGTCAGTTATCTATTCCATTATCCCTCAATGAATGGAATCCAAAAGTGTTTATAATAAATATGCATGACAGTTTCTTGTGGTGACCATGTCTAGTTCAGTCCAGGAAACTGATTATTTCCACATATTGTATTCGGTAAGTATGTATACATATAAAAAATTTCTTTCTTTCCCTTTGGAGTATCTCGGGCATGTGCTACATGGGATCTCAACTGATGAGCCAAAAAATCTGACCAGTTGAACAACTTCCCCTCATTCACCACCTGGTTCAATAGGATTACCCACTCTTTAGGAAAGGTCTCCATGCTCTGCTGACTATAGATTCTACAAGATAAGATAACCAAGAGCTGGTAGGCCTTCTTAAGAAACTTTGTCTTGTATGAATGGGTGGGTGTCTTTCGAAAATTTGATGGCTCTTTCACCCCGCCTTTGACAATATCTCTTATGCTCACATAGTTGTTGGTGGCATAGAAGTATTAGTCCATGATATTTACTGGCTCTGGAAGATGATACATTCACTGATAATATTCTGCAAGAAAGGTAGCAAGCTTCTATCCGCACACATTTCTCAATGTAATGGTCTTCTCATTAATGTGTGAACCAATCCAGCTGATGGCATATGCACATGGAAATACTAGATATCTACATGCAACCTTGTGCAGTCCTGACTGTCAGATACTGAGATAAACACGTTGGTCCTCTATATATTCCTTAAGGATCTTTGTTGAAATAGCTTCATTGACTTGTTTCCATGTTATTGTTGACTCCTTTTCTATAAACAGTTGGGCGTACGCATATACTTGCAATTCTACTAATTTTTTCTCAATTGTTTCCCAGGTACTGCTTTTAGTGGTCTCTTTTGAAGAAGCTCTCTTTGCTTCCATGGTAATAGTGACTGTTGAAGAGAAGAGCTCAACAAATGTGGTACCTAAGGGACAAAAAATACACTCATGACAAGTAAACATCATTTTTTTTCAAATCTACTTTCAAGGCATGATCAAGAATAAAATTGGGAAAATAATGAGATGGATTGCATTGCTTTGTTCAAAAAGCATAGAAGACTATTTTTGGGAACTGCGTAGTCCCAACAATGAATGGTGAAACCTGAAGCTTCAGACTATACAATGATCACTATAAGCCTCAGCAATTGACTGGGAGAGACTACGCATTGCACAGTCTTAGTGGCCAAGGTAGCAGATTGAGCCCTGGAAATGTGAAATGTGCAGTTGGGCCAACCTATAGTATGCACTAGGAAGTCTCAAAGGCCAAGCTCTCGGCTTGAGCATTAGTATTGTGCATTTCCCAGCTAAGAAATTTGAAAATTGGCCAAGGAAAGTGCAAATCTACTCAGTGGAAGTGTGGAAAACAAGTAGATATAAGTGGAGATGTGACCTTGAGTGAATATATAACTAAGTATGAATGAATCAATGTAGATAAAGTGCAAAAACTAAACAAATGAGAAGAAAAACAAAAATGTGAGGAGAGTAGCCGCAACGACGACCATCAATGTAAAAACAAAGAAAATGATGCGACACTTGTGAAAGGAAAATGACAACTTGAAACAAAACTTATACAATCTAAAATAAGTTAACATGTCAGCAACCATGAAGATAAATATGCAAAAAAACAATCACAAAAGTGAAACGACAAAAAGAAACAAAAAAATTACAAAAGACGATAAAAGCAAAACTCACCTAGAAAAGCGACGAAAACTCCACCGAAGGTTTCTTGATATCCTCAGGAATGCTAGAGCTCCATGAAAGAATGTAAAAATTATATCTAGGGGTGTCAATTAAATATTTAAATTATGGTTTATGACGTGCATGCCTAAAATCAAGGAAAAAGTGACACTTGGTGGAAACTTCTAAAAATAAAAAATGTGCCTCCTTCGAGAAACTAAAAATAGATCCCTATTTTCTAGGGATTATTTTTCATTATATATATATATATATATATATATATATATATATATATATATATATATATATATATATATATATATATATATATATATATATATATATATATATATTAAACTTTCCGCAATTACCTGAAACATTACACTAAATGGGTGGAACCCAGCCAAATCCTCTCTTCCTCATTTCAATGCATTGTGAACTTTCTAAGCTCAATGAAGGATTACAAAATTTTTATTTTTGGGCTTGGTGTTGAGATGAATTTCATGAATACGTATTTTATGAGCTCAAGGCAAAGCTTCCAATAAATATTTCACAATTCCCATCATCAAGGTTGGGATTGCCTTCATGGATTGCACAGTTTCAAGAGACAAGCCCAAAACTGTTGCAAGACCAAGTTAAGAGGTTAGCTTGTGACTTAGAAAGATCAACTAAGTGTAAAAACAAGTGAAAAAAAGCATAGATGAATGATAATTCTTAATCAAAGAATGAATACTTTGTAACAATGCAATATAATCTCCTATGACTAGGAAATATGGCTCTAAAATTGAAGCATGGGAAAAAATTTTGGAGGGTGGCTGTAGCCGCTACAACACTAGCAACACCCTGGTAGAACTCAAGCCCTTTATATGGATCTTATACCATGCAAAAAAATTCTAACTATTCAGAAGTATTGTTCATTTCTTTGATTACCATGTCTTTTTCACTTAGTTTGAGTTAAATACATAGTCCCTACCATTCTCTTCATCGGTGACACATTAACAAAGCCAAGTCAAACTGATTTGTTTCGATTGGGAATGAGGACTATATAAATGCACAAGTAAAAGAGATTTTCAAAGTCTTATTTTTAATCTCTAGTTTTGCTCCACTTCTAGCAGGCCTAGATAGTATCCCGACGGAGTCAATTTAGGAACAAAAACATTTCTCTTCTACAAGCGATCTTGGATAGTACCCCGACAGAGTCGCTTGCTTCACCTCTCTACACAGGAAGCCTTTCTCTTCTTTCACCGTTTATTTTTATTTTATTTTTTTCATTTTTGTTAATATAATTGTGCATTTTCATTTATTTATTTCATGAGGCGGAAGAGTGATCCCAAATTATTGAGAGCAGAAGAAGTTTTCCTTTCAGAGAAGGATATTTGTATACACCTCTGACATACTTTTTAAGGTTTTCCTTCCATCCTTTCTCTACTCGACTTAGTTGACAAGGATTAATTGAAAATAGAAAGACTGATTAGATTGGGTGGTACTAACTAAAATTCAAACATCGTGATTCCACTGATATTTTCTTTAATAGGGAATGTATTTTCCATCAGTATATCATTGACTAAAATAATGCAAGATTCACACAAAGAGAGGGAATAGAAAAAAAACAAAGCATTGATATTAGTACAATGTATTCTCAATTTTCACCATGTTTTCTCGGAAGAAAAACACAGTCTCATGTGGAAAGTATCTTATAACTGAAAAGAAAACAAAAAAATAAAATAAGCAGAACATAAATCAAATAAAAGTAAATCAATTCAAAGAAAACATCCAGGAAAATAAAACACTACTCCTACTCCTAACCTAATAAGTGCATAGGTCAAAATCACGTGAAGTGATACTTCCAATGTAGACACTTGTGAATTGGTTGGCCTATGTATGCAAGGGAATGCATGTCAAGAAAGATATACAAGCATAACAATAAACAAAAAGGATAAGACAATGAAAATTAAAACGTTCAAAGTTTGAAATAATGCACATAAAAATAAGAAATAAAAGCACATGAAATACATTATGTGAATGCATTAAAGTATTTTGACACATCATGACTCGAATACATGTAGGCACAAACTTTAGAATTTCGTAAATGGGTGAACATAAAGAAAGAAGAAAAATTTTGCTTTGCAACCGAGCTCACCACATATGAATCCTCTAATGGTTGAGCAATAGGATCGTATAATACAGATGGAGGATGTGAAAATTGTAAAACATATTTAATTTCAATAGGTGTGATACAGTGATGAGGAGCCTTGAAAGATTCAACATTTTTCTAATTGAAAGTGGAATTAACCTCAAGACTGCGAGAACCTGACATAACCATCAGCTCAGGATGAAGTGCCTCGATAGCTTGGGGAAGTTACAACCCATTAGAAGTTACATCATCAAAGATCAGTGGCTAGAAAATATCAACATCAGTAAAATAAAAATCGTGAAAAAATGAATCAATCAAAAGGTCACAATAGCCACCATCAGAAAGTTTGAAATCGAATATGGAGGCATCTTCATGATCTGATGAATCATAAAGAGGGGAAGATTGAAAACAATAAATTTCAACCTCTAATTGTTCAGAAAGATGAGTGAGATATTGGGAAGATATAGATTAGAAGATTCATCCTCTCCATATCTAGATGAAAAATGGGCATCCCACATGTTTTGGGAATTATTGAAAGTAGTAGCATCATCAAAAACTAAATTTTTACAACATTCAACAGGAATGAAAGAATCGTGGAAAATTTCAAGATGATGAAGGAGAGGTGCGGAAGGAAGAAATACATCCTTCATCGCAGATTCTTGTTCATCTATGGTATCCCACACATAATCATCATAAATTATATCGCAAGTTCGTTATTCAACACCAAATCCATCCAACAATTTATCCTCATGAACACCAAAATAGAGATTTGAAATAGCAAAACAAAAATAAATCACAATACGGAGGATCAGAGAGACCAAAGGATGGAGGACAAGGAGACAAGACTTCATTGTAACCATCATATTTGTAGTTCAAATTTGCGTTGAAATTATGAGTATGTGGGGTGGGAGAAGATGGTGGTAGATTAGAGGATGAATTCTCAAGCTCCCTCACCTCCACTAGTAAAAAATGATGAAATTAATGACCAGGTGACTAAAACATTTAGTCACCGCTATTATTTCAAGTGAATTACTACTAAATTTGAGCAATTTTCAGTAACTGAACTAAAACTCACTAACTTAAATGACTAATTTAGTCTAGGAATAAAATATATGACTAGATAATAAGTGACTAAACTAAAAACGAATAACTTAAATGACTAATTTAGTCTAAGGATAAAATATATGACTAGATAATAAGTGACTAAACTAAAAGCGGCCAACTTAAATGACTAATTTAGCCTAGGATTAAAATATATGACTAGATATTAAGTGATAAAATTAATAATGATTAATGTAAATGACTATTATAGTCCAAGAATAAAAATATGACCAGTACAACAAGTATATGAATTAGTCATTTATGTCAATAATTATTAATTGTGTCACACCATAAATGGAAAATTGCAATTTTGATATCGAAGTGTTACATTTCACTACAAGATTATCTGAATCCATCTGCAGTGTTGAAATTCTCTCAGTAGTGTCCAATACTCTTTCCATTAGGTTTTTGATAAGTACTGGATGATAGTTATCCAAGAAACATTAATGTTGTATACCCTACCCCTCATTTACCTCAGAGCGATAAATATACCCATGATTCCCCTTGCCACCACGAGTTCCTGATCTGCCCCGACGACTGATTGGCCGCCCACACCCTATCCTGCCCAGCTCGCCAAATCACTACACAATGCTCTCGTAACACCAAACACGCTCACTAACACATCTTTGCTTGATGCCTTTGACTCGTCTACCCGCTATGGGGCACACACCCGATTGATGTTGCCGCTCATCATGTCTTCCAAAATGCACGACTCTGCCCACCACTACATGATGTGCCTAAGGTGGGCGTTCACCAATATGGCATGCCCAATATTTCACATTAACTTCGCACATTATACCCGAGTTGGGGGCCTGTTGCACCCCCCAGCACTCGGTCGTCGCGACACCAACTCGAGGGTGTGACACTCCCTCATCCTTGCTCCACTTGTATTTACTGATGCGAAACACCTTCCACGTGTTGCTCAAACCTCACTCCCATTGGAGAGTGTATGAAACTTTGTTATACTAATAATAATAATAATCTAATTTTAAGGTCACGTCGACCAAGCCAAACACCAAATTGGTGTATGAGACCCTCTTGTTTGTGGGACAAGGGACCCACCTCCGCATAGCGATTTGACTACTAAGTCTACGAAGACATACATACTCTACCCCCTCTAGTTTTCAACCTATGACCTCTTAGGAGGAAATACATACTCTTAACCATTAAGCCTACTCAAGCCTCACACACATATATAATTTATTTATAATATGTTTAACATACATATATTGTGTGACACCAATTTAACATAGATATTATTTGATATGAACCTTTATTAATTTATTAAAATAATAAATATCAATATTTATATTTTATTGACTTTATTAAAATATTAATTACCATTATTTATATTTTATTTGTTTTAATTATATTATATAAAATTAAATTTTAAATATAGTGTGATTTTATATTTAATTAATAATTAAAATAATAAATATTAATATTAATATTAATATTTTAATTATTTAAAAGCATTGCTTGAAACTTTGTAAAAATGGCATACCACATTCGAAAAGTGGAAGTAAGTCGAAGTAAGTCATGTGTTGATTTCATAAAAAATACCGAGTTTGAAAGCCGACTTTGAAAACTCATTGTTCGACTAGTTTAGGAAGACGAGGTTTTGAAAGAAAGTCGAAGTAAGTCGAACATTGGCATTGGCATGCATTGATTTCATAAAAAATACCGATATGAAAGTCAACTCTCAAAGCCCAAGAAAACTTGTTGTTTGACTAGTTCAGGAAGATGAGGTTTTGAGGGCATGCTAAAGTTTTTCAAAAGTCGAAGTTGGGGAAAGACGAGGTTTTGAGGGCATGCCACATTCAAAGTCTGTCAAAAGTCAAAGTCCGGGAGAGGGCATGGTTGATTTCACCAGTATGAAAGCCCAATAACAGAGGAAAATTGGAAGTTCTTACCTGGACTGGTTCAGGAAGATGAGGTTCTAGGTATTTGGCGCCGAATTTTTGTAGTTGGTTCTAAAGTTTAGATAAAAATTGGATGAAAAATGGATGTGCTGGTTATTTGGTGCCAAACTTTTTCTCTTGGCAGGAGTATTTTTACTGTTGGCGAGAGGGTTTTTTAGGGCTACGGATTTCTATATAATTACAGGTTTTATCATGGATAAAAGCACATTAGACAGAACTTGGAGGCTTTTTAAGAGGTGGGCAGCAGCAAATTCACAATTTAAGTTTGCATACCTAGAGTCACAGGTTAGTCGGATTTTATATTTTTCTATTTCTTGGCTTTGTATTTGCTCTGTTTGTTTTAAGATATTGTTGATTCATACAATTTTTTTTGGGTAAGGATCATGGATTTTTTTGGTTTGTTCTATGATGCTTTTAGTTCTAGGATTTATGTTTTTGATGTTGTTGGTTTTATGATACTCACTAGCTAATCAATGGATTCAACCGAATCGCTTCCTCCAGCGAGCAGTCCTGCTTATGTAGTCACATAATTAAAGGAAGCGAATCACTACCATTTCCAGCATTTCCAGGTGCAGAAGACATGTTTGGTCACGAGGCCTAGAAATCTATGTGTATTCTTTCCCAACCTAGAATTTATCTTCCATTCTTTGCTACCTCAATGATATCACCAAGTTGCAAGTGGGAGTTTTCCCTCAAAGTGTATTGGGACGCGGTGGTCTAGTGAAAGGAATCCCAAACCCTCTTGTTCTATCGTTCTATAGTCCTTATCTCATTTCTAGTTGTAAATATTTCTATCTTCTCAAGACAATAGGCATGGGTGTGATGGATTCAAGAGACATCCGATGGGTGTTGTTTGTTCTTCACACATGCATTGCGACTAGTGTTACACTATATTTTTATACAACTATCTCAACTAAAACCTCATGAAAATATAAGTGTTTCTATGTATATAATTGAATAAATAAACCTTTCCACCCATGATTCTTTTAATGAGTTCAATCAGGAAATATTTTCACAATATTTTTCAATTAAATCTGCCCCAAATTATGGTTGAGCTTTCCCTTCATTCATAGGTTAGGCCTTCCCATTTGAAACCTCTCTATTTGGTTCAATGTGAGCGAGATTGGATAAAAAAACAACTTTAATAGGTCCTATCCAACTGAGGAGTATAATCGAGAAATAATTATTAATGTTGTTGGATAGGATTCCTTTGATGGGATCATCCATATTTATCTCATCCTATCCAGTGTCTGGGCTCACATCTGAAGAAAAATATAGAATAAGTGGTAAGACCTATACACTAATGAAATGACTAATGAAATGATTTGTCTGAATGAAATGATGTGTCTGAGAAATCAGAAATAAAACATCAAGTTAATAGTTCTGTAGATCTCTTTTTTTTAGTTGGTAGCACCCATTCCCCACATTCAGCTACCCATTACAAGTTGCCACTATAGGATAGATTTTTGTTCTATAGGATAGAGTTTTAGGTGGTAGCACCCATTCCCCACATTCAGCCACCCATACTCAAATAAAAAGAGTATGCCTATAAAAGTTTGTCTTTACAGTCATTGAAAGAACCATGGCGAAAGGAGCCAGGTTTGTAAATGAAAAAAGAGTTGTTTGAAAATGGAAACCAACAGAAAATTTCTTTATCTTCTTCCACATAAAATTTTCCTCATTTCAATGTATTTTTTCTTCCAATAAAACCAATGTATATTTGGCATCTGTTATTTCAAGTAGAAATTAAAGTATACATTGATTGTGCCTATGCATAAGATCTCCTTTCGACAACTTCCTGATTATCATCAGATTCTACAAAACATCCTTCTAATAAATGTTGAACATCAAAATGACATTAAAACCTATGGTGCTAACATTGCAGACAACCCAAAATAATATCTTAAAACTGTCTGTAAAATACTTTTAAAACAATATTTCTATGAAAGTTGAAACCAAAACCCTCCCTCTGATTTTCCATGCATAATCCCTTTGCTGATTGCAATTGGATCCTTTGAAAGATGATCTACCTGAGAATTTTATTCTTTGTGAACATGCTAAATAGAAACTGAATGAAAAGCTTCCTAGAGTTCCTTAACTTAGTGCTACCAGTGAGAGAGAACTAGACTATCCAATGGCAAAGAACCTTTAAAACTCTCATTATGAATTTCGAGTCTCCAGCAACCTGAAGATTTTGAACACCTTTAACCATAAAAAATTTTAATAGGGACCAAAGGGCTACTGACCTTGCATGAATATTAGTACCACTACCAGTTCCAATCTTGAGTTAGAATTAATGATCATAACTATAATGAAGGACAATAACAACAACATAATCACCCAACATTTGACATGCACAATAGAAACAATTCCAGTTAATATTAGGATTGAAAGAGGGCACATGCCTAAGGTTGAACCTAGAAGCCCCTGCTTTACGCAATTAGTCACACTTGTTATCATCATCTTATTTTCATAAGTCTTCTCATCTTTGTTTGTAAGAACATATAAGATATTGGGAAAAATCTTGCCATCTTCTAGCAACATTCTCATCTATTTTTAAGTGATTATCACAAGCTAATGTGCATATTTGACCCATCCAAGCTAATTTTAGTTGGGATGATTTGAGTTTGGTAACTAGAGTTCCTTTTCCAATTGAAGCAAGAGAAGGTTATGTTGGTTTCCATTATTAATGACCATATATGCTAGTTTGTGCTTGATTTGACAGTTCTATGTACAAAGAGCTTCCTTGTTGCTGGCAAGGATATCTTTGGGCATTAGCATCAAGTGTCGATCAATGTAGATGGGATTGTTAACATCAACCTCTAAGTATCAGACCTCTCAATAATGCTTAGAAAGGAAGTGAACATTGCATTTAGGGTTGAGTTCATCCTATTCATTGCTGGTCAAGTTCATCTCAAGGAAGAACAAGTTTAGTATTGTGAAAGAGGTTGAAATCCTCTGTTCCATGGGTCAAGTTCAGTTTTTCCAAGGGGTCGATTTCACCACTCAAGATGGCCATATTCACTCTTACACTCAATTGGCCGAATTTTGTAACAAAGGAAGTACAATAACAAGTCACAAGGGAGCTTGAATCTGGTATTTGTCTTGTGGGTGTGTTTTTGGAAGGCAGGATTGATATTTTTCTCATTTGTTGAAGTCCGTACCTCCTGAGAGTGACATTGTGTTGAAGGAAGAGTTGCTAGAAAAATTTCCTTGCTGGCTGTAGCATTATTGTGGGTTGATTTAACCTCTTTTGGCTGTTATCAAAATCTCTGTGCGTGGGTTATGGATATGCCTTAATTACATGTGTGCAAAGGTTGTCATTTAGGAGAAAAAGGGAGCCATAAATGCTACTGAGTTTGTACAATGAGGAAGAGCTAGTTGTACTCATGCCATTAAGCTCATAATTCAACGGGTCAACATTAGTCCACTTCTGCCTTTAGAACTGATATTTTTCACTTATTTATAAGCCTCCAAACCATTTTCTATTGCCCTTATTTTCTCACTGTATATGTTGATTTCAATCTAAGAAATATAATGTTTATGACTTGGCACTATCTTCATATTTCCTTATATCATTAATGTACACTAAATGTTTCAATTGAAAACAATGTATCACAACAAGTTCCATTTCGCTACTATAGAATCTAAATTCTGACGACATTGGTGCAAACTCATTCACTGTTCGCAAATAGTTCTTCATGATTATAGAATTAAACATCACAGTTTCCCGTTGCTTCTTTAACAGAATCCTTCTCCATGAAAAGAGACTCCTCCCTCTAGCTTGTTTTGTGAGGAGACTCTACAAAGGCCAATTTGCAGCATCCTCTATTGTGCCTTTCTAGTAATATCTAAATTTCAACTGTTCACTTAAACCACTTCTACATTAAGTTCTTTCTTTTCCATAATGACTTCAAAGTTGAAGAAGGCTAGGCTTCCAACATTGCCAGGTTCTCGTATGGTTATTTTGCATGGGCCTTTGGATAATAATTAGCACCTGCCTCAACAATTGGGCTAAGGTTTGATGACACTATCATAAGACACCATATAAATCCCACAATTTGGGCACATCATATATTGTCATGGAAACTATATGATGTGGCTAAGGTTTCACTAGATTATCATAAGCCACCATATAAATCCCACAATATGGGCACATCAGACATTGTCATGGAACTATGGTGTCAAATACATTGTGGCTGATCTATTGTATTTTTTGTTTACATTAATTTTCCTCATCATATTATGGGAATTTGGGCACTTGTGCAGTTTGTCTTAACTAGTCAGCTTTCCAAGCTTGAGTGGCCATGTTTCCATTGTAGCACACCTTCTTGTTTGACAGTGTTTGCAAGTGAAATGGCCCAGTGGAATTTTGGATTGTGATGATTGGTGGCTACCGTTGTCCACTAGTAGTAAATGAAGCCTTCATTCTTAGTTGTTTCTCTGGGTTTTCTAATTTACCTCAAACATATGGGATTTTAACAATTTTTTTTTTTGTGATTTAATAATTTTTGTTTCCTATGTTTTCTGATCCTAACCTTGCCACCTTTTTCCAGTTGTCGCAAGCTTCAATACTAAAATTTGAAATAATGACCTATAGAATCACTGAAGTTTCACTTAGTTTTACTTCATTAGTGGTTGAGCATGCTCTCATAGCAAACTATAGGTGCATCAGAGAGTTCCCGAACTTATGGCCTATAAACCAACACTTAGGCTGCCATTGGCAGAGTAAAAAAATCTTCTCAAATGCATAAAGAGGATGTCATGTCATGATATGCATTGGTCTCAGTTGAGTATATGCAGTTACTGTAGTCAATATTTATCAGAAAACTCTAGAATATTGAATATTAATAGATCAGATATATTACTACTGTAGACAATTGCAAGAAAGTGTGAAACTCCCACTAGAGACCTTTATAATGATGCAACTATTTTTATTTTACCTTGGAAGTTGATACTAATACTTATTCCCTGAACTTTTGGTAGCATATTAAATATATTGCATGAAACAGGTTAGTTACTTTAAGGTTGTCCTTTCCTGTTGTATGATTTGTCAGTTGTCTTGTTCTCACTGTTTTGCCCTAGCCAAACCCATCTTATCATAATAGGGATATACTCTTAATTTCTTTAAAATGATATCTTCATTGGTCCTTTGTGGTTAGGAGTGTGGTGGAAACTGAAGTTTAAATCTGGGCATTGATTGTACTAACTCTAGGTTTCCTACCTCTAGTTTGTCAGCAATTATTTTTTCTAATTGTCTGAATACAAGATGTTACTTCACAAGTTCTTGAGATATTTCTTGAGAAAGTAATTCTCTTTATATCATAGTGTGCCTTTAGTTTATCCTCAAAAATATATCTTCCTCTAATGTGTTAAGAAAACACTGGTAAAAGCAGAATGGAGCTCTCATTATCTCCTAATAGCTTACACATCAAGATGGCTAGTGTTTAGTGATCTGCATCAAGTCTTGTGCAATAATCATAACTCCATTGAAGTTATATGACAGGCCCAAAGCCCCTGTATCTACTAGAATAAGTTTCCTCATCTAATAATCACATTTAACACTATAAGAAAACCATAAATTGTAAGTTATACCTATCCTTAGTCACATTGAACATTTTTTCCAATATGGGATTTGCAAAGAAGTTGGCAATGATTGAGGTATATTCTAGCATACTCATGAGATATTGGAAGAAAAATTTACTTATGACAAGTTCAATTCTCCAAATGATATATAAGGATTATATTATCTTATGTTTATGTTTTAATTTCATTCAAATCAGAAATAGTTGAACTATGACCATTCATCTTTGTAAGAATAGAAACTGCTAGCACATTGGACATTAATTTCTTGTGCAATGATGTTGGAGGTAAAGTTAGTGGCAGAAAAGCAGTCCAAACATGAGAATATTCTTGACAATCTAGATAGAGCTTCTCTGTCATGTGCTAACAAGCTTGAATGCCATGGCTAAAACAAGCGAAACATCAAATCCATCTTTGTTACACGTTGTTCATCAATCCACTTCAAAATGTCTAGTTGAGATACATGAGTGTTCTCTATAACAACAAAGATCTGTCTAGTCTTACACTGTCTTGAGCTATACCTGAATTTGCTAAATGTGTCTATGAATCATCTCTCGATGTTACAACTCTAGTCCAAGCTGTTGTGGACCAACTAGCATCAACATTATTTTTGTGGCTTCTTGGTCATCAAATTATTTTCAGAAAAACATGGATTTGACAATATTGGATGCTTTCCAATCTCATTTACCTTGTATCCTCCACAAAACCATGTTGCTTCTTTGAGAGGAAGGTTTGGGATTTTCTTTGCATTTACATAATATGACTGTTTTTTCAGATATGATTCTGCCATAATGGTAATTGGAGGAAAATTTCCCTGCTGAATATTCACACATCTTTTGAAGGAAATGTGGGATAATTTTGAGTATATTGTGATAAATAAATTTTTTGAGACACATACAAGGTGTCTCACTTCAACATTAAGATAAAGTACACAAGTTTCAAGATAGACAACAAGATAAACATAGTGAGAAATTGTCGGCCTATCACACTTTGTAATGTGTCTTATAATCAAGAATATGGCAGCCTGGAGTTTGTTAAGAGACATTTTATCCTAGGTAATATTATTACAACTTGTGAAGGTCTTGAATGAGTATCAAATATCAGTCACATAATTAAATATGAAGATAGGAATAACAAATATGACTCCAAAGGCATATTTTCTACTAGGGTGAACTTCTTCAAGCTTAGAAAGGTAATGTAAATCTCCAAATAATGTACCCTCTTGCATGCTAGGAATAAGGAGATAATGTGGTGTAAATCCTTCACTAATGTGCCCTCCATGCAAGTGGCCAAAAATGGAATGTATTCCCTTCAAGTGCAAAAAAGGTGATAATTTGTAACTTGTCATGCTGCCATGAATAGGCAAGTGACTCCCTCAACTGGAGTGCCCTCATTTTCTAGGAATGAGCATTGGGAACATGTCATAAATAGGCTTTAAAGGAGAGAGTTCACTACTGGTAACTGTGACTTAATTCTTAACTTGCAAGTAGTGCATGATTGGAAAAATGAGAGTGTTTATGAGTTATTGGCATTTTTACAACGATTTTTACCACTCGACTCCACACTGCCAACAAAACAAAGAGCATGTAAAGTGAAAATCACTAAGCTAGGTTTAGGGTATGAAAACATCCACACATGTGTGAATGGTTTTGTATTATTTCACAAAAATCTTGCAAGTGAGACTAAATGTCCAAAATGTAAAGAAGAGAGGTATAGACTAGGGTTGAAATCAAATTTAGCTCCAAGAAGGGTTCTTTGCCACTTTCCACTAATCCCACGGTTGCTTCAAATGTACAAATGTCGAGACATTGCCAAGCTAATGCAATGGCATGCCAAAAATAAGAGCACCGACGGAAAAAAATTATTTGTGGCTGATTCTATGATTTGGAAGGAATTTGATAATAAATCCCCTGATTTTTCCCAAGATCCTCACAATATAAGACGGGGTTTAGCTCTAGATGGGGTGAACCCTTTCTTAGATCAAAGCACTAAATGGTCAACTTGGCCAGTGTTTTTAATAAATTATAACTTGCCTCCATGGTTAGAAACCAAGCCATTTTTCTTGATTTTTTCATTGATCATACCAGGGGAAAAAAGTGTGACTTCACATACAATTGATGTTTATTTAGAACCATTATTTGATGAGCTAGTGGAATTGTGGAAAGGAATTGAAGCAATTCAAATTTTAAGGGATGGTAATTCAATTCAAATCACTTTAAGATCTTCTTTATTGTTTACAATCCACGATCTTCCTGCATATGGCACTTTGACTGGTCTTAATGTTCATGGATACCATGGATGTCCAGCTTGCATATTTAAGGGTTTTGTGAGGCACTCAAGTAGTTTGCACAAGTGTATTTATTGTGGACATCATGCTTACCTCAAAATGGAGCATCCATATTGTTGGCAAAAGTCACGTTTCAATGGTAAGGAAGAGAATCGTGAAGCACCACTGGCAATCACAAGTGATTACATTATTGAGAATGGAGAAAAAAAGAATGCAATTTATTGAAAATGGTGGCATTCGTGGTAGTAAAAATGATCCACTTTACGATAGTGGTGTAAAAAGAGTGTGCATATTCTATAAATTGCCATACTTTAAGCATATAAACATTAGGCATACTATTGACTTTATGCATACTGAGAAAAACATAGCTTTTGCTATTATAGAAACTCTTTTTGGTGCATATGATAAAGTGTCATCATGCCTAGACCTTAAAGAACTAAAGATTTGTCGAAATCTTTGGGTTGAAAAATATGGTAATGGAAAATATAGAAAACCTATTGCTCCTTATGTGTGGACAAAGGATCAATGTGCACAATTCTTAACGTTGATGTCTCAAACTCGATTTCCTACTAGATATGTAAGTGGTAATATTAGAAGCCAAACCGAAAATAATAGCTTAAGAAGCCTCAAGACCCATGAATATCATGTCATAATTGAGGATATTTTACCTATTGCAGTCATATCAAGTTTGGAAAAGGGACCAAGATTGGTAATTATAAGGTTGGGCCTAATCTTAAAAAGAATGAGTTTGCATGTGCTAGATCCTTTAAACTTTGATAATTTGAGGGGAGAGGTTGTTGAAGTCCTCTGCTTATTGGAATGAGAATTTCCACCAGCAATATTCAATATTTCTATGCATCTTCTTATACATCTAGAACATGAACTAGAGCATTGTGGCCCAATAAGAACAAGATGGATGTATCCTATAGAGTGATACATGAAAGTTTTGAAAAAATTTGTTCGTAATAAGGAAAAAACAGAAGGTAGCATTTGTGAAGGATATTTAATGCAAGAGGCCATAGGGTTTTGCATAGAATATATGAAGGATTTTAGCAATGTCAATCGACGTGTATGGGATGATGAGGACGACCAGAGTTGCAGGTGAAGTATTAGAAGGAAATGGACGTTGCTTCAAGCTATCAAATGAGGAAAGAATTTCCATACATGCCTATGTTCTTCAAAACACATAATCATTCAATAAGTGGCGTAGGTAAAATATTATTTACATCATAATTTATTTATTTATTTTCATTTAATAGCTAAATTTTTATCACTCTTACTTTTCATATTATATGCAGAAAATATGAAGAAGAGATTCAAAAATGGATGCATCCATATCGAAAGCATACACTTCAATATTTGAACCTTGGAGATCATTATTTTCCAAAATTTGATGATTGTATTGTTGATGCAATTAATGATGCACGACAAGAAGGTCAAAATATGATGAAGGAGGAAATTCAGCTTTCACAACCTCCAAGTATATGGGCTTCTTCTTTCAGTGGTATGTGGACCTATGGTACTCATTTAAGAGTGGAAGAAAGGGACATAGGAAAGGCAAATTGTGATTGTATTGTTAGTGTTGAATTTCATCACAACATTGAAAATAATTTGTATGTTGGATTCATACAAGAAATTATTCAAGTTGATTATGGCGAAACTAGTCCTATATTATTAAAATGTAAATGAATCAAGTGATCTGTAATACAACATGATGAGTATGGATTTGTATGTGCAAATACACACCAAATTTTACTGAAGACCAATGAGCCATATGTTTCCCCTATTAAAATTAACTAGGCATTTTTAATTGGTGATGTGACAAGCTCAGGATGGCCGTATGTCATTCAAATAGAGCCTTGCTCAAAAATGAAATTCATGGAATATGTTGATATAATGGTTGATGGGAAATGTAATAGTTTACAAGAAAAATTGGAGGAATAATCTGAAGATGGTGATAGAGTAATTTAATATTAAGCATTGATTCCAAATTAAGAGACCGAGATAGAAAACATAATTCATGGCCAGGACAATATAATGTACGAGGACAATGAAGGAAATCAAGTAGATGTATACACAAGTGATCAAGATTGTGATCTTGATGACCACGCAAATGATCACGATGATGATTTATCACCTTGAATTTATGACATAAATTTTCACTATGCAAATGGATTTTATTGTTTTGGCCATGGGATTAGCCAGATGGTTGTATTAAACTCTGTGTGAAATTTATCATTCATTTTTCACTTTGTGTGAATTTTATCTCATTCCAATAACTCTATTGTAGCATGAAGTGATCCAATTTATCCTAAAGAGGATTACTAGATCCATAAATGAAATTGCCTACATGAATTTATGCTAACTTTAATATTTATTTTGTAACTTCTATAGTTTTTTTTTTTCCTTAGGAAAATCTCGATTCTTCTAATGTTATTTCAGTTGTTAAATTGGGGGATGTGTATCTTTTTATTGCGATATATTTTATTTTCAGCTTGCAAACCTCGAAGCTAAATGTAAGTCTCTGGAGTCTTTTTACTAAGGGCTCAAATTCTTAATATGGTTCAAGAGCTCTTCACCAAAGCTGTACGGTACTGACACTAGTACACATATAATAGATTCAATAATGTTACAATGGTTGGGAAAAACCAATCTGCATTCCCAATTGCAATATGATATGTTTTTATTATGTGATAAATTTATGCAAATATTACAATTTTTTTGCAATTAAAAAAATAGAATCCATAATTCTAGATAAGGTGCTGATACTGATTAAAGTGTTCCTTCTATCAATTTAAGGTTAATTCATTCTCATTAATCATAATGCATGATTGTATAATAGATATATTTTATAATTGTTATTTTTCCATGCACTAATATTTTTTCTTTAAATGTGAAATGTAGGACATAAATACTATGAAGAAGGGGTTGAAATGTAAAAATGATCTTAGCAGTGATGAAAATATGATAGAATACGAGCGTGTTCGTAAAGAGCACATCACAAAAAATGAAGAATATTTCTCATCTCTTGGTTTGGTGAATAAGTAAGTAGTTACTCTTTGTCATTTTTATTTCTATGCATATTTAATGAAAGTTGTATATAATATATTTGATGATGTAGGCCATTATTTTATAAGGTTTTTTTTTTTTTTATAGGGGAAACTTGGATCCCATAGACAATGAGAAGAAACGAAAAGCAAGCAAAGACATATCCCTGCCAACTCGTAGAAGCAAACACCATGGTAATTCAATGCATGGAGATGCCACTGATAATACTAATGATCAACTTCCTGATATATCAGATGATCATGTCCAAGGTGTTCGTGAAAAATTGGCACATTCTAAAGAAGAAAAGTTGCAAGAAATTTATTTACAGTTAAAGAAAAGATTTGAAGGAAAATCTAAGGAGATTTGTGTGCAACCTAGTGCCACACCTCTTGTGGACAAGGATCAACCAATTCAGTCTTTTGCCACAAAAAGCACACCAATTACATCTTCTCCAAGTAAGGTGCTAGGAACTACCACACCTTCTTTAGCCACAAGTATGAGTGATTTTCCATCATCTAGTCTTGGTTTTGAAGATGTATCAGCTTTAGTCAAAAGACAAAGAATTAGTCAAATCCTTTATAGGTCCATAGAAAGGGAAGTCAAAGAACAAAAATCAGAAGGGAAGAAGGCTTAATTTAAAAGATGGTGAGCCTACTGGACCAAATGCGTCAAGGTGGGCCATAGATTTGGGCATAAGAATAAGGTCTCATTTGGATGTTACCAAATCCAACTTTGCAGATCAAGATCCAAGAAATGTTGATCAAGTGATCCAACAAATGGAAATTTTTTTTGAGACTATTGGTGGAAGGATTTCTAGTAAATATTATAAGCGCGGAATGAGAATTGTGATGAATAAATTCAGGCATAAATGCATAAAATTAATCTTGGATGGAAAAGATAGGAAGAGTAGCTTGACTCCCAAACAATGGGAATATTTGAAGGAAATTATGTGTGTTGAAGAGTATTTGTCAAAGGGTATAAGAGCGAAGAAAGCAAGAGAGCAGGTGAAGGCTTGATATTTTTTGGGTCAGAGTGGGTTGTGAGCCAAACAACAAATATTTGTAAGTATACAATTTTTTTGTTGAATATTGTACATTGTGTCATGTGTTTTGATTTTTATTAATATCCAACTAGTTGTGCATTGAAAATTATTTGTAGGTTGAAGAAGCTAAAAGAGAACCATTGGTGAGTGAATGGCTCATTATATGGCAGACTTGGAAAATTCCAAACATAATTATATGTCAGAAAATCCAATCGAAAGTTATTTTCCATCTATCGACATCGAGAGTAGACAAATAGGAGTTTTATCTACTGCTGAAAACCATAGTAAGGATTATAAACATGAAATGCAATGTATAACTAGTTTGGCAAAGACAATATCAACCATAGCATCCTCCATTAAACCTCTTTTTGCTGCATGGAAAAAGAAGGAATTTAACATTGATTTAGATGAGGTAAGAAAATTATAATTCCCTTGCAACCAGTGCTTCACTTGAATTTGTAATATGTTAATGTTTTGGTTCCATTTCCCTTCACTCATGAAGCCTTCTTTTATTGGCAATTACTATCAATCACAGGAAGAAAATGTAAATTTGGGTGGTGCAAGAATGCTAAATGACTCGAAAAAGGGCCATGAACATGTGAAGGTATGTTCTTTTAGATATCTACAAGAGCTATACGCTTCTATTTTAATGTTATTAAGATTTTAAATTTTTAATATTATATTTAATGTTTTCTTCTATCTTATAACTTATTGTGTTTTAATGTAATATTTGATTTGTGCATAATGAAATCAAATATAGGATGTTAAAGTAAAAATGGTGACCTCAAGAGTTCTAAAATATGATGAAATTGATGCACCTGAACATTCCCAATCGGTGCCAAATCCTGCTGGTATTTCAGATATTAACTCAGTGAGTGCATATTATTCAATTAATTAAATATCTATGTATGTTTTTGAAATTTAATTGTAATTATTATTTTCCTAATATCTATGTATACCTTTTTTGTTTTTGACAGTGCTTATTAACTCCGGTAGGGCATGACCTACTCCAGGTAGGTGACAAAGTGAATATATTAGATCCATATGACAGTGCTATTGCTGGCATTGGACAAATTCAGTCAATTTCTATCATACATGGAGTGCCACTTGGTCCAGAAGACGCAAATGTAAATTTCATTAATGTCACAAGTAACACCCCCCTTCCGTATGAAGATAAAATAGATGGATGTGTTCATTTGAAGGAGAAGGAAAATAGTTTCACTCGGTGTCAGAAGAAGTATTTGGAAAAGTCATCGATCTAGATAGTCTTGTTGTTGTTGTTCATATATAACTTCTCAAATCCAACCACTCTTTTTTGATAATTCGAATACAAAACAAAACATTTTTTTTCTTAATATTTGGACTAAGTTTTGAAACTCCTCATTTGGATTTTGTTGCAAATAAAATGTTGACTAAATGATCACACGTATTGTATGGAAGGACTTGGTCACCCTGGATGTCAACTATAAATTTTCCATAGCTTGTTGATTATATTGGTTTACAAGTTGATAGTTTGGATGATACAATGGAAAACATGGGAATATATGGCTTGTTGTCACTAATGAAGGCTTATGGGTAAGTGAATTTTATGTAAATATGCTATGAGGTATTTTTGAATGTATGTTTGCATTTATGAGCTATTTGTTTAAATATTCATTTAATTTTTCAGAAAAACAATTAAGGCTTTGGAAATGTTGTTGCTTCCTATGGAAAAATATGGAACAAAATCTCTTGATTCCATGGGGAATGATACACCTTTAGCCATGATGTAAAATAGACTAAAAATAATATTTGAGTATCTAAAGCAGATGTTTGCTCAATTGAGAGACCCTCCTATTGATCCATTTCATAAAGCAATTGTCACCTTAATGGAATGCATTATTGGTCCAGAAGGGGATCTTACAAAAACTAGTGAGAAGCAATTCCATAGAATTTCTCTTAAAGCTCCTCTTCTTTCCATTGAGGAAACATAACCAATTAAAAAAATTAATCACTAAGGTTGGTATAGAAAAGTGCTTGATATCACATTTCCAATAGAAAAGTGCTTGATATCACATTTCCAAAAGAATGTGGCTCTACAGGATTGGAAGAGACCTTGGATAGGATATTCTTGTAATTTGTGAAGGTTACAAATTATTAGTACTATTAGAAATAGGTGGGTAATATAAATGCCTTTACTTCCCTAACTTGTCTATTATGGTTATTATAATAGCCAAAGCTGTTAGGATATTCCGACACATAGGAAATAGTTAAGAATAACTTAGTCTAGTGTAGAGTTAGGTAAAGTGTGTTTCTTTACCATGTACATTTGTAACTTATAATCTGACGGTCACGATTTGTAGTGATCCGACAGTTATCTCTCAACTCAGTATTAACGGCACTTGATCCATGGCTTAACACCCGATTGGTCCATGATCTCTATTTAAAGAGCATGGAGGGTCATTTTTCCAGTAAATATTTATGAGAGAAACATATGTAACTTTTCTTTTATATTAATAAATTCCCTGAAGTGGTCGCGTTGGCTCGGGGCATGGACTGTTTCCCTCTTTGAGGGTTTTAACTATGTGAGTATACTGGTGTACTGATTTGTGATCTGTTTGTGAGCGATGACCTTTGGTTCTTGATCTACGGAACTTACCCTATAAATTCCTACATGGTATCAGAGCTATTTTGACGGTCGCGTCCATTGTTGATCAAAATCCAAAGCTGGTTTGACTGCATGCGAATGCATTTTTGTAGATCTACTATTTATGAACATTTTTGGGCTTGGAGAACTGCTCGGTTGTGTCTGAAGCATCTGTTAAGTGAGTAATGCATTTTGTTTCATGCGAAAAGGTTTCTGATTGCCCAAGTTATGTCAGTTTAGATCTAGAGGTATAAAGCATCTATTTTGCAGTTATATTTGTTAATAGTTCTGCTTATTTCGATTTTTTTTTGTATTAAGGTTTTATTTATTTGCCGGATCTATACCCTCTTCTCTGTGTATAATATTTTTTATGCGCTCCATGCGATCTCGACAAATCAGAAATAGGAAAAATATTTTTTTTTTGCTATGTATGCTCTTTCCCCACGTCTTTGTGCGATCTCGAGAAATCATAAATAGTAAAAAAGTGATAGTTGCCGGTAAGGCTAACCGAGAATCTACATTCTGCCATAAGGCTTTGCATTTTGTTTTTTGCTCATTTTTTTGTTTTTTGTGCAGGAAAAGGCATGCACACCGAAGAAGAAGAAGAATAAGAAGAAGAAGAAGAATCATCCCCCCTTCCTCCTTTCTAAAATAACATGATCCTTTTACTATCTCACTTGGTGAGGGGTTAGTTTATGAGAAAATAGGTCTTGGGTTCAAGTCTCCTTCTCAAGCTTCTTTTGTAAAAAAAAATTGTTCAAAGGGGTGGAATTTTTTTTTAAAAGCCGCACTTCATCCCGTTCCCGTAACTATTCGGCATATACAACTCAGTTTTTTCAAAAGGAATAAATTCTTCATCCGGAAGCCTTTTTTTGAGCCGTTTTTTTTGAAATGGCCTAATCTTTTGAAACATTTCCATTGGAGCAGTTGGTTTCAACTTTTCTCAAATTTATTTTTTTTAAATAGAAATTTCATGCCCGGTTATTCTTAACAGCACCAATTGCTTCCAATGGCTACCTCACATGGTATATATACTTAGAAGTAAAGGGCTTTATAGAATAGCCACAGGACAAGAAACTAAACCTTCTGATGATGATAAAGCTGCTAAATGGGAAAATAAACAAGATCAAGCACGAGGGTTGATAAGAATGTCCATTGCTCAAGATCTTCGATTTCATATCCTTGACATTGACACCCCTAATGAGGCCCTGGAAAAGCTAAAAACTGTTTTTGGCGTTCAAAATCAAATCCGGGCCCACCATCTTGAAAATGAGTTGCTTACTTTGGATCCCAATAATTTCTCCTCCACTGAAGATTTTTTGTCCAAATTTAAGACCCTCCGAATTCTTTTAGAAGGTTGTAAGATCAAAAAGGACGATGGTAGCCTCATATATTGAATTCTTGGTAAGCTTGGTCCTGCATACTTTGTATTTTTTTCGCCTTCCATTCCACCAAAGAAGTCATCATTTCTTCAGGAACCACCTACAAGAATCCCTCTTTTGATGCCTTCTGTGATTCTTTGATAAGAGAACAAGAAAAAATTTTACACCTTGGTCTTATCACTGCTGGAAATGCTTCTAAGAAAGCCTTAGCAGCCCAACAACAACCATATCAAAAGAATCCCAAGAAGAAGTATCCTAAAAAATATGGTCCTAAACCAAACAAGGACCCTAAGCAATTTCAGCTGCAAACTGAAAAATCAAATCACCAAAATAATAAGGCAAATCAAAACAAAGCGAAGAAGACAGAGAGACATTGAAACTTTTGCAACCGGGATGGCCATATAGAGTCCAAATGTTTTAAGAATATGGAAGCCTTAGAACCAGCAATGAAGGAGCCCAAGATCAATTTGGAGCACTCTTCACCTTCATCTTCAGGCATGGCACTTTCTGTTTGTGGTTTTCAAGCATCAAGATCTGGTTATGCATTAAATGTATCTTCTTCTTCTCCTTCTCATGAATGGCTCATTGATTCTGGAGTTTCTTACCACATGGCTAAAAATAAATCCATGTTTTCTTCTTTAAATGATTGTAACACCAAACATATTTATGTTGGTGATGATAGATCTCTTAGTGTTGTAGGATTTGGAACCATTCATCTAGATAATGGCCAATTTAATGATGTACTATGTGTTCCTACCTTGTCATGCAACCTTCTATCTATTTATTAGATAACTCATTCAGGTGAAGGTAAAATAGTATAATTATCACCTCATTATGTTCTAATCAATGACCTCGAAGATCCTAAACATATTTTAGCTACTGGCATTGCTGATGATTCCACAAGGTTGTATAAGTTTGACAGCTTTGGGTCATCATCTCTTCCCTCTGTTTTTGTTGCTCATAATGATGATGTGAGCAAAATTTGGCATGAGCGATTTGGTCACTTAAACTATCGCTATCGTCAAACTCTATGTAAGGAAAATATGGTGACAGGCCTTCCTATGGTATCTTTCCGGGTGGTGTTTACTCTGGATGTGTACTCGGAAAACATCATCGGGATAGTTTTGACAAATGTGCCTCTTGGCACGCTTCAGCCCCTTTGCAGCTTGTGCACAGTGATTTATGTGGTCCACTTCCTATTGTTTCTTTCTCTGGTTGCAAGCACTTCTTAACTTTCATTGATGATTTTTCCAGACGCACTTGGGTATATTTCTTAAAACTCAAGAGTGAAGTTTTTAACATGTTCTTGGCCTTTAAGGCCTTTGTTGAGAAACAATCTGGACATCAAATTCTTAAGTTAAGATCAGACAATGGCAGAGAATATGTTAAAAAATAATTTATCAACTTCTGCACTGAGCATGGCATTCAATTGTAACATACTGTTACATATACTCCACAAAAAAATGGTGTAGCTGAAAGGAAGAATTGCACCTTAAAAGAAATGGCTAATTGTATGCTTCAAACTAAAGGACTTGGTCTCAATTTTTGGGAAGAAGCCATTAACTGTGCAAATTACATAGTAAATCAAATTACTACTAAGGTTTTAAAGAATATAACTCCAGAAGAAGCTTGGAGCTCAATCAAACCAGATGTAAGTCACTTTCGTGTTTTTGGAAGTAATGCTTGGGCCCATATTCCAGATGCGAAACATAAAGCCTTAGAACCTAAAAGTGAAAAATGTATTTTTGTTGGATATTTTGAAGATGTCAAAGGATATAGACTTCTTCAACCCAAATCCAAAAATATAATCATTAGAAGAGATGTAAAGTTTTATTAAAATATATCGGCCTGTGAGCCTAGTTCGGCAGGTGTGCCACCTTTGGCCTGCGAGCCCGATTTGTCATATGTGCCACCTCTCTCTCTCTCTTCTATTTTTAATAGCATTCCTTCTAGTTTAGATGATGACATCGATGATGAAAATCCTCCTCCAGCTCGTCAAATTGTTCCATATACTCCACCACTTCCAAGATGGGTTCGCTCTACTCGGAATGCAGCAGGTTCTCTTGCAGGTGACCTTTCCAATCGACAACGTACATGTTATTAGTTCGAAAGAGCCTCTTCTTTATTGGCTCAAGTTTTAGAAAAACTTGATTCAGAAACCTTTGAAGAAGCCTCTGGTCATCCAGATTGGGATGAAGCTATGAATGAAGAGCATCATTCCTTATTGGAAAACAATACTTGGGATCTTGTTCCTCTTCCAAAAGGAAGAAAACTTGTCAGATTCAGATGGGTTTACAAAACAAAGTTTGGACTAGTTGGAAAAGTGGAAAGACATAAAGCTCGTCTTGTTGCTAAAGGTTTTTCACAAGTTTAAGGCATTAACTATATTGAAACCTTCTCCCCTGTTTCCAAAATGAATTCTATCCACCTTGTTCTTTCCCTTGCTACCTCCTTTAAATGGGAAGTCCATCATATGGATGTTAAATATGCCTTCTTACATGGATATTTGCATGAAGAAATCTACATGGAACAACCCCCTGGCTTTATCCAAAAAGACTCCAGCCTTGTTTGTTGCCCTAGGAAGTCTCTCTATGGTTTCAAACAAGCTCCTTGGGCTTGGTATGCCAAAATGGATAGATTTATCTTAGATAAAGGCTTTTCTAAGTGTCATTCTGACAACACTGTCTACACCAAGAAGGTGGGTAATTCCTTCACCATCCTTGTTATTTATGTTGATGATATTATCCTTACTGGTAGTGATCCAAATCATATAAACCATGTGAAGTCTAGCCTCAATAAGAAGTTTGAAATGACAGACTTAGGACACTTGCATTATTTCCTTGGTCTTCAAGTCTTGCAATCCAAGGAAGGAATTACCCTCTCTCAGTCCAAGTATGCCTATGATCTTCTACACCACTTTCACATGGAAGACTGTAAGCCTACCCCTTCTCCCTTTCAGTCTAGAGTCAAGCTTTCAGTCAACTGTACTACCCCTGAAGTTGATGCTACCTTATACCGTCAACTTGTTGGTAAAATTTTGTATCTAACCCATACCTGTCCTGACCTTTCCTTTGAAATTGGTCTTGTCACTCGGTTTATGCACCAACCTCATGAAAGTCACTGGAAAGCAGCTAAAAGAATACTTCGATATATTCAAGGTACATTTCAGTTTGGGATTCATTACAGTGCAGGAGCATCTCCCTTGTTGATTGGTTTCACTAATTCTGATTGGGCTGGTGACCTTGATGATCAGAAGTCCATTGCAGGATATGTATTCAATCTTGGTTCAGGACCTATTACTTGGTCTTGTAAGAAACAAAGTTCCATATCCCTTTCTTCAGCAGAAGCAGAGTATCATGGTGTAGTTGAAGCCAACAAGGAAGCCATGTGGCTTCGTCAGATCCTGTCTGAATTTGGTCTTCATCAACAGCATCCAACTACACTTTGGTGTGATAATCAGAGTGCCATTCAGCTATGTAAAGATCCAATTTAGCATCAGTGTATGAAAAACATTGAACTCCACATACACTTCATCATAAATCTCATTCGTGATCGTGTTCTTGAACTGTAGTATTGTCCGACCAATGATCAAGTAGTCGATATCTTTATGAAGGCTCTCACAGAAGAGAAGTTTACCAAACTTCGATCCATGCTTGGAGTTTAGGAAAGTTTTCATTAAGGGGGGATAGGCTCTAATGCCTCCTTCCTTCTCCTATTTTGTCACTTTTTTAAATCCTTAAATCCTATCCCAATTTGTTCTTAAGGGGGGGTGTTAGGATATTTCGACACATAGGAAATAGGCTCCTTTTGTGTCACCTTTGTAAATCCTTCAATCCTATCCCAAGTTGTTCTTAAGGGGGGATGTTAGGATATTCTGACATATAGGAAATAGTTAAGAATAACTTAGTCTAGTGTAGAGTTAGGTAAAGTGTGTTTCTTTACCATGTAAATTTGTAACTTATAATCTGACGGTTATCTCTCACCTCGGTATTAACGATACTTGATCCATGGCTTAACACCCGATTGGTCCATGATCTCTATTTAAATATCATGGAGGGTCATTTGTTCAGTAACCGTTTATGAGATTAACATATGTAACTTTTCTTTTATATTAATAAATTCCCTGAAGTGGCTACGTTGGCTCAGTGCATGGACTGTTTCCCTCTTTGAGGGTTTTAACCACGTGATTATACTAGTGTACTGATTTGTGATATGTTTGTGAGCGGTGACCTTTGGTTCTTGATCTACGGAACTTACCCTGTAAATTCATACAAAAGCAAGCTTTGGTCATTGTTAATTTAAGGAGTCTACAGAGGAGAGTTGGGGTGTGAACTATCGAGCCTTGAATGACTTATTCCAAATATCAAAACAAAGAAAGTATATATTTATATATGAGGTTGTTGTTCAAATGATTGAAATATACAATGAACAAGTCTGAGATACTGATTCTATTTCACATTGACCCCCCAGCCACAGCAGTTGCACTGGGAAGAAGTGTAGATTAATCTCAAATTGATAGCCTCTTTGTTGAGAATATCAGGAAGCTTTTAATGATGTCTATGAGCAAGAGGGTATTGCTGGAGAAGATTTCCCACTTAGCTACTGATATGGGTCTCTCCATGGATTTCAGAACTAATTTCTGCAACAAGTATCCTGAATTTTTTGAGGTTGATGATATAGAATATGGGCTTGCATTGGAGTTAATTTCATGGGATCCTACTCTTGCAGTATCTTTTGCAGAAAAGGCCTTGGAAGAAGCTAATAATATGGACAGTGATCTAATACTTGACAGGCCTTGAAAGTTCAAGAAGTTAAATATCGTTTAGTTCTAAGTGTTGTACCCACCATTAATTAAGCAAGTGGTTGTTAAGGTAAGTGAGCCTATGTAAAGGTAAATAGTAAAGATGGTAATTAAGTGGGACTAAAATTGTAGAATGTGCATCTAAAGTTCCTATGGAGTTGAAATGAATCGAAGGTATCTGGGGTTTAAGTTAATCCTGTCCCGAAAAGGTAAGTGTGGTAAGTGAGGTAGGTAGTGAAAGGTTGGTAAGGTGGGTTTTGAAATGGCAGTAGGATAAAGGTGAATGGAAATGTTACTTCAACCCAAGCAAGCCTTGTAAAGATGATCTGGCTGTAGTGAATGCATATAATTGGGCAGTAAGTTCAACTGATAAATGACCAACCCTAACATGGGTAGATGTGCAAGAGAAGGTAATGCAAGTAGGCGCGGGTAAATAGTGAAAAGTTAAAAGTGCCAATCCCCTCCCCATTTTATCTAAGAAGTTCTAAGAATCGTTTCCAAAGGCAGTTCCAACGATTCAAATACAAATCTGGTACTCTCAAACTTCCATTCCATAAATGCAGCTTTCCCATCCCAGGTATTCCCTAAAAGCAAGAAGGGCATGCACGTGGTAATGGTTGGATTAAGGAAGCACTGAACCTAATGCTGAGATTGTATGAAGATAGTAAGGGGCGAGGTTGTAAAGGAACCAGATAATAAGAAGGTATCTAAGCTAAGTAAGATACGACATAAAAGTTCAAGAAGTAATGATGAATTTGGAGATTTTAATATAACTTCCTTGTTTTTTATATCACAAGTAAGGACTATCCCAACAATTGCTGGGCAAAATCTGTGAGAAAATTAAAATCTTCGAAAAGCACCATATTAGCAATATCAGGAAGATTTTAACATAGAAAAGTAATGAGGAATTTGGAGATTTTAATACTAAACTTAACTGATTACAAATTTCTAAATATTATAAAATCTAAAATATTTAAAATTCAGATAAATTCGAGAGGAAATATTTTAATAGATAATCACATACAGTGAATTCAAAGACCAACACCATAGTCAAGATAGCCCATATGGCATTCCCAGCAAAGGTGTGATCCTGAAACATTGGCTTGACGAAGTAGAAAAGAGAGACACAAAAGACAATGCAGGGCCAACTTTGATGGAATGGATAAGTTTTCAAGGATCCTCTGCACCCACTTGACAAATATTCGTGCACAAAGGACATATTTTTTACATCACTTGAAGGCCTATAATATTATGCTAACCTGAAAATCCTATAATTTCTTCTCACATTCATCCTTTCCTAGACATTGATCTTCTACTCCATAGACATTGAATGAATCATCGTGTCACCTATATTAACGATTTCATTCTACTCAAACTCCCAAGAATCTATGAAAATTGGCACACTTTAATCCACTTATAAAAACAAGTTTCAAGTTTCAACTAACTTATATTCTGTAATATCAGTCAAGCTCTATTCGATTACATGAGCCTACAAGTAATTTAAATTCTACAAGCTCGCTCTATCTCAAAATTCGATGGGCTGAGAAGCATTCCTGTGCAGTAATTCATGAGTTGCTGAGTCTTACGGTGGAGAAGAGAAGATTGGTTGATACTCTGACCCATTTCAGGCATGCCTTCAAGTTTTCTAACAAGGTAAAGCTCAGGAACTTTTTAGCTCTATATTCCTCAAAAGTTATAACTTGTCAACCCACTAGTTGATTAATAATGTAAAATTAAAGTGTTACCCAATTCAGTAACAATGAAAACTATTGACTGTTATAGAATTTGGTAGTTACATCAATATGTTGTTAATGCTTATATTTTTTTAAGTGATAGCCCTTGAAGAATGGCAGACGAAAAATCTTGAAGAAGCTAAGAAACGTGAAGCAATGAAAGCCAGTGTGAATTCCTCCACACAAGCCAAAAATACGGGTATGCATTTTTTCTATTCATCTTATGTGTGACTTCAACTAATGGCTTATCCATTAGTTGTGGTGGCATACTATTTTTTTGTGACATTAGGTTCTTTCCCTCCCTGCTCATTTTTTTCCATAGCTCCAAAATTCGGGCATGTGTTTATACATTATGTATTGGGGTTCCCATGAACAAAGATGGTGGCAAAAGTATTGGAGACTCACTAGGGCCCTGTGTTGGAAGAAGCTGGATTCTCATTACTGTTAGGGCCCTTGTTTTTGATTTGGAATATTTTGCATTTTGAATAAAGGATGGCCTTTTTGAGTTGCAGCAAGATGACACATGGCAATCGCGACCAAGTCACAACAACAGCAAGCCGCGGAGCTATCGAGGTGGCACAGAAGCGAGAGATAGCTGAAGACAGCAGATGCATGAATATATATAGTAGAAGACAAAAAGTGGAACACACAGATGAAAAGAGAGAAGCGGGAAGCAGCTGAAGAAGAAAAAAAAGAGGAACTAACAGTTGCGGAAGTGGGTGAATAAATAGCAATCACCCGGCCGAAATAAAGAAGAAGAAGGCTACAGGAAATGGAACGTAGAGCGACTGGAAGAGATCGGCCAGGACATCTCTGTAGTTCCTAGGGTTCTCTCATTTACCTTTCTGTTATGAAATGCATATGTATCAGACTGTAAGCTCTCCTTGCAGAAGTTATGTAAGGATGATTGTGTATGAAGATATCAATACAATTGCAGGTTACTGTCCCTCTGTGTAGTTCTTATGCATGCATGATGATTACGATGGTTTAAAATTTTATTTTCTTAATACCTGTGTATGCTCTGAATGTTCTTGCGGATATATCTATGTTGATGAAATCTATTTAATAGTAATCATGAGTTGTGGATCTGTTCCTTGTTATCAATCTGTTCCCCTTCTGCATGTGGTTGCGGCATGCCTCGGGTGAGACTCTCTACTCTTCGGAGTAGGGTGATAATGCTAGCGTGGTTCTAGACTACAGCGGATTCCTTTGTTGGCCACAACTCTTGAACCTGGGTCTTGCCTGCGAGACCTAATTCCTCGCCAACAAATGGGTCCGTTGCCGAGACCCACATGGTATGAGGGGAACTAGATCATGGTATCGAGGATCTACGAAGGTGAAATACAAATATGGTGGGATAACCATCTGGATCAGTTCATTGCTCAACAAGCGGAGGTGACGCATAAAAAGGAAAGTGTGCTTAAGGATCTTGTCCTCTTCTCAGACTTTGCCAGTGACACTTACGAGATCCTCTGGGGAAAGTTCCCTAGTGACCTCTGTAATTGGTTGCGGAGGTTACAGACGAAGGTACCTAGGGATAGCTCGCGGAAGATAAACCACAGGTGGGTGCACGGGGATCTGGTGGCTCTGCATCAGTTGGACACTGAAGTAACCCGCGCGGTGGATTTCTGGGTAGAGACCACTTTGAATGGATATATTGTGGAATTCACTGCCGAGTGCTATCAATCTTTCTCGAAGGCTGAAGCTATTTTCCATTTCGGGTTGAGAGGGAAGCTTCTTAAGGAGATTCCACTGTGGATTAAAGCCCTAATGGTGGATGAGGGGCTGATGGCATCTCAAAAGACGGTCATGGAAGCGTAAACCTCTAGTGATGGGGGAAGGTCTGAAGGGACAGATGCCATGTAGAATGTAAGGCGGGGAGTGGGGAATGGATGCTAAGGCCACACAAAAGCTGAGGGAGCGATGTGCACATCGGCGGGCACAGATCGTTGATAGGTGGTGACAACAGGTGACGTGGGATTTGAAATGAAGGGAAACCGATAGGAAGAACCAGAGGGAGGCACCTCAGAGGATAGGAATTATGGACGTGGAAACCTGGGAGAAAGAAAGGACCACGGTGGGAGTGCAGCGGGTGCATGGGAGCCCAGCCAAGCGAGAAAGGGAGAAAGTGACTGACGACGACGACGCAGGGATGCAGCCCGATGAGAGTTCCGATGGTGAGTGGTATGTCACGATGCAGTGGTTGTTTCAAGAGCAGACGACATTCATTTCTCCAGGCAGCCCTGCCTCCAACACTCTGCATGGCAAGGTTCCCTACCTTCCCCTGGTACTTTATCAACCTTTAAGTAATATTTTCGTTAAGTTACAAGCATTGACTCAATTGCATAGCAGTTCATTATCGACAGCAACACACATTAGTAGTAGCGGCACTAGCAACATTGAATTTCCTAGTGGAACAATCATGCAACCAGAACCCGGCGGCTTTATCCTGGTCAACCCAACGTAAGTAAATATGGCAGGGTCTTTCACCTGGTATCCAGAGTTCTCTGGCCGGGGCAATGATGATGTCAAGCAACACTGGTATCTGTGCGAAGCCATATGGAGGGCTCGGCAGACGCCAGATGTAGGGAAGCTAATAGAGTTCCAGACCACGCTCAGAGACAGAGCTCTACGGTGGTTTATCTAGTGGTCCGAGGCCCATCCTAATCCAGTCATTGCGGATGTAAAGCGGGATTTTGTCCGCGAATTCAAACTACCCCAGACGGACCAGCAGGGTCTGTCCGAGCTCTGGGAGATTAAGCAGAAAGAGGGAGAGACCACATGGGAGTTGATACGGCGATTCAAGGATGCGATCGGGAAGCTCAGCTACCCGATCGATCCCAACCATCAGAGGGATTAGTTCATCAGGGCTCTGCTTCCCTTGACACAAACCCCCCTCACCCAGCAGAAGATCAACAACTTGTAGGACACCTTGGAGCAGGCCATGAAGATCGAGGCCATGGCGGGTTACCCTCAGGAATATCGAGGAGGGCCGGCCCCGCTAGATCCCTCCTTGGTGGGACTACAGCACCAGATCTCTAGTCTGACAAAAAAGCTCAAGGAGATGCAACCTATAAGACCAGCCAGGCCGAATGTTTGGTGCACTCACTGCCTGGTCGAAGGCCATGTCGCAACTGAATGTCCTCTGCTGCGTGGCACAAGGGTGGGACCCTCAGTTGCGGTAATCCAGGGGGGTCCACCCACTGTGGGTGGAGAGGTGATGAATCTGCAGGGGGTATACCAGCCGCAACAACCTTATGAGAGGTTCCCACCTCAACCGAACCCCTCCACCACAGAGTTCTGCGAGATTTGCTGGACGATGGGGCATCCCCCTCGAATGTGCCCGATACTGCAGAAGTACTCCAATGTCCCAAACAATGTGTACTGTGAGTTTTTTGCTTCCACGACTCACAACACAGAGCAGTGCAGGGCTCTCTACACTCTCGCAGACTGGTTGGATCGACCAACCTATAGGGTGAATGAGGCTTCCAGGGGAAGAGGAGGTGGTATGCGCGGAGGCCGCACGGGGGGTCGTGGTCCGGTGAAGTGTTAAAACTGCGACCAGGAGGGTCACGTGGCTCAGGAATGTCCCCTCACCCGACATCCTTGGTGTTCTTAGTGTCACGTAAATGCCCACGCCACGGAGGACTGCCCAGAACTTATTAAGAGGTGGGAAGAGTGGACACGGCAGCGAGGCGCGAATTTGGTGAACTCTGAGCCATGAGGAACCGTGACTCAGGATATGCAGAACGTAGCTATTGTGACGAGAGGAGGTAAGAAAACGGGGGAGGATGCTTGTGGGAAAGAGCCGGCACAGATTGTTTGGCCAGCTCCCCCGAGCACGTTAATCAGGCCCGAAGCCCAGAAGAAGTATTTCCAGGAGGCAGTAGAGGCATTTTCTCATTTGAGGGATGCAGGAGGCCTGGAGGTGCCCGTGCTGACAGAACTAGGTGCACAGAGCATGACAGGAAATGTGATTGAGGAATGGCTCCAGTTACTCCTCAAAATTGTTGACAATGCTGCACTGCGGCAACAGCTAAAGCATACGTTGGAAGGGGCACTGCAGGGAAATACGGGACTGGGGGAACCAGTGCAAGCAGCCCCCCCGTAAATGCAGCGCATCAAGTGGAACAAGCGACGAACGGGAAAAGAGTTCTGGCTTAACACGCAGGTTGCAGGATTCCAAATCAGCAATACCATGTTGGATTTGGGGTCCGACGTTAACATCCTGCCAAGAAAGACGTGGGAGGCTCTTCGATGGTCGCGGCTGACCTACTCGCCAATCCAACTCAGAATGGTGAACCAATATTGCATCTTGCCGATCGGTCAATTCGAAGGCGTCGAGGTCGACATCGCGGGGGTGAAGACTTACATAGACTTTGAGGTTATTGATATAATGGGGGACAAGGATCTTTACCCCGCCCTGTTAGGCATCGACTGGGCTTTTGAGAATTATGCCATCATCGACCTTAAAAAGGAGCTGATGATCTTTGAGGATGGGGAGGTATGGGTCACGTAGCCCCTCAACCCTTATCAAGGCCCGCGATATACCGAAACTGTGGACAACTGGGAGGACACGCAAATGATGGACAACCTGTACCAGACGACTGCAGGAAAGAGGGAGGACTATATCAACCCGACTGCCACAGGTTTCGTCAGCTGGCACAGTGTCCAGAGTTCGGAGTTGGGCTCGGAACTCACCTGGGAAGACTGGCAGCAGGGGGGGTACGAGACCAACATGGGGAAATGTGCCACCATTGCCCGAGTCAGATGGATTGGGGCTAAGTTCAGAGAATACCCCACCCTGTCCAACATGTAGGCTGTGAATACTTTTATTGAAAAGGTCGAGGACATGGTACCAGAAGGTAGTAGGATACCCCTTCTAGACGTCGCCCTACAGTCCACATCGGCTAGGTGGTGGAAAAATTACCACACCACCTTGTCGCGGTGGAGTTGCTCGACTCAGGCTTTGAAGGCATGGTTTAAAGAAGATGAAGGCCCTCGAAGTGCGCACAAGTACGAAGGGATTTCCGATCTGCGGGACCACCTGAAGAGCTGCGAGGAATAGTGGCAAGGTCTGGGATACCCGCAAGAGCTATGGGTACATCGGTTTATCCACTCCTTGGATACAATCCCCCAGGCCTGGTACTTGGAAGAAGAGTGGAAACAAGGAACCCGCTCGTGGCAGGAAGTCACGGGCAAGTTTGTTTGATGCTTCTCGTTTGAAGGGGAGACAGAGCAGGAGTCTCGGGCACTACCGACGATCAAGGAGGTTCTGTTTTTCCGCGACCCCGGGGCTAGTGGGGCCACGGTTGCATCATTTCCTGAGGCCAGGTGTGAGTTGGTTTTCCAACAGATTGACGGAGACCTAGATGATGACAGTTTGGAGGGCCTCAGGCACCTGTATTTAAAAGGGAAGGAGGGCAAGTGGAACATCAATGACAAACCGACCACCGAAGGCATCCATTTACAACCGCCGAAGACCAAGAAGTTAAACATTGGGATGGAGGAGATGCCTAAGTTGGCTACAGTGGGCGATTACTGGGACGAAGAGACCACAAAGGAAATTTTCAGCATCCTCCAGGAATACGAAGATTTGTTCCCTTCATCGGTGGCAGATCTGAAGGGCATCAAGGGTGGTCTCGGGGAAATGTGCATCGTGCTGAAACTGGATGCCAGGCCCATAAAGCATCGACCATATCGGCTGAACTCACGGGTCAAAGAAAAGGTCAAGATGGAGATTGACAAGATACTGGCTGCAGGTCTCATCTTTCTAGTGGAGGAAGCAGAGTGGGTGAGTCCCATCGTCATTTAGAATAAGAAAGATAAGGCGGAGATCCGCGTCTGTGTCGACTACTGGAGTCTGAACAATGCCTGTATCCATGATCTGTTTCCCACTCCTTTCAGCGACGAGGTGCTGGATCATGTTGCGGGAAATGAAGCTTACTCCTTCACGGATGGTTTTTTGGGTTACCATCAGGTGCGCATTGCGAAAGAAGACACGCTGAAAATGACATTCACCACTGAATGCGGATCCTTCGCATACCACGTGATGCCGTTTGGCTTGAAAAACGCTCCGGCCGTGTTTTCCTGGATTTTCATTGCTACTTTCTGGGAGTATATCCACAATTTCCTAGAAGTATACATGGACGATTGGACTGTTTACAGTCTGGTAAAGAAACAAGCCACCTTGTTGCGTATTATGTTTGATCGGTGCCGCCAGTTGCAGATTTCCTTGAACTTGAAGAAGTGTATTTTTGCAGTTCCTTTCAGCACGCTGTTGGGACACATGGTGTGCAAGCAAGGGGTTTGTGTCGATCCCACCAAGGTCGCGGTAATTTTCCACATGGAAGCCCACGAGACTGTGAAGCAATTGCGGGCACTTCTTGGGCACATAGGATATTACAGGCGGTTTATCCGCAACTACGCAAAGATCACTGCCCCTTTGGAGAAATTTTTGCGGAAGTCAGAAGTATTTCAGTGGACGGAGGCGTGTCAGAAGGCCCTTGACACCCTGAAGGAAAAGCTGGTGACGGCACCCATACTTGTTCACCCAGACTGGGATAAGCAGTTCCATGTGCATATTGATGCTTCCGGTATTGCACTTGGGGCTGTCTTGGCGCAACCAAGAGAGATGACCATTGACCATCCCATCTACTTCACCAGCCGCAAATTGTCTAACGCCGAGAAGAATTACACCACCACTGAGAGGGAGGCCTTGGCAATGGTGTAATCACTCCAGAAGTTCTGCCACTACCTTCTTAGAGGCAAATTCAATTTTTTTACGGACCACTCTGCATTGAAGTATTTGGTGAATAAACCTGTTTTGGAAGGACGGATCTGTCGCTGGCTGCTGCTCTTTCAAGAATTTATGTTTGAGGTGATCGTCAAGCCTGGGAGGTTGAATGTTGGGCTCGATCATTTGTCCAGGTTGGCGACGGGGGAGAACGACGGCTCGCTCGATGATCAGCTGTCGGACGCTGACCTCTTCCGGGTCGAAGCAGTACCAGATTATATGGCAGACATTGCCATCTACCTGACTATGGGGCAATGCCCTTAGGAGTACACCTCACTCCAGAAACGACACTTGGTCGTTCGGGCTACCGAATACCAATTGATCGCAGGGCAGCTGTATAAAATGGGTCTTGATGAGGTTCTGCACCGGTGCATCCTTGACCATGAGCCCGAAGCTGTGATGTGGGAATGTCACAGCGGTGTTGCGGGAGGGCATGTGGGTGCGAGACTGACCACCAGGAAGGTGCTCCAAGCTGGCTTGTGGTGGCCAATAGTACATGCCGACTGTAAAACATTCATGAAGCGATGCGATGTGTGCCAGCGGACGGGGAGGCCCTCTCATAGGGACGAGCTTCCGCTACACCCAGTCCAGGTGTTGCGGCTGTTCGAGAAGTGGGCTGTCGATTTTGTAGGCCCCATCGACCCAGTCCCCTGACACTCCAAGGCTCGTTATATTATTACCGCAACGGACTACCTCACCAGGTGGGCTGAAGCAGCGGCGGTACGCGACTGCATGGCAGATACTGCTGCCCGGTTCATTTTCGAACACATCATCAGTTAGTTTGGCTGCCCGCGCAGTTTAACCAGTGATCAGGGTATGCATTTCATTAATGTCACGGTCAAGTCGCTGCTGGACACATTCATGATCCAACACCACAAGAGCAGCCCGTATCACCCATAGGCCAACGGTACGGTCGAAGCCTTTAATAAAATTCTTGAGAAAGGCTTGACTAAGATCTGCAATGCCCAGCGCGACGATTGGGATGAACGCCTCCCAGCTACATTATGGGCTTACCGGACCATGGTGAAGTGATTAACCAATCAGACACTGTTCCAGCTGGTGTATGGCCGGGAAGCTATGATTCCTGCCGAGTTCACTGTACCTAGTCTTTTAATCGCCATGTCTTTATAGTTCTCGGAAGAGGAGTCGCTTCGTGAACGCCTCCACAAACTACAGGAACTAGACGAAGCCAGGTTTCTGGCTAAGTTTCACCAGAAGGTTCAGAAGGACAGGCAGAAAGTGTGGCACGATCACCACATCAAGCATAAAACCTTCCAAGTTGGCGATAAGGTCCTCTTATATGACAGTAGGTTTCAGAAGTTTCCGGGCAAGCTGCAGATGCACTGGCTGGGACCTTACTTCGTCATCGATATTCGGGATTCCAGAGCTATCTGGTTGGCTCAATTGGACGGTACTATTTTACCGGGGTGGGTGAATGGCGCATGCCTGAAACCCTACCAGGAGTAAGTTTCTTCCAACATTCATCAATAACTCTCCCACCCGAGAGCACCCATAGCGTAGTGTAGCTGAATAACTCTCCCGCAATCGGGACGAGCATAGGTAGGTTTTTCCTTTCCCGCATAACTTGCTAATAACCGCTCTGTTGCGGGGACCGCACCACAATCGACTGTGGTCGGGGAGGGGCGGGTCCAGCGTGTCATCCTTGTAGGATCCATAAACTTGCTAGTGTCAGTCCAGATCATTTCAGTCAATACTTGTGTCAGTCCGTAGGATCGCCCTGATTTTCATAATAAATTACCATAATTGGAAGTAACCACACCATAATCATTCTGCCATCATCCGCCGTAACCTCAGCCGTCGTGTCCGCCCATTTCCCTATGACACTGTCAGCAACGTTAGAATACCCATTGGCACGCGATTGATCCCATGATTATCGCAGAAAAGAATGCTAGCAGGAATTAACTCATTATGGGGTCTCATCATCTTCACTCGTGCCAGGCAACTACATCGTTTGCATGAAGAAAGCACTAGAATGCTGGAACACTTAGCATTAGAAATTGCAACAACACCGGAGCAGCTGGAGTATTCAGGCGAACAGTACTAGGAGAGACTACCAAGATGAATTCTACACATCTATAAACATTGAGCCAATATGCCGAAGGCCCTCATATCTGTCATTGAACCAGAGCTTGATAGCAGGATCCACAGGACAGAGTCTCTACTTGGGAAATACGACAGTGTAGCTTTGATAGATGCCAACCTCTCAGACTCAACCGAATTCCCGGTGCTCCAATGGCAGGTGTATATGGAGCACTAATACAGCACAGTCGGCAACCCAGCCAGCCGCCTTCTACTAGCATTCCGGGGACTTCAACAATATTCACTCATAAATCTCAGAAATCTTCCGGTCTTCGGGACCACCGGACCAGTTTTGCAGTGCACTCGGTTCTTGCTTAGCCATATTCAGAATGGGTCCTTGTGGTTGAACAAGGAAATTCCCATTCACGCTGAAGAGATCCATCGTCTGACTGGGCTCTCACAGAGTGGTGTGAGTGTCTAGACCGCGTGTCAGACCTCTGCCAAGCGAGCGTGGAAGTCTAGGGATGCAGACCTATACAGTAAATACGATACCCGGTGAGGAGGGAAGGGAGCCAAGATAGAGCTCATTAACACGCCCGAGATCAAGTTTGCTTGCTATATCATTGCCAGCAAGACAATGCGGGATTACACCAAGGGCGAATGCACCTTGGACAATATCTCTATTGCGGAGCATTGTGTCCAGGGTGCCCAGCTGAATTGGTGCTCTTTTATGTTGAAAGAGTTATTTGATGCGTGCGAAGAAAATTACAAGCACACGACGAGCTTTATTTACAGATACTTGCTCATTGCTTTTGCCATGTGGAAATGGCACACTCCTCTGGTCAGGGTACCAATAGAAATTCCAGAGGACCAGCCTCTAGCGATGAAATTTGCTCCATGGAAGGTGTCGGCTGACCCGAGCACTAAGCAGGTGAATGCATAGGCGTTCCGGTCTTGGTACGGGCTCATGATAGACGTGGTGGCCAGTCAGCAAAGGGTGCCCCAGAATCTGCTGGAAGAGTATAGCGAGCAGGTGTGGTTCGGGGTAAGTCACCGGCATACTTACATCCACCCCACCTGCATGTCGGAAGACACCTTCCACATTGCGCCGTTGAAGTTCTAGCTAGACGATGCCACCTTCCACCATGAATTCTGTTCGTGGCCGGGGGTCACGAAGCATCACTGCGACGGTATTCCCTGGTACAACTTTGAGCGGATGAGGCCAGTGCAATAGCCTGCTGAGACGGATGTGGCAGCGCCACCCCAGGGACTCCCCGAACCACTCGTCCCTATCATCCGCCACTTTAATACTCAGGTATGGAATTTCAATGCGGCGGCCCAGGTTATTTCCAGCGGTGCTTCTCCATTCCCTTTATTTTCTGAGTTTCAGCTCAGCCATTCTATTTCTCGCTCTCAAACCACTCCTCTCACCTCTCCCATCCTGACCATTTTATTTACCTCTACAAGCCCCATCATCACCCCAATGGGAGAAAAGGGCCTGGCCCCAGAACCATTAGAGACCCCTCCAGCTAAGCGGGCCCGCACCACCATAGCCAATCCGATGGTGGACCTTACTGATGATGATCCGCCACCACCCACAAATCTAGGTGCACTGGTCCAGGAAGAACCCCTTATTGACCCTTCTGAGTTTATTAACATTCGCCCTCCCTCCACAACTGCCCCTCCCTCCACAACTCCACCTCCATCCACTGTTCTGCCCAATTCATCTGCCACTGTGTCCGAACCACTCATCTGAGAACTCTTTGGCGGGGACCACGGGGCCAAAGTCGACTCCCGTACTACTACCATAGTACCACCAGTCGACCCTGTGGGCGCACCCCAAGTTTCTTTATCTGCTATATTTACCCGGTTGGAAAACATTGAGGCCAACTCGGTCAAGGCTCAGCCAGAGCATGCTGACCCTCCTCCCCCGGGCTAGACAAATTAGCAAGAGCGACCAAATTTGAATATGGCTAACTCAACATAGCAACAAACACCACCATCCCCTCCAGAACATTCCAACCGCTCAGTTGCTAGCGGGCAACCCCTCCAAGAACGAAGGCCGGACTAGGATGCTTCGGGCCCAACCAACTTAGAAACATGGGGTACAGCCCAGCTGTACTTATTCATTCAGAGGGTGGCCCAGCAGGCCGAAAGGCTTCACTCGGAGCTGCAGCAGCGATGCGAAGAGCAGCAACAATAGATCGTGGTGCTTACTGAACATCACGACCATCTTATCACAGCGCAGGACCGCCTGTAAGACCAAATAGCCAATGTAACTCAAGTCTTTTCAGGCCTATGGCCCTCGGTTAAGGATCACTATACCCCGCTCCCTGCTGATGTCGCAGAGCAGAATGTTGTCACCTAAGATTTCTACATCCAGACTGCACTCACTGGTCTCCACCGGGAAAATGCGGAGATCCACGCAACATTGGCCACCCGACCAGCACTGCCCGTCCCCACGGCTACCTATTCAGCCCAGGTTGTCACGAAGCAAGGCCAGGCAACCCAAATGCAAGCAATGCTCACCTCTGTGGCGTGTGAGGCACACGACCTCCTGAAGGGTCTTCAAGAATGCTCCCTAGCCTTGAATATCAAAGCACAACCCATCTCTGCACAGCTACAACAGGTTTCTCGGGAAATTCAAGAGGTCTCAAATCCCGCCAGGTTGGACCAATTATACGCCCAGGCAGATGAGCTATAAGTACAGATCCAGCAAATGGAATCCAACTCTGCAGAGGCAAAATGGTTCATTCATGAGCTCTGCCCATCCCTCCAAAACAGCGCCAGGACGATGCAACAGCTCACCGCTGAGGCCGAACACCAAATCAGGATGATGTTTGAAGCTGTCCCAGCACCCTTAGAAGCGACCATTGTCACCAAGATCGCTGAAGCCACAGATTCACTCTTGCAAGGGTGGCGACAAGCTGTATCGGCCTTCACGAAGCTTAAGTCTACCGCATTCCGCCAAGTCCCGGAGTTGGGGTCCTTGTTTGAATAGCCGGCACAAGCTGAAGGCGCATAGCGGGAACATGCACGGGCTGAAGGCACACAACGCGAACAG
The DNA here is from genome assembly GCA_034641835.2 of Pinus albicaulis. Classification (NCBI taxonomy): domain Eukaryota; kingdom Viridiplantae; phylum Streptophyta; class Pinopsida; order Pinales; family Pinaceae; genus Pinus; species Pinus albicaulis. The sequence goes on along the minus strand of CM076569.1, from coordinate 157,708,952 downwards.
GGCATGGAATCAAGCGGGGCGATGGAGGTAGAGACCGTCATTTGTGATTGACTCGGGGACGAGTCAAGAAACTGTGGTCGGGGCCTGTTGGGGCCCTTGTTTTTTATTTGGAATATTTTTCATTTTGAATAAAGGATGGCCTTTTTGAGTTGCGGCAATACGACACATGGAAATCGTGACCAAGTCGCAACAACAACAAGCCGCGGAGCTATCGAGGTGGCGCAGAAGCGAGAGATAGCTGAAGACAGCAGATGCATGAAGATATACAGCAGAAGACAGAAAGCGGAACACACAGATGACAAGAGAGAAGCGGGAAGCAGCTGAAGAAGAACAAAAAGAGGAACTAACAGTTGCGGAAGTGGGTGAATAAATAGAAATCACCCGACCGAAATAAAGAAGAAGAAGGCTACAGGAAACGAAACGCAGAGCGACTGGAAGAGATCGGCCAGGACATCTCTGTAGTTCCTAGGGTTCTCTCATTTACCTTTCTGTTATGAAATGCATATGTATCAGACTGTAAGCTCTCCTTGCGGAAGTTATGTAAGGATGATTTTGGATGAAGATATCAATACAATTGCAGGTTACTGTCCCTCTATGTAGTTCTTATGCATGCATGATGATTACGATGGTTTAAAATTTTATTTTCTTAATACCCGTGTATGCTCTAAATGTTCTTGCGGATATATCTATGTTGATGAAATCTATTTAATAGTAATCATGAGTTGCGGATCTGTTCCTTGCTATCAATCTGTTCCCCTTTTGCATGTGGTTGCAGCACGCCTCGGGTGAGACTCTCTGCTCTCCAGAGTAGGGTGATAATGCCGGCGTGGTTCTAGACTACAGCGGATTCCTTTGTTGGCCACAACTCTTGAACCTGGGTCTTGCCTCCGAGACCTGATTCCTCGCCAACAATTACCTTCTAAAGCTTCAAGTGAGGATAGTGGAAAGATGCTGGAGGATGGACCTGATATCGGTAATGAATATATGGGCAATCTTAGTTTGGTGTTTTTGCTTTTGATTTCTTGGGATTTTGACTACTAGGTTAGCATCACCAAATTATTTTTTCCTCTTCACTGCATTATGTCTTGAACTGAGCGTGTTTCACAAAGTATTCATATAGCAGTATTATCTATTTTTAATTTTATGACTTGAGGATTATGGTTTCCTCACAATTTCTCTAGGTTCCTTTTTTCAACATATTTAAGGTTATTTTTATGTTGCTAAATTTAATAATTTGATTACTTATGTATTGAAGAATGGAATTTAGCATTTTGTAGTGAAGAATTGTTAAAATTCAAAGTATTTTGTTTTAACACCTGTTTTATTTTCCACCTTTCCCCAGGTGTGTTATTTTTGAATGAGTTATTTTGTTACTTTGTTACTTCAATTTTTCCAAGGGTAGCAAGGGTTTGGAGAATCCTAGCTTAAAATGGTGCAATTAAAGCCTGATGCATAGTTTGATATTATTTCTACAGAAGATGGAATCATGCCTGGCAGGCCACTTCCTTCTGAATTCCATGTTGAACCACATATAGATTATGGTGGAGCTGTAGTTAAATGGGGTCTGATGCACCATAAAGAAAGTGTTGCAAATTTTTGTGAGGCTTGCTTAGACCAAGCAAAAAATGTTGAAGAAGGTGAAAAGAAGCGTAACGGATATGGTGGCAAAAGTATTGGAGACTCACTGGGGCCCTGTGTTGGAGGAAGCTGGATTCTCATTACCTCTCGAAGCTTCAAGAGAGGATAGTGGAAAGATGCTAGAGGATGGACCTGAGATCGGTAATAAATATATGGGAAATCTTAGTTTGTTTTTTTGCTTTTGATTTCAATCTTGTTCTTATTTTTGTTGCACACTGTTGTTTACATGCTCTGAGATTTTGTTACCCTTAATTCTTGGGCAACCATGTATTGGCTTGGGTAGGAAGCATAGAGCCCCCTGCATTTCATCTTTGACAAACATTAATAATGCACGAGGTAGAGAGGGAGTAAGGGAGAATACTAGTTTGTAAGGGTTTTGGTTTTGCTTGCCTACTGAATTTTTTATTGGCTTTTGTGATCATTGCATTGTCTCTATCTTTGGATACTAGGGCTCTGCTCGAGTTGAAGAAATCCATAAGACAAGATCCTCTTGGCATTCTCTCTGATTGGAATGAAAATGGAAACTACCCTTGCTCATGGAGTAGGCTTACAAGTGATGGCTTAGAAAGATTTGTGGGCCTCAACATTAGTAATAGCTTGGATGGGAATAATGGGGTATGGGAATAACTACCATGTTGAGCCATGCTCTAGTTTTTTTCACTTTTCCACATCTAGAATAGAACTTTCAACAAGTTGTTCAGGAGCTGGGATTTTTCCGGAATCGATCACTCCAATTGCCTTGTCTTTTGCTTCATAACTTTGTGGTAAAAAAAGGAGTATTCTAAATTCTTTGGTTGGGTATTGAGGAGGAAATCAGGTGGCTTTTAGGCTTATAGGGAAATTGTCTCCATTTTTTGGAAATTTGATAGAGTTGAAAATTTTATTGCTGCCTTATAATTAAATATTTGGAGAGATTCCAAGAGAGATCACAAAATTGAGGGCTTTAGAAGTACTTAAACTTCAGGACAATTCTTTTACTGGATAAATTTTATTGGAATTAAAGGAATTAATTACCTTATGTGCACTTAGCCTTGGGTATAATTTCCTTAGTGGAATCATTCCTATGGAGCTTGGCATATGTCACAAATTGCAAATATTAAATCTAGCAGGAAACATACAAAATGGGTCAATTCCCCCAAGTCTTGGGGATTTTATGGAGCTAAATTTTTTATCTTCATCTTTCAATAAAATCTCTAGAGAGATAGAAGTAGATCTATTGAGAATGTGCTAATCCCTGGAGTATTTCCTTCTATCAAGTAACTCATTGATTGGTGAAATTCCTACACAGTTGGGGAATTTTTCTAGATTTAGTTTCATTTCCCTATTTCCAAATATTTTAGATGGAGTTATCCCAATAGAGATTGGCAAAAAATCCATGCTGGAAATGATAGATGTTTTAAGGAACTCCCTCACTCATGAGATTCACAAGGATTTGGGAAATTTCCATGAGCATTATGCACTTGTGTTCACAAATCCGCTGGACTACACCCCTGGAAAAAATTATATTGATTTTGAGCCTAATAGTGGTTTATCAAACAGTGAGAAATTGGAGCTCAACTATTTTCAAGGAGATATTCCTATTGATCTTATCACACTTCCTCGAGTTAAGATTATTTTGGCTCTATAGACAACTCAAAATGGAACCTTCCCTGAGGGTTGGGGTGAATGTAGTAGCTTGGAAATCCTTAATTTGTGTCAAAATATTTTGACTAGTAGAATTCTTATAGTTTTGGGTAGATGCAGGAACTTGTATTTTATTGCTTGAGAGGCAATCAACATAGAGGGATGATTCCTCAATTTCCAGTTTCTTTTATGTTTTTCTTTAATGTTAGTGGAAAAAAATTATCTAACAACATTTCAACTTGCTCGAATGATAACTTCACCAAACCACCACTACTTTCAATAAATGAGTTTTTCGATAGTTCCCAAGCTCAGGTCACCTTTGCTACTCTTTATTCATCTCTCTTTATGTGTGGTCTTGGGGAAGCAATCTAGATACTTCCATTCTATCTAATCTCTTTATGTGTGGTCTTTGGGGAAGCAATCCAGTCACTTCCATTCTATCTAAGGGTCTGACGGTGCTTCATGATTTCAAACAGTAACAACTTCACTAGTTTGCTTTCCCCACCACCAATAGATGAAGGGATAATGAAAGAACAACCATATTATGGATTATTATTAAATGAAAACTGATTTTTAGGGAACATTTGTATCTCCCTTTTTGCTTCATAATAGAGATTTTAGAGCTTTGCCTTGAATGTCAAGGCAATAGAATATCAGGGGAAATTCCTGCAGAGGTACTAGGGAATTATAAATCATTGAAGTGCTTAGAGACCTCACATAATCAAATTAAAGGATCAACACCATTCACCCTTGGGAATATAACATCATGAATGCCCTCTGCCATATGCTATGAGTGCTCTAGCATATATTCCACCATTCAAATAGCTTCTAACAATTGACATGTGGGAGCTCATACATTTTCTCATTATGTAAATCTCGGGAACTTTTTAGCTCTGGATTCCTCAAAAGTTATAAATTGTTAACCCACTAGTTCAGTAATAATGTAAAATTAAAGTGTTACCCAGTTCAGTAACAGTGCAAACTATTGATTCTTAAATATTGACTATTTTAGAATTTGGCAGTTACATCAATATTTTGTTAATACTTACATTTTTTAAGTGATAGCCCTTGAAAAATGGCAGACGAAAAATCTTGAAGAAGCTAAGAAACGTGAAGCAATGAAAACTAGTGTGAATTCCTCCACATAACCCAAAGATACTGGTATGCGTTTTTTTATATTCAACTTATGTGACTTCAACTGATGGCTTGTTCGTTAGTTGTGATGGCATAGTATTTTTTTGTGACATCAAGTTCTTTTCCTCACTGCTCCTTTTGGTCCACAACTCCCAAATATGGGCGTGTGTTTATACATTATGTATTGGGGTTCCCATGAACAGAGATGGTGGAAAAGTTATTGGAGACTCACTGGGGCCCTTTGTTGGAGGAAGCTGGATTCTCATTACCTCCCGAGGCTTCAAGCAGGGATAGTGGAAAGATGCTGGAGGATGGACCTGAGATTGGTAATGAATATATGGGCAGTCTTAGTTTGGTTTTTTCGCTTTTGATTTCTTGGGATTTTGACTACTAGGTTAGCATCACCAAATTATTTTGTCCTCCTCATTGCATTATGTCTTGAAATTAGTGTGTTTTAAAAAGTATTAATAGAACAGTCTTATCTATTTTTAAGCTTATGACTTGAGGATTATGGTTTCCTGACAATTTCTCTAGGTTTCTTTTTTCAAGATATTTAAGGTTATTTTTATGTTGCTAAATTTAACAATTTGATTACTTACGTGCTGGAGAATGGAATTTAGCATTTTGGTAGTGAGGAATTGTTAAAATTCAAAGTATTTTGTTTTAACATCTATTTTCTTTTCCACCTTTCCCTATGTGTGTTATTTTTGAATGAGTTATTTTATTTCTTTTTAACTTCAATTTGTCCAAGGGAAGCAAGGGTTTGGAGAATCCTTGCTGCCCTTGGAGAATCCTTAGACCAAGAAAAAAATGCCGAAGAAGGTGAAAAGAAGTGTAACAGATATGGTGGCAAAAGTATTGGAGACTCACTCGGGCCCTGTGTTGGAGGAAGCTGGATTCTCATTACCTCCCGAAACTTCAAGGGAGGATAGTGGAAAGTGTTGAGCCTTAGAATTGCCTTCTCTTTTACAAACCTTCACTTCATTTCATCATTATTTTATCACTTCATAAGCCTAAAATCAATGAAGAATGATTAGGATTGCTTAAAGGTTACATGAAATTGATTAACATATTGTATTTTCATGATTTTTGCTATTTTAACAATTTTCTGCAAAATAGCTACAGAATACAGGCATTCTGTAGCTAATCGCGCATTCCGTAGCTGATCCCGAATTCTGCAGCTGTTTTACAGTTTGAGTGGGTTCCAGGTGTCGTCTGAAGGAAAACCGCATATGGGCATATTCCACGTCATGTCTACATGGTTTGTTGCTCACCATGAAGGAAGAAACGAATTCTGTGTGTGGTTATGCATGTGGAAACCAAAATCAAGAGGTAGACTTCTAGTAGGACTGTCTCAGTCCAGCTGTCTACAGCAAAAGTACGCAGCCTTCAATAAGAGTTTTAATTTGAATAGGAGTGGGAAAGACAATAATCCCTATGTTATCTCAAGTTCTATTATGTAATTTCATTATAAATATGACTTGGGAGACCAAGCAACGCTGGTTAGAGATCTTAGTTAGTTTTTGGCTTTTGCTGTTAGGTTCCAGAACCGTGAATACTTTGTTTCAGTCTTTTTCTCCTTTAATGAAAGAAACAACATTTCTGTGAACGTGCTGAGTCAATTTTAAGTTAAATTGCATGCTACCAAGTGGTGGAGGGCCCCTACCTCCTGTGCAGCTCTGTTTTCATAATTTAGATAAGTGTTTTAGCTCTGTTTTCACAGTTTAGATACGTATTTACTTTCAGTCTTCTGTTTATGTTTCAATTGCATTAGATAGTACAGCCAGACTTGTTTTTGTAATATGAAATAGAATAGTTGCATGATTAATTTAGTCATAACACTCCGGAGGTAGAATGCATATGGTTCAGCTTTGTCCTTTCTTTTCAAGTATGATAATGGCTCTTTAGTTTGATATTGTTCATTGTAGATTAATAGCATCTTAGTTTAGTTTTAACTCATTGCTTTAACACTTCAAGTTTAGCTGTTGTTCATTGTAGCTTACTTTGTCTTAGTTGATAAATTCAATCTCACGGGCTTAATTATTTACAAAACTTCTTTTGTTCAAAATTCATACTCATACACAATTATCTGGACAAAAGATAGTATCATTATAAGGTCTGGAGTATTTTGCAGCCTCTTTTTCATTTCACAAACAAGCCTCTTTCTCAAAGACTATTTTTGAAAGGAAATCTATAACTTTTGAGATAGGTTTAGTGGTGTTAAATTGAGTTGCAGAACAGAAGTAGAAACTAGTTTAGAGTAGAAACTTTACCTTGTTACAAATATTATTTTCCACATATTTTCTAACAAATCTTTATTCATGGATGAGATGTTGTACATTGTAAGTTATCTGTTTGATTAGTGATTTAGCAGAAAACTTCATTTACACTTAGCTTGTTCATTTCTCAGGTTCATTTCAATTTCATGTTGTGAGTTTACAATAGAGTCATTACAAAGCTTTGTGTTTTTTGGTTGCTAGTCATAGTTAGACTCTGTTTTATTTCAGCATTTGCATTTGTTTACCATCATAGTTTAGGCTTCACTCTGTTTTGACCAATAGTTTCCCTTCATTTAGCACTTAGTTCTTTTCCTTTTCAAAATAAAACCATAAAACCAAAAACATCAGAAAACACTAAACACAACAAAGTAGGAAGAGGTTACTTAGGCACATATAGTGCACCACACTTCAGCAGTTTACTGACCCTGGTTGACAATTAAATGAGCTCAATTTAGGAGACTAGATTGAGACCAAACATTTTGGCGCCGTTGCCGGGGAAGTGTAACTAGGTATCCTGATTTCCTACATCCACAAAAAACAAAAACAAAAACTTCAATCACCTACCACACCCACTATATCATGTGGTGCAGTAAGAGCCACACATCCACATCATGAATTCATATTTTTGCAGGTAGAAGAAGAGGTGACAAAGCAGGTGGAAGAAATGGATGGAGATGATGACAATGAGGAAGATCCTTTTGGATTTCCCATTCAAGAAACTAATATCAATATTCAAATGAAGAACATCCATCCATCTGTACTTCCTAACTTCAAAGGTATGAGATCAGAAGACCCGGAAACCTTTCTTTTTGAATTTGAAATAATTTGTAGATCTTATGGCTACTCATTGCACATGCAAAAATTGAATTTGTTTCCGGCAACATTGAAAGATAGAGCTCTTAGATGGTTCATGACTTTAGGAACAAATTCTATAAGGACATGGGATGATATGAAAAGAGTATTTTTGGAAAAATATAAAGGTTATTGCATGCACCATGACCTTAGAAATGAAGTCTTTAACATGAACCAAAAAGAGAATGAAAACCTAGAAGATTTAGTAGAGAGATTTACTTATAATATCAAAAGATCTAAATTGCATAATTTAGGATCAGATGCATTAAAAAATCTCCTACTAAATGCTATAAAGGATGAATGGATTGATCTTCTTAATCTTGTGGGAAAAGGAGATGTCTATCGATTGTCATTTCAAGAAATTTGTGAACTATGCAAGAACATATCAAGAGGAAAAGAAAAGTGTGTAAGGTCCCCTCAAGATCCATTTATGGCAAAAGTAAGTAAGTCAGCATCAGGATTGGTAATTCAAACTGAACCTAACAATTTGCTAAACATTCTTGGTAATTTAAATGAACAAACTGACATGCTAAGAATGCAAAACAAGCAAAAAGTTGCTTCATTTATATTTTGCCCTAAATGTAGAAAGAAACATGCTTTGCATGAATGTCCACTTGATAGCATTAAAATGTGTAAAATTTGTGCAGGATCACATACTACTGAAGATTGCCCATCATTACCAGGGTTGAAGGAAATTTACCAGAAGAATAATGGAGCAAATCAAGCACAAGAGAAACTTTGTTATGTAGCTCCAAGAGGACTATGGCAGCCTCATCAACCCAATATGATGCAATATCCTTATGCAGAGTTTCAAGGTTATGCACAACAATCTCAAGTTAATTGGAGAACACCCTTGCCTTGGCAACCTTTGCCATCGCAATCCCAACTTCAAAACCAACCTTGGAAACCTTGGCCATCTCAATCCCAACCTCAAAACCAATCTTGGCAACAAAGTTGGCAAAGGCCCCATCAAGGAAATTCATCATATCCTCAATATTTCCCTCTCTATCCTCAATACCATCATCAATCTTATTCATACCATTTTCCTCCACCACAACATCGATATCACCCTCATTTTACCTCAATTCAACCTTTTCCATTACCATCCACACAAACACCCCAAAGATTCCCCACTCCACTACCTCCACAACCATTTCATATCCCCAACAATAAAACACCTCAATCAACTTACAAATCTGAGGTATTGCAAAATGATTCACCAGCTGTCATTGAAGAACAACAACAAGCAGAAGAAGACTCAGATAAGGTCCAAGAATCAGGGATGTCTATTGATAAAGAGGAGATATTGGAACCAGAGATTGAAAAGTCTCATGCATGCCTATCACTAGATTCTATGAATGAAGATCATATCTCCAAAGACTTGCATTTCATGATAGAGGAAAGACAAGGAAGACAATATTACATTGAATCTTGGTTCAATTCAGTCATTGGATTCCAATGCTCAATTATTCAATATCTTCTGACAGCATCTAAATCAAGACAGTTGGCATCTCATATACTGGTACATATCAAAGAGTATCTTTCAAACCTGCATATGAGTTTATCTATCATCTTGTTACAAACATGGTTCCATTGGAAGTACTCATATACTTGAACAAGATTTTATTTTTCAAGTAGAGTAGGACATAAAAAAAAAAGAGAAAAAAAAAGAAAAAAAAAAAGAGTAAAGAGAAAAATAAGTCCTATTGTGAAAACCAGCTTGCTGGCACAATTGGACATGAGCTTTGTCTGAAAACCAGGCAACTGGCGGGCAAAGTTCACAATAAAGTTCTGCAATTTCATGATGGTTTCAATCTTTCATGGTTCTTCAAATCATTCTTGGTTCTATGCTCGAGTTGGATGATGTGGAATTCCTTAAGGTCCACCTTCCAACAGATCTTGTCCCATCGACCTCGACACTTTATCTGGGATAAAGATTAGAGATTATTTGAAGTGCCTTGGAGCTTGCATTCATCAATGGCAAGCCTGCTCGTTGATAACAATGGGAATACAACAATGTCTCTTGATTGTCAAATCTTGCAGGCGACTCGACTTCGACACATTCATTCGTCCCTGTCAAGATGCACTGAGGTACCTTGACACTCATTTACATTATCGGTGAGTTGTCTCGCATTGGTTAACGATTTTCATTATTGATCGGTAAGCCAATGATTTCTTCCCATGCTCGACTTCGACACATTTATTCGCATGGTAAGAATTGTACCATGAATGTTGGCTTTGATGAAGACTAATGGTTTTATGGAATCAACAACAACTTGCAGCAGTGAATTTTATTAGTTTCTTGTAGCAGCATGTTCATCTTTTTTTCAATTCAATAACAGCTGTGGAAAGTGGCAGTTTCTGCAGCCATTGCTGTAGCAGCCTGTTTTCGTCTTTTTGCAACTTTTTCCAGAAGGCAGTTTTGGCGCAACTTTTGCAAGAGACTGGAGCAAAAATAAAAAATTCTGAGCTTCTGGGTTTTCTCAGAATATGATAAATTGAGTAAGAGGTGGACAGAATTTGGAAAAAAAACAATTTTTAAGGGCATTTCAGAAGGGTTTTTCAGGCAGATTTTCAATTTTCAGCGTTATGGACAGAATAGGACAGATTTGAGTATTTTTGCACAGCAGCACCTTTTCTTCATCAAAATGAAATTCTGGAAGCATGTGGCAGTAGAGAAGGTAAAAATACACAGTTTCCCATTGGAATCACTCAATTTGGCCTTAAAATGAGTCCGTGGCGTACTTTTTTGTTGCAACATTGGGCAAAATGAAGGATGAAACAGGGCAGAAATTGATTTTATCATAACTTTCAAACCGTGCATCCGTTGGTCCTGAAATTTTTATGGTAAATGCATTGAGGCAGGGTGAATAAACACAGAAAATTTCAGAGTATTTTTCAATAAATTGGCCACTTTCACCTACAGCCATTTCTCATTTTCCGGGAGATCCGTGTAACCAATGGCAGAGATTTTTCGTCGGAAGATGCATAATAATATTGGTGACAACCTCAGAAAATTTTAGGGAATTCTGACGTACCATTTGAGAGAAATTGCAAAATTCATTTCATTCTACAATTCCACTCCATCTCACCCCACTTTCACTCCATCTCACGCCATTTTCATTTCATTTCACATAGTCCATTCCACTTTCACTCCATCTCACGCCATTTTCATTTCATTTCACAAGTCCTATTCCATTTTCACTCCATTACATTTCACATCCATCTTCCATATTCATACTTCATTTCTTCTTACAGATTGCATGTTGCAGCCACATCTTAATCAGCAGTTCTGACATGATTGTACAGCCTACAAAGAGATGATGATTACAGGAAATTGAAAGATTCTGTTTTGAAGACCAATATGCTCAAAGAGGACCAAAGGAACAGCATCAAGCACAGCAATTAACAAGGTCAAAATTCTGAGGTAAATTGTGAAAATTATTTTAATAGCAAAAAGTCAAAACATGAAATAGATACAATGTGTATAATCATATGTTTCCTAAAACAACCTATCATTTGAATTGATTAGCCATATCCCTTATCCAACATTCCATATTTCACCACAAGGTCATCATAAATTCTCCATCAGATCCATAGCCACTTCATTTTCCCTTATATCATCCATTCACCTCCATTACACTTTGCAGCCAATCCATCTCTAAGTGCAGAAAGGTAATTGTAAGGGTGAAGCATCATTCTTCAACTAATCCATCTTCAGACACAGAGATACAGTTTCAAAAATAAAGCATTAGACTCTGTAGTCAATCTATCTTCAAGCATAGAAAAGTAATTCTGAAAGGAAGATAATCTGCATAGAGGAGGAATGTGGCTCATTCTCAAGACAGAATCAGTTGAAGTCAAGTATTTGGAAGGATATCCACAAGTCAAGGAGCTAATACAATAAGAAGGAAGGCTAAATTTTATAGAGAAATTTGATGGCTTCCATAAGGAGATTACAAAATATTTTGTCAAATCTTTTGATGGAGCAGAAGAAGAGAAACTGACATGGATATTGAAAATAAACTTGACACTCCACTACAAAAGGAAGATGAAGAACTAATCTCTGAAAAGTTAACAGAGATTAGAAAATAGATTAGGGCCAAAAGAAGCAGAAAGATAAGGTTGAATGTTCTAATAGAGGTTTCAAAGCACATGGAATAAGTTTTGATGAAATTGCATGAGGACATGCAATAGTCTTGCAGTGGGGGTATGTTGAGCCTTAGAATTGCCTTCTCTTTTACAAACCTTCACTTCATTTCATCATTATTTTATCACTTCATAAGCCTAAAATCAGTGAAGACTGATTAGGATTGCTGAAAGGTTACATGAAATTGATTAACATATTGTATTTTCATGATTTTTGCTATTTTAACAATTTTCTGCAAAATAGCTACAGAATACAGGCATTCCATAGCTGACCGCGCATTCCGTAGCTGATCCCGCATCCCGCATCTGTTTTACAGTTTGAGTGGGTTACAGGTGTCGTTTCAAGAAAAACCGCATATGGGCATATTCCACGTCATGTCTACATGGTTCGTTGCTCACCATGAAGGAAGAAACGAATTCTGTGCATGGTTTTGATACGTGGGAACATATTTAAGAAAGTAGACTTCTAGTAGGACTGTCTCAGTCCAGATGTCCATTTCCTTTTCACGCAGCCACTTTAAGAGTCCTAGTATGATTTCAATAAGGAAAGACAATGACCCTTGAATTGTTACAAGTTCTGTTATGTACATTTGCTATTAATATGCTTGGGGAACCGAGAGAAGGAGTTTTAGATCTTGGTTAGTTTTTGGCTTTTGCCACAGAACCGTGAATACTCTGTTTTTCAGTCATTATCTCCTTTAATGAAAGAAACATCATCTCTGTGAACGTGCTGAGTCAATTTTGAGTTAGATTGCATGCTACCAGGTGGTGGAGGGCCCCTACCTCCTGTGCAGCTCTGTTTTTATAATTTAGATAAGTATTTTATCTATGTTTTCACAGTTTAGATACGTATTTACTTTCAGTCTTCTGTTTATGTTTCAATTGCATTGAGTTATACAACCAGAATTGTTCTAATAAACTTTTTCAACATATTATTCATGATGAACAAGATGGACTGTGTAATTTCATAGAGTAATGGCATGTCAATTTCAATAGAATACTCTGGAGGTAGAATGCATATGGTTCAGCTTTGTCCTTTCTTTTCAAGTATGATAATGGCTCTTTAGTTTGATATTGTTCATTGTAGATTAATAGCATCTTAGTTTAGTTTTAACTCATTGCTTTAACACTTCAAGTTTAGCTGTTGTTCATTGTAGCTTACTTTGTCTTAGTTGATAAATTCAATCTCACAAGCTTAATTATTTACAAAGCTTCTTTTGTTCAAAATTCATACTCATACACAATTATCTGGACAAAAGATAGTATTATTATAAGGTCTGGAGTATTTTGCAGCTTCTTTATCATTTCACAAACAAGCCTCTTTCTCAAAGACTATTTTTGAAAGAAAATTTAAAACTTTTGAGAAAGGTTTAATGGTGTTAAATTGAGTTGCAAAACAGAAGTAGAAACTAGTTTAGAGTAGAAACTTTACCTTGTTACAAATATTCTTTTCCACATATTTTCCAATAAATCTTTATTCATGGATAAAGAAGTTGTACATTGTAAGTTATCTGTTTGATTAGTGATTTAGGAGAAAACTTCATTTACACTTAGCTTGTTTATTTCTTAGGTTCATTTCAATTTCATGTTGTGAGTTTACAATAGAGTCATTATCAAGCTTTGTATTTGTTGGTTGCTAGTCATAGTTAGAATCTGTCTTGTTTCAGCATTTGCATTTATTTACCATCATAGTTTAGGCTTCACTCTGTTTTGACCAATAGTTTCCCTTCAGTTAGCACTTAGTTCTTTTCCTTTTCAAAATAAAACCATAAAACCAAAAACATCAGAAAACACTAAACACAACGAAGTAGGAAGAGGTTACTTAGGCACATATGGTGCACTTCACTTCAGCAGTTTACTAACCCTGGTTGACAATTAAATGAGCTCAGTTTAGGAGACTAGGTTGAGACCCAACAGAAAGATGCTGGAGGATGGACCTGAGATCAGTAATGAATATATGGGAAATCTTAGTTTGTTTTTTTCGCTTTTGATTTCAATCTTGTTCTTCTTTTTGTTGCACGTTGTTGTTTACATGCTCTGAGATTTTGTTACCCTTAAGTCTTGGGCAACCATGTATTGGCTTGGGTAGGAAGCATAGAGCCCCCTGCATTTTGTCTTTGACAAACATTAATAATGCACGAGGTAGAGAGGCAGTAAGGGAGAATACTAGTTTGCAAGGGTTTTTGTTTTGCTTGCCTACTTCATTTTTTATTGGCTTTTGTGATCATTGTATTGTCTCTATCCTTGGATACTAGGGCTATGCTCGAGTTGAATAAATCCATAAGCCAAGATCCTATTGTAATTCTCTCCGATTGGAATGAAAATGACAACTACCCTTGCTCATGTAGTAGGCTTACAAGTGATGGCTTAGGAAGAGTTGTGGGCCTCAACATTAGTAATAGCTTGGATGGGAATAATGGGGTATGGGAATAACTACCATGTTGAGCCATGCTCTAGGTTTTTTCACTTTTTCACATCTTGAATAGAACTTTCAACAAGTTGTTTAGGAGCTAGGATTTTGCTGGATTCGATCCCTCCAATTGCCTTGTCTTTGGCTTCATAACTTTGTGGTAAAAAAAGGGAGTATTCTGGATTCTTTGGTTGGGTACCGAGGAGGAAATCAGGTGGCTTTTAGGCTTATAGGGAAATTGTATCCATCTATTGGAAATATGATAGAGTTTCACATTTTATTGCTACCTTATAATGAAATCTTTAGAGAGATTCCAAGAGAGATCACAAAACTAAGGGCTCTAGAAGTACTTCAACTTCAGGACAATTATTTTACTGGATAAATTTTGTTGGAATTAAAGGAATTAATTACCTTATGTGCACTTAGCCTTGGGTATAATTTGTTAAGAAAAATACTGAGAAGGGGGGGGGGGGGGGTGAATCAGTATTTTGAGCTGACTGAAAACCTTTTATCAAAGATCTTATTATGCATTTAATTCTTTATTTGCATCATTCATTCATCAGAGTTTTAGTAAGCAATAAACATATGTAGTAACAACAGAATAAGCCATCACACATGAACACCAGTATTTAAGGTGGAAACCCAATTTGGGAGAAAACCACCACTGCTGTCGTTTCTGTCTTCAATATTTATTATAAAGAAAACTTCTTACAATTTTTGTGTTGGCACAGACTTATACCAACACGCAGTCACCCACCTGCAAAAGGATAAAACCTTCTCTCATTCTCCAGTTACTACTAGAATGGAGCTTCGACCCCCTAATTTTAACACCAGCTTGTACTAGCAAAAAGCTTCCATTTTTATGCCGAAGACTTTAACCCTCGGATCCACCAAATTTCTTCAATTTCTTCATCAGACTTGCGTCAGGTCTTCATTATTTCTTTGCAGATATTCCTAGAGATTCATCATTTCTAGATCTTGAACCTTCATCAACTCCATGGATGCATCATAGATTCATATTTAGAGTTCAATCATACAGATATATCTTAAAGATATTTATTCTTTTAACAACCCCTCCACATGCACACCCTGTACTATCATCCTCTTCTCCTTATATAGTTTTTTCCTTTATTAATACCATTAGTCAAAACCACCCAACCACTGAGGGTATTCATGGATGGGATCAATTAGATAATTTAGCGGGGTCTACCCAAGCCCCAAACAATTTCTTATTGTTCTATTTTCTTGGTTTTGCAATTAGATAATTAATCTAAGACTTTTTAATATCTCAATCTGAGATTGAGATATTAATCCAATTCCTTCTTTAGTTATGAACTCCCCAAGACATATATATACATCAATCCCTGGTTTATGTGTTCGTGAGATCAACGCATATATCAATCCACGTTCATTACATCACATGTTTCGTATTTCACCAACTTCATATATTCAACATCCCTTATTAACCTCGCAAACCTTAGTTTAAAAGGTCCCAATTAATATAATTTAGAACCGGCCCCACATATATAATCAATGATCCAATCACATACTCGCACCGTACCATGGTTATCCATCATGCACCTTCCTCATACGACCACCGTCCGATGGCTCCCCTCCAGATCGACGGCGCACAACAATATCGCATGGCTTCCTTGGTCGGACATTAACGTGCGATGGCGCTTAGTGATGGCGGTTTTGAAAATTTGTTTAGGGATGCGTGTCGCTCGTTTTATGGAATCTCTCCCATCCTATTGAATACTGCTTTCCCGTTGAAAGCAGTGCGATGAAAACCGGAAACCCCCTTCACTGTTCATTCTGCTCATGGTTCCTCTCCTTTGCTCAAGGTTCCGTCCACCTGTATTCCATCATTGCTACGTTTCTCCGTGAAGGCATAACTCTGTTTTAATTTATCTTCATTCGTGCGATTATGTTAATGTAACTCAGGTTATATATAATTCGAGCTGGTCCATACTTTCAATTGAGATTGAAATGGATAGGCTTCTTCCCTATTTTTGGATGCAACTATACATTACAGGTCATATGTATTCCAGCAAACATGCTCTGCGATCATGTGTCCATTCAATTGCATTCTTCAGCAAGCAGGTTAACCCTATCGAATCCACCATACAGAAATACTTCCTTTACCGATTAGCTAGCTCGTGTTTTTACAGAAATCGAATCCATCAGCCCTTTACTCAGATTTACTCAGCTTGTATAGAACTGTTGATATTTTTCTGAGTTCTTCATATAGTCATCATCCTTAGTCAGAGAGTTTCCATCAAGGACAATCATATAATAAGAAACATATTGCCAACAATCTCCCCCTTTGGACTTGATGGCAACCATGACCTGAAATACATTCAGCAATAATCTCCCCCTTTGACATCAAGGGCAAAGGATAGATCAAGATCCTTTGTACCGACAATACCCTGCTCCCCCTGAGATCATGCTACATCTTTAAATATAATATTCAATGAAATAACAGAAATGACTTATACACTCAAGATCAAAGATTCTCAAGCATGCGATTAGATTACAAAAAATAATTAGAATTCCAACAATGCATCCTTGCCACATGACCAATGCTCCCCCTTAGCCTATGCATCTTGAACTCTTTCAATAGGAGTGTATCCAATTTAATCTTCTGAATTTAAGTAGATCTGATCTTTTGCATGGCAGAGACTACTTCCAGATTTTGTCTGAGATATTCGAATGCTTCCCTGGGTAGAGGTTTAGTAAATATATCAGCAACTTGTTCTTTGGAGGGAACATACTCCAACTTCACCTTTTGTTTAAGCACTTGTTCACGTAAGAAGTGATACTTGATGGGAATGTGTTTGGTCTTGGAATGCATAACAGGATTCTTTGAGATACTGATGGCACTTGTATTATCACACATAATGGAGATAGGAGGTGAACATTTGATTTGAATATCTTGTAAGGTTTGCATCATCCAGAGAAGTTGAGTGCAACATGATGCGGCAGCCACATATTCTGCTTCTATTGTAGATAATGCAATAGAGCTTTGCTTCTTGCTGAACCAAGATACTAACCGGGGCCCCATATATAATGCACCACCACTAGTGCTTTTCCGATCATCAACGTTTCCAGCCCAATCTGCATCAATGTAAGCATGAAGAGTGAGATCAACATTCTTTGGATACCATAGTCCAAAGTCTTGATTTCCTTGCATATATTTGAATATTCTTTTGACGACCTGAAGATGAGACTCTTTTGGATTAGCTTGGAATCGTCCCACAATCCCAACTGCATGCATAATGTCTGGTCTAGTCCCAGTAAGATAAAGTAGACTTCCTATCATAAATCTATATTCTGGTTGATTCACTGGGGGAGAATCATCATGAGAACTGAGATTACATCCGGTTATCATTAGTGTACTTACAGGTTTGCATTCTTCCATGCCATACTTCTTCAGAATTTGCTTAAGATATTTTTCTTGTGATAAGAATATGCCATTTGTTGCTTGTTGCACTTGCAAGCCAAGAAAGAATGTTAGTTCCCCAAGTAAAGAAATTTCAAATTCTTGTTGCATATCAGAAGCAAATTTCTGACTCATAGACTCTTCATTACTTCAAAAAATGATATCATCAACATATACAACCACAATCAATAGTTTATCATTTTCATTTTTTGTGTATAAGTTTCTATCAGCAGACCCTTTTGAAAATCCTTGTTGATGAAGATATTTGTCAAGACGATAGTACCATGCCCTTGGAGCTTGTTTGAGACCATATAAAGCCTTTTTAAGTCTACAAACAAGATTTTCATCATTTCCAAAAATGAATCCTTCTGGTTGTTCTATATAAACTTCTTCTTCTAGATCACCATTGAGAAAAGCAGATTTAACATCCATTTGATAAACTTTGATTTGTTGGAAGCTTGAAAAAGCAAGAATCATTCTTATGGCTTCAATTCTAGCTACAGGAACAAAAGTTTCTTCAAAGTCTATACCTTCTTGTTAAGCATACCCCTTGCAAACAAGTCTAGCTTTATTTCTTATAACATCCACATTTTCATTTAACTTATTTTTGAATATCCATTTAGTTCCAATGACATTTTTGTAATGAGGTCTTGGTACTAATTACCAAGTGTGATTCTTTTCAATTTGATCAAGCTCTTCATTCATGGCTTGAATCCAACATTCATATTTTCTGGCTTGATTTACATTTTGTGGTTCAATAGTGGATAGAAATGCCAGATAGCTAGAAGATCCCACAAGAGTCCTTCTTGTTTGTACACCTGATCCTTTTTCTCCCAAAATTTGAGATTCTGGATGATTCTTTTGAACATATCTAGATGGAGCTTTTTCAGATGGTTTTATATGCAAAAACCATCTTCTTGCTTCTCTTGTCATGATGGTTTTATATGCAACACATTGAACGGATTTGTGACCAAAATTGTGACATGAGAAACATTGTCCATTGAAGAAGAAATTTCTGCGATCATGAAATCTTCTACTTCAATTTACCTGTTGATTGGTGTTTCTTTGAAAGGTACTCATATTATTGTTCTTTGAATTGAGATTATCATGCTTTATATGTAAAGATTCTTTATTCCCTTGCTGAGGGGCAGAATGTTGTGTACTGGCTGTAGCTGCTTCTAGATAATTTGGTGCTGAAGCCTGAGATGATTCTCCGATATATCCAAGACCTGTCTTTAGAAGAGGGGAACGTTGTACCTTGATAATCTCATCTAAGGTTTCAGGTCCTTTAGCAAATCTAATATTCAAAGTCTTTACTTTCTCAATTTCTTTTCTTAGACTTACTATTTCACATTCTAATTTCTCATTATGTTTCTCCTTTTCTTGAAGCTAGTTTTTCAGAGTTTCTATGGATATTTTACTTTCTTCTAAGCATATTTTGATTTGATTGATTTCATCAAGAAAATCATTGTCCTCTAAAGCATCCATAAAAGTATCCTTTTATTCTCTAGACTCTTTTTCAAATGCCATGAGAAGTCTAATATCTTGTTCACATTCTTCCTCACTATCTGATAACCCATCACTATCTTCATGAGTATAGTAACTTTTTCTAGTGCTAAACCGATTCTTATTCTTTCTTGCTACTTCCTTTCCTTTTTCATGTGTTTCTTTGTGAGGACACTTAGCAGCATAATGACCAACTCTTCCACAAGAAAAACATTTGAAAGGAAGCTTACCTTTGAACCGTCCTGTACCAAGTTGGAGTTTCTTTACAAAATTTACCTCATCTTCTTCTGAGATATACCCTGATCCTTATGTCTCTTGTACTTCTTTCCCTTTCGTAGAAGCTCTAAAGATGACTTCTTTGACTTCAGATGGTCCTCCTCTTCTCATTTCATATGTAGTTAGTATGCCATGAACTTGCACCACAGTAAGATTTTGAAGATCC
Organism: Pinus albicaulis; assembly: GCA_034641835.2. Lineage (NCBI taxonomy): Eukaryota > Viridiplantae > Streptophyta > Pinopsida > Pinales > Pinaceae > Pinus > Pinus albicaulis. The sequence continues at coordinate 157,689,477 of CM076569.1, read as the reverse complement.
TGCTTTTCTTCAAGAGTAAAAACTTTTGACTCAAATTTTGTCGTTAGTGATCTTAAAACTTTCTCAACCAAGGTATATTTGGTTATTGTTTCTCCCATATTTCTCATACGATTTACAATATCATCAAGACATAAAAATAAATTAGCAATGCTCTCCTCATTATGCATTTTTAGGTTCTCATATTGAATTCTGAGAGTTTGGAGTTTAGCACTTTTTACCTTTGCATCACCTTCATAACTTAGAATGATTTTGTCCCATATTTCCTTTGCTGTATTTAGCTGCATGACTTTGACAAATTCTGATTCAGTTAGACTTCTCAATAGAGCATTAACTGCCTTTGCATTTGTTTCATAATTCTTTCTTTCCGTTGGATCTATTGGTACTGCAACGGGATATTGATATCCTACTTCAACAATAGCCCATACGTCTACTCCTAGAGACTGAAGATAGGATCTCATCCTTGTTTTCTAGAAGATTAAATTGTTTCCGTTGAAGAGCGGAGGCCTGATAGATGCTATTCCATCTTGATTTCTCATCTTGATTGATCTTCCTTCTAGCGGTTAAGATTTTTAGAAGGACCTACTCTGATACCAATTGTTAAGAAAAATACTGAGAGGGGGGGTGGGGTGAATCAGTATTTTGAGCTGACTGAAAACCTTTTTATCAGAGATCTTATTATGCATTTAATTATTTACTTGCATCATTCATTCATCAGAGTTTTAGTATGCAGTAAACATATGTAGTAACAATAGAATAAGCCATCACACATAAGCAACACACATGAACACCAGTATTTAAGGTGGAAACCCAATTTTGGAGAAAACCACCACTGCTGTCATTTATGTCTTCAATATTTATTATAAAGAAAACTTCTTACAATTTTTGTGCTGGCGCAAACTTATACCAGCACGCAGGCACCCACTTGCAAAAGGCTACAACCTTCTCTCGTTCTCCAGTTACTACTGGAAGGGAGCTTCGACCCCCTAATTTTAACACCAACTTATACTGGTAGAAAGCTTCCACTTTTATGCCGAAGACTTTAACCCTCGAATCCACCAAATTTCTTCAATTTCTTCATCAGACTTGCGTTGGGTTTTCATTATTTCTTTGCAGATCTTCCTAGAGATTCATCATTTCTAGATCTAGAGATATTGAACCTTCATCAACTCCATGGGTGCATCATAGATTCATATTTAGAGTTCAATCATGCAGATATCTCTTAAAGAGATTTATTCTTTTAACAACCCCTCCACATGCACACCCTGTACTATCATACTCTTCTCCTTATATAGTTTTTTCCTTTATTAATACCATGAGTCAAAACCACCCAACCGCTGACGGTATTCCTAGATGGGATCAATTAGATAATTCAGCAGGGTCTACCCAAGCCCCAAACAATTTCTTATTGTTCTATTTTCTTGGTTTTGCAATTAGATAATTAATCTAAGACTTTTTAATATCTCAATCTGAGATTGAGATATTAATCCAATTCCTTCTTTAGTTATGAACTCCCCAAGACATATATATACATCGATCCCTGGTTTATGTGTTCGTGAGATCAACGCATAGATCAACCCACGTTCATTACATCACATGTTTCGTATTTCGCAAACTTCATATATTCAACATCCCTTATTAACCTCGCAAACCTTAGTTTAAAAGGTCCCAATTAATATAATTTAGAACCGGCCCCACATATATAATCAATGATCCAATCACATACTCACACCGTACCGTGGTTATCCATCGTGCACCTTCCTCATACGTCCACCGTCCGATGGCTCCCCTCCAAATCGACAGCGCGCAACAATATCGCGCAGCTTCCTTGGTCGGACATTAACGCATGATGGCACTTAGTGATACGGTTTTGCAAATTCGTTTAGGGACGCGTGTCTCTCGTTTTATGTAATCTCTCCCATCCTCTTGAATATCGCTTGCCCATTGAAAGCGGTGCGATAAAAACCGGAAACCCCCTTCACTGTTCATTCCGCTCATGGTTCCTCTCCTTCACTCAAGGTTCCGTCCGCCTGTATTCTGTCATTGCTACGTTTCTCCGTGAAGGCATAACTCTGTTTTAATTGATCTTCCTTCGCGCGATTATGTTAATGTAACTCAGGTTATATATAATTCGAGCTGGTCCATACTTTCAACTGAGATTGGAATGGATAGGCTTCTTCCCTATTTGTGGATGCAACTATACATTACAGGTCATATGTATTCCAGCAAACATGCTCTGCGATCATGTGTCCATTCAATTTCATTCTTTAGCAAGCATGTTAACCCTATCGAATCCACCATACAGAAATACTTCCTTTACTGATTAGCTAGCTCGTGTTTTTACAGAAATTGAATCCATCAGTCCTTTACTCAGATTTACTCAGCTTGTATAGAACTGCTGATAGTTTTCTGAGTTCTTCATACAGTCATCATCCTTAGTCAGATAGTTTCCATCAAGGACAATCATATAATAAGAAACATATTGCCAACATAATTTTCTTAGTGGAAGCATTCCTATGGAGCTTGGCATATGTCACAAATTGAAAATATTAAATCTAGCAGGAAACATGCAAAATGGGTCAATTCCCCCAAGTATTCGCGATTTTATGAAACTAATTTTTTTATCTTCATCTTTCAATAAACTCTTTGGAGCGATAGAAGTAGATCTATTGAGAATGTGCTAATCCCTAGAGTATTTCCATCTATCGAGTAACTCATTTATTGGTGAAATTCCTGCATAATTGGGGAATTGTTCTAGACTTAGTTTGATTTCTCTATTTCAAAATATTTTAGATGGAGTTATCCCAATATAGATTGGAAAAAAATCCATGCTTGAAATGCTATATGTTTTAAGGAACTTCCTCACTCATGAGATTCACAAGGAGCTAGGCAATTTCCATCAGCATTATGTACTTGTGTTCACAAATCCGCTGGACTACACCCCTGGAAAAAATTATATTGATTCTGAGCCTACTAGTGGTTTATCAAACAGTGAAAAATTGGAGCTACACAGTTGGGGAATTGTTCTAGACTTAGTTTCATTTCCCTATTTCCAAATATTTTAGATGGATTTATCCCAATATATATTGGCAAACAATCCATGCTTGAAATGCTAGATGTTTCAAGGAACTCCCTCACTCATGAGATTTATAAGGAGTTGGGCAATTGCCATGAGAATTATGTACCTGTGTTCACAAATATGCTGGAATACACCCATAGAAAAAATTATATTGATTCTGAGCCTACTAGTGGTTTATCAAACAGTGAAAAATTGGAGCTGCAAAGTTGGGGAATTGTTCTAGACTTAGTTTCATTTCCCTGTTTCCAAATATTTTCGATGGAGTTATCCCAATAGAGATTGGCAAACAATCCATGCTTGAAATGCTAGATGTTTTAAGGAACTCCCTCACTCATGAGATTCACAAGGAGCTGGGAAATTTTCATGAGAATTATGTACTTGTGTTCACAAATCCACTGGACTACACCCCTGGCAAAAATTATATTGATTCTGAGCCTACTAGTGGTTTATCAAATAGTGAAAAATTGGAGCTGCAAAGTTGGGGAATTGTTCTAGACTTAGTTTCATTTCTCTGTTTCCAAATATTTTAGATGGAGTTATCCCAATAGAGATTGGCAAACAATCTATGCTTGAAATGCTAGATGTTTTAAGGAACTCCGTCACTCATGAGATTCACAAGGAGCTGGGCAATTGCCATGAGCATTATGTATTTGTGTTCCAAATCCGCTGGACTACACCCATGGAAAATATTATATTGATTTTGAGCCTACTCGTGGTTTAATAAACAGTGAAAAATTGAAGCTGCACAGTTGGGGAACTGTTCTAGACTTAGTTTCATTTCCCTGTTTCCAAATATTTTAGATGGATTTATCCCAATAGAGATTGGCAAACAATCCATGCTTGAAATGCTAGATGTTTTAAGGAACTCTCTCACTCATGAGATTCACAAGGAGCTAGGAAATTGCCATGAGCATTATGTACTTGTGTTCACAAATCCACTAGACTACACCCCTGGAAACAATTATATTGATTCTGAGCCTACTAGTGGTTTATCAAAGAGTGAAAAATTGGAGCTCAACTATTTTCAAGGAGATATTCCTGTCGATCTTATCACACTTCCTCGTGTTAATATTATTTGGGTTCTACAGAAAACTCAAAATGGAACCTTCCGTGAGGTTTGGGGTGAATGTAGTATCTTGGAGATCTTTAATTTGTGTCAAAATCTTTTGACTAGTTGAATTCTTATAGTTTTGGGTAGATGCAATAACTTATATTTTCTCGCTTGAGAGGCAATCAACTTAGAGGGAAGATTCCTGAATTTCCAGTTTCTTTTATGATTTTATTTAATGTTAGTGGAAACAAATTATCTAGAAACATTTCAACTTGCTCGAATAATAGCTTCACCAAACCACCACTACTTTCAATAAATGAGTTTTTCGATAGTTCACAAGCTCAGGTCACCTTTGCTACTCTTTATTCATCTCTCTTTATGTGTGGTCTTGGGGTAGCAATCCAGATACTTCCATTCTATCCAATCTCTTTATGTGTGGTCTTTGGGGAAGAAATCCAGTCACTTCCATTCTATCTAAGGGTCTGACGGTGCTTCATGATTTCAAATAGTAAGAAATTCACCGGTTTGCGTTCTCCACCACTAACAGATGAAGGGATAATGAAAGAACAACCATCTTATGGATTATTATTAAATGACAACCAATTTTTATGGAATATTTATAGCTCCCTTTTTGCTTCATAATAGAGATTTTAGAGCTTTTCCTTGAATTCCAGGGCAACCAAATATCAGGGGAAATTCCTGCAGAGGTACTAGGGAATTATAAATCATTGAAGTGCTTAGAGACCTCACATAATCAAATTAAAGGATCAATATCATTCACCCTTGGGAATATAACATCATGAACGCCCTCTGCCATATGCTATGAGTGCTCTAGCATATATTCCACCATTCACATAGCTTCTAACAATTGACATGTGGGAGCTCATACATTTTCTCATTATATAAATCTCAGGAACTTTTTAGCTCTGGATACCTCAAAAGTTATAAATTGTTAACCCACTAGTTGAGTAATAATGTAAAATTAAATTGTTACCCAGTTCAGTAACAATGCAAACTATTGACTGTTTTAGAATTTGTAAGTTACATCAATATGTTGCTAATGCTTACATTTTTTTAAGTGATATCCCTTGAAGAATGGCGGATGAAAAATCTTGAAGAAGCTAAGAAACATGAAGCAATGAAAGCCAGTGTGAATTCCTCCACAGAAGCTAAAGATACTGGTATGCATTTTTTCTATTAAGCTTATGTGTGACTTCAACTTATGGCTTGTCCGTTAGTTGTGATGGCATAGTATTTTTTTGTGACATAAAGTTATTTTCCTCCCTGCTCCTTTTGGTCCACAGCTCCCAAATTTGGGTGTGTGTTTATACATTATGTATTAGGGTTCCCATGAACAGAGATGGTGGAAAAAGTATTGGAGACTCACTGGGGCCCTGTGTTGGAGGAAGCTAGATTCTCATTACCTTTCGAAGCTTCAAGTGAGGATAGTGGAAAGATGCTGGAGGATGGACCTGAGATCGGTAATGAATATATGGGAAATCTTAGTATGGTGTTTTCGCTTTTGGTTTCTTGGGATTTTGACTACTAGGTTAGCATCACCAAATTATTTTTTCCTCTTCACTGCATTGTGTCTTAAGAGTGTGTTTTAAGAAGTATTCATATAGCAGTCTTATCTATTTTTAAGTTTATGACTTGAGGATTATGGTTTCTTGACAATTTCTCTAGGTTCCTTTTTTCAGCGTATTTAAGGTTATTTTTATGTTGCTTAATTTAACAATTTTATTACTTACATGCAGGAAAATGGAATTTATCATTTTGCAGTGAAGAACTGTTAAAATTCAAAGTAATTTTTTTTTACATTTGTTTTCTTTTCCACATTTTCCCAGGTGTGTTATTTTTGAATGAGTTATATTGATTCTTTGTTCAATTTGTCCAAGGGCAGCAAAGGTTTGGACAATCCTAGCTTAAAATGGTGCAATTAAAGCCTGATGCATAGTTTGATATTATTTCTGCAGAAGATGGAATCATACCTGGCAGGCCACTTCCTTCTGAATGCCATGCAGAACCACATACACACTATGATGGAGCAGTGATTAAATGGGGTCTGATGCACCATAAAGAAAGTGATGCAGATTGTTGTCAAGCTTGCTTAGACCAAGAAAAAGGTGAAAATAAGTGTAACATTTGGGTTTACTGTCCATTTGAACCTGGTTGCTATTCTCCAGATATATATGAGCACAAGCATCAAGAATGTTGGCTAAAGCAGGTAGAATTCTCGTGCTTCCTCTATTGGATATCTTGCATCTTCTGCTATGTGGATTCATAGAGGAGATTTCTCTTTGGATATTAGATTCTTTTGTCAAGAAAGATGTTGAATTTTTTTTGGGGGGGGAATCTACATACATATTAATGCATGTTCAAGCCCTTCTTGCTAAATCAGGGACAACTTATTGAAGGATAGTTTGAAATTTTGTGTTTTTTCTTATTGAAGTTTGAGTTTATATCAAGATTTTTATATTCTATGGTCACGTGACATTATGAATTATAACTTTATATAATTTTGATGTTTCTAGGTTGGAGACTGTACTATTTTAATTGGAGGATGATACTATTGATGCACCCAAGGTTCTTGAGTTACTTGGTAGGATTCTTGCAAAACTGGTTTTTGAATGGAAATTCTTTATACAAGATATAGCAAGGGAAATCAAGGATGGAGGTACATAGCTAGGAATATTATTAGAAACGAGGGGATTTTGAGGTATTTCTCAAGAAGAAAATTTCAAGGTAGTCTGCTCACAATTTTAATGCCTGATCAATTTTGTGATTTATTTGTGATCTCTCATGTTGAAAAGTGAATGGTTGGTTAGTGTTCTCATCCCTAGCTTTTAGCCAGATGGCCCTACTTCAAAGGTGCCATGTCTCTTCGCGGGCCTTCAGGATCTTAGTGCGCTCAGATTCCAGCAAGTAGATGTGCGCCTTCAATTCATCCATTTCAAATCCTTGATGGTCAGATGAACTCATTGCAGCAAGTTCCTCTTCAATATATTGTAGAGTCTGTTCATCCTGAATGCTCTTTTCCTTTTCCCAAACCTTGGTGAGCCTCTTAACCTCTTTCATCTTGTAGGCGAAGGGAGTATAGGGGTCTAGGTTCGGTGGTCCTATATGGGTAGTCCAGTACCGAGTGACTACTTAAACATAGCATTCATCCTCAAGCCATGTAGCATTGAATTTTAAGGGTGCCCTTGGCTTTGGTGTGTGTCCAGAAAGTTCCATAAAAATGGGAGAGTGATCAGAGAGTCCCCCCTATCCAACCCACTGCTGATAGCTGGGGATATGGGCAAGAATGTCCTCATGGAACAAGAATCAGTCCAATCATCTGGCAGGGGAGGCTTGTCCTGTCCTCTTATTGTGCCAAGTAGGTTGTAGTTTGGGTGATGGGATGTCCACAAGCCGGTGCATTTCAATGAGGGTCTTAATCTGTTCAGATAGGGGATTGAATTGAGAGGAATTTCTCCATTATTCAGCCTGACCGAGAGAGAAATTGAGGTCGCCACTGAGTATGAGCCTGTGATGATTCATGAGGGGGAGGTTGAGGAAATGATCCCAAAATGTGAGTCGATTAGAGCATGGCCCATATATGTTGAAGATGCGAAAGGGAGATCTGAATTCAATCGATTGTATGTCGGCCCCCAAGTATCCCTCTCCTCCCCAGATATTAAGGAGATTTATCGATTGGGGATTGATGCCCAGTGCAATGCCACTTGATCAACCACGAGCATCTAGGGCATGAAAGTTTTAGCCAGGATGCATACCTTGAATAAAATTGACAATCGATGATTTAGGGCCAAGGGTCTCTTGGAGGAAAATAATATCACAAGGGGTCAATTGAAGGAGAGAATAATCATGAGGGAACAGATGCATGGGTTGTCTGTGCTCTAAGGACTCGATCGAGAGTGTGTTGACGTCCATCGGCTACTTCCTAACTAGCTTGGACAATGGCTTTAGAAATATATGATTTGCGACCATGAGAAGATACCCCGATCTTGGGAGGGGGAAATAATAGCTAATCGGCAAGGGGGGATGTAGATAGCTTGGAGAGGGATTTGAGAAAGTATGAGTGGCTGCTCGCAGAGTCAGATGAGGCCACAGAGCAGAGGGGGAGAGTGGGAGAAGGTATAGAGGGAGGGGTCACAAACGAAGGGAAAGGAGAGGAGGGGAATGTCGACCCAGATACACAGAGGACCAATGATTGAATAACAGTAGATACAATAGAAAAATCAGAAGTAGAGTAAGGGAGTGAAGTAATACTCGCAGATGGTTGTGCGGTAGCTGCTCTGGAGCAGGTAATGCATGACGAAGGGGGCCGAGGTGGATGAGCAGTAGGGGCTTCATTCAAAACATTGGCCCGAGGGGTTCGACCATGATAAGAAGTTTTCTGAGTGGGCACCTGTGCCCGTGGAGTTGATGCAAGAACATATTCAATTGGCAGGGACTATGGAGCTTTCTTCTGCAGGGGTGGGCAGTCCTTGTAGATATGCCCAACCTCGTGACATCGTCTACATTGGTAAGGCACACCTTCATAATCCAGGGGCTAAATCTAGGTAAATTTCTTCCATCATAATGTAATGTACTCTTCCAAGCCCTCTCTGGTGTCAAAATGTACCAAAATTTGAGCCGTGGTCATCATACCAGTTGCAATATAAGATTTGTCATGATCAAGATAGGACCCAAGAGCATTTCCAATGTGTGCGAAGGTATCCTCAGACCATAAGTTCATAGGTAGCCTAGGTAATCAAACCCAAATGGGTCCAACACCCAAGTTCTCTCGCTTAGGGTCGAATAGAGGGCTCCATCTCTTCAACAAGACTGGGGCTTTTTCTATATGCCAATAATGGGCAACTACCCATTGTAGGTGTTCTGACCGACTGAAACTGAGTGCGAACCATCCTTTTGGGGAGAATGATGACAGAGGGTAAAGCATCAAGAAATTGTCCCCAGATCTCCATAGTCCATAGCCAAATTCGCTCTGTGTTGTATTTTCGGCCCCGAATGTGTCCGACCAAAACCCTCTCTATTGTGTCAAGTACATCGCCCATCCTGTGTTGGTCTCTGAATGCAAGGTCGATACCCTTATTAACTTTCTTAACACATCCTGACTTCCTGGATGAGCGCTATTGAGATCCAAGGGAGGGTTGCTCTCCTACCGAGTCTGAGGTAGGTTCCTCGATCGTCTCGACTGGATGTGAGGACAGATAAATAAGGAGAGTGCCCGCAAAAAACCCAGATGGAGGGGGACACGACAGTGTTCACAAGGGTTCAGCCGAGGGTAAGTTCGGTAGATGTAAAGGGGGTGCAGAAGCGGGCAATGAAGGTATAGGATATAGGGAGGATGAGATATCCCAGGGAGGGGGGGAGGACTGTAAAAATAGGAGGGATGTTAGAAAATGGCGAGATCCAGGGGATAACAGCACAGATAGCACTGGATCGGCTACAGGAAGGAGGAGGAGCACTCTATCAATGCAGATGGAAAAGAATCAGAGTGGTAGGCTAGGGAAGAAGATCCCTCAAGAGAAAAATGAGGCCTGGTGGAAGCGCTAGATCCATCTGGAAAAACTACAGATGCGGGAGGTGCCTGCACGGACGAAAAATATAGGGAGTTTCATGGAGTGGACCAGATCAGCAAGCCCTCCAATGGGTATGGGGAATAATCCAATAGCTCGTCCTCCAATGGGTCCAGGGAATAATCTAGCAGGTGTCCTCCACGGCATTCGATGCGGGTCGATCGATGGTTACAGAAGAGCATGGGCCATAGAAAGTGTGACAGTGAAAGGCAGTAAGGGATGGGTGAAAATCAGGAGGTTATAATAAGAGGTGTAGGTAGCCTCAGTAGAAACCCCACCCCAGGGTTGACACATGCGATCGTCCACGGACAGTGATGCTGCATTGTGTGTCAGAGCCCCCTCCATATTGCGTCATCCCAGACCGCCGAGCCATTTAGAAACCCTTGGCGAAAAAAAATCTCAGATCGCCTTCCATCCTCATTCACATAATCAATCATCAACATGGTAGAAATGTTGTAATGTCATCAACATTCCTATGTTATACCAAAATGATTTCTGGTTAACATTCCTATGTGATACCTGTGTAAAGGATTCTTTTATCAGCCATTAGATATAGCCAACTCAAAAAGACACTTTTCTGGTTATCATTATTAGTATATTAGTAAAATTGTGACTAATGCCACTCTCTTATTTGGTTCAAATTGAACTAAATCCAAAACTCTAGCTTTAAATTTTAAAATTGTATATTTGTTTTTAAAATTGCAATATGTTAGAACATATTAACGTGACTGTTTATTTTGTTTAAAATTACACAAATTCACAACATATATATGTAAAGGGAGAAAAACATAAAAGGAAAAAGAAGAACATGTGTTTTCATTTAAAACAAAAATCCAATGCATATTCATATTAAGCTTAGATCCAAACAGAAAAGGTCAAAACATCTAGCCCCATTGGAAAATTTTCCACATAAAAAGACACCAAATACTGCCTGAAACATGGACATTGACTGAGCTATTATCAAATGGCTATCATATAAACCACAAAATTGAAATTTTGTGTTTGTTCTTATTCAAGTTTGAGTTTATTTCAAAACTTCTACAGTCTATGGTCATGTGCGATTATGAATTATAACTATATATAATTTTGATGTTTCTAGGTTGGAGACTGTACTATTTTCATTGGAGGATGCTACTATTGATGTGCCCCAGGCTCTTGAGTTACTTGGTAGGATTATTGAAAAACTGGTGATTGAAGGGATATTATTTATTCAAAATATAGCAAGGGAAATCAAGGATGGAGGTACATAGCCAGGAAGCTTATTAGAAACGAGGGGATTTTGAGGTATTTCTCAAGAAGAAAATTTCAAGGTAGTCTACTCATAATTTTAATGCCTGATCAATTTTGTGGTTTATTTGTGATCTCTCATGTTGAAAAGTGAATGGTTGGTTAGTTTTTAGCTCGTGCTCACATTTTTTGGTTCCTGAAGCTCGAGCACTTTATAGCAAAAATAAGCAAATTCAAACAACACAAATGGTCCACTAGCTCTCTTTTCATTTGCTAATATTATAATGAAGTTTAGTTAGAGGCACTGTTTGTTTGTTTTTTTTGGTTAGAAAAGGTTTTGTTCTTAGTTTTATGTGATTTTAAATTTATCGTATGTAGCATGTTGAGAAATGGGAAAGAATAACGTGACATTTATTTTGCAGAAATTGATGCTGAAGGAAAATTTCTTTAACATTGTTGATGTTAAGGTATATGTTGTATAAACTATTTATAGTCTAATTTATGTTATATTCTAGTGTTCATTGTATTTCATTTCTTACACTAAATTGTATTTTCTTTTATTTTCAAAAAATGAAATCAGTATTGATGGTAAGAAGCATGAATTGAAAAAAGAGGAGAGCAATAACATTGGAGCGACCAATGCAAAAAGAGAGAGGAGAACTGGTCTGGTGATACCCTTAGAGCCAATATCTCGCATAAGACACACATATAAATACTGATGATCAAGTCTTCAGTGTTGGTGAATTCACCTATAATGCCTTGAAAACACAACGATAATTTTTTGAAGTGATGAAACATCATTTCATGTGTAAAGTGTAGTCCAGCTAAGATTAAGTTGGAAACTCATATTGTAATACTTTAACATTTCATATAATAAAATTTATGTGGTTGAAATTATTTATAGTTGCACTTGATGTTGTTTAGTATTGTAATTAAAATATGTGACTTTGTGTTTTCATATTAGATCAATATGCACATTGTATGACATTTTTTAAATCATACAAATTAATTTATGCTGATTAATAATGAACACAAATAAAATTAATATACGACTAAATTAGTCATTTATAATGATTAATGAAAGTAAATGAAATGAATATAAACTATTAAATGAGTCGTTTGTACAATGAATAAATGGCTACTACAAATGATAAATTTTTGACTACAAATGATGACTAAATTTTGCATATATATGACTATTAGTAGCTAATTTACAGTATCTTATAACACGACTAAAATTTAGTCATATTTCTTCGGTCATTAATTGGTTTCAAACGATGACTAAAATTTTCATATATATGACTATTAGTAGCTAATTTATAGTATCTTATAACATGACCAACATATTGGTCATATTTGTTTGGTCATTAATTGGTTTTCTCGGGTGATCATATAGTAATATATTTTGTTGTATATTTGGTCATTATTGTAACATTTACTGACCAAATCAATGACTAAATGAATGACTAAATCAATGACCAAATGAATGAATAAATCAGTGACCAAATGAATGACCAAATGAAAGACCAAATGAATGACTAAATTAGTGACCAAATCAGTGACTAAATCAATGACCAAATATACAACTAGATAACAAAATTGAGATAACCAATTAATGACTTAGCTAAAAACGACCAAAAATTGGTCGCATTATAAGATACTACAAATTAGCTACTATTGGTCACTGACTGAAAAATAGTCGTTTATATGCAAATTTTAGTCATTTTTTTAGTAACTAATTAGCCATTTTGTACTAGTGCTCAACCTATGGAAATAGTGTTGTTTGATGAGAAGGGGATGGAGGGTCACCGGGAAAAACAACCTTGTCCATCACATATTTAGAAGTTCTAATACCAAGATATGGTTGGAGAGGTTCGAAAGATTCAAGCTTCTGCAGATTTTCTGAAATGTAAACAATATACAAGGATTTTTCTACCAAGAAAGACCAATTAACATCATCTTAGGAAATTTGAAGAAAAAATGAATAAAACGATCATGAAAATCCAAGGTAGATTTATGATGTGTTTTTCACAATTTCAAAATTTTCTAGCACAAATATTTATGACCATACATATCAAACGCAAAAAATAGCTCAATGAAAAGATGTTTGAAAGTGTGTATAGATGCATAAGGAAATGTGTCACACCAATTTCATATGCACCCTTTGAACAAATAATGAACAACCTACAACCAACATCCTCATAGTGGAAGTTTTGTTTTGTGTAGAAATCAAGAAAACAAGCAGTATGGTCAAATAAGGTTGTTTCATCCTCGCCATTGAATTTCGGATTTGACAAGTCATCAATAATTCACGCCAACACTTTCAAATTTACGGATCTAAAAAGCATGTTAAGGATATGGTTTAGGCAGAAGTCATTAGATGAGTGCGAAAATTCAAAATAGACTTCAATGGAATTGTCATTTGGCCTTCCTTGTAGCGCCAAAAATGTTGATGGTGTTGGACCCGCCAACATTCAGGGGATCTCCTCAATATGAAGTCTGAACTAGACCTCACACCATTTGAAATAGGATTCCTAGCAGTGGATGGTTAATGATATGCCTTAGTTTCAAATAAGAATAGAGTTGTGCACAATGTATTTGGTGAGAACAAGTGTGTGACCCTGCAGAAAGTCAAGTGTGATACATGAAGGTTACAACACATGAAGGGAAAAGGAAGTGTGCCCCTTAGAAGCCTGTAATAGTACACAACTTGGAAGGAAAACATGAGCATAATGGCATCACACAAGCTAACATGCAGAATATTCCACTAGTTAAGCTGACGAATTAATACAACAACATGCATCCAAAAATATTTGTACAAATTAAAATGAAATAGTTCATAAGCATATGCATAAGTTAAATAACATAGATTGCAAATAAAACAATAATAGTCCTACTATATTCACAACATATGCATGAAAGTGTGTCGGATCTAAGTTTTCTTAAGATTGAAAGTTCCAATAATACATACACCATTGACGAACCACTAGCCCCAATAGTGGAACATTATAGTCAAGAACACCCGCTCCTTCAAATAATTATTCTCCCTCTACGTTGTTGTTTAGCCAATTTAATGTCTTAAATTATTCAACATAAATTATCAACCGAAGTTTGTAATTTGATGAAGTGTGGTGAAATATATGTGCTTAGTTAACATTCTTCTTACTTCATTGTATGTATTTTTATGTTGTTTTGGGGGAATTTTTTCTTTATGTCTAAATGTTAATTTTAAGAAATGAAAACTATGAAATGAATCAACTGAATCTAGTGAAATTTAAATGTGTAAAACTAACTTTGAAATAAGGAATAAAAGGAAGTATTCTCGAACTATTCTAATTTGCATAAAAATGAATCAAACTTTTAAATGGTTAAAATATGATCTAAAAATAGAGTACCTATTCTAATGACTTTGAAAATTAAAGTTAATCCTACTCCATGGATTGAAAAATGAATCTTATGACTAAAAATTGAAATTGCAATGTTATTCTAGATGAAAGCAGATTCAAAGGAAAATGAAACTAATGTATGATCAATTACCCTAGCATTCAATATGGAAGTTTGACATAGTCACCCTCTTAACATGATGTACAAGAAATTGATTACACTTTAGTTTTGAAATTAAATCTAGGAAAGAATTTAAATAACATGTAAGGAAAAACTCAATTACTATATAGGTTAAACACTCAAACATCCAATTTGGAAGTATAATATAGTTACCTTCTTGGTATGATTTACAAGCATTCAATTATACATTTAATTGAGGATATTAATCAAGGAAAGAAGTTTAAAAGCATGTAAAGGAAAACTCAATTATTGCATAGGTTAAACACTCAAGCATCCAATTTGGAAGTATGACAGAGTGACCTTATTGGTATGATTTACAAGCATTCAATTATACATATAACTGAGGATCTTATCTAAGAAAGCAGTGTAAAAACATGAAAGGAATCTAAACAACTGTGAGATCTATTACCTCAAACATAATCCAATTGGAAAATAGAAAAATATACCTTCTTTAGATGTTTTAGGAAAGAAAATATTACACAGTAATTCTAAGATTAATGCTAAGAAAACATTCAAAAATTGAATCTATGATTTTAATCTAAAAGCTACAATGCAATATTAATCTACTTGTGAATTGAAAAAAGAGAGTAAATAAAATTAAACTAAAAACAACTAATGAAAAACCTCCTCCTGTGTAGGGGTCCTCTACGACATAATAGGTCGAGATCCTAGCTGGCTATATGCACATTACACAGAAACTGGAACCATGAACACGATCTTTGTATTACGGAAAATTACAGAGTTTAAAGAATACACAACGTTTTCAGAAATTAAGACAGTCTTCGGTCTTTGCATAATTGATATTTAAACAAAATAAAATGTAACTGTGAGGATTTAATTATGCCTACAGATGGATATTACAACCGAAACATAGAATTAAATTCTAACTCATTAACTCTTGATTTGCTACGTCAGATCAAATCAAGAGTTCTTCACTCTCGGCTTACGTCCTTTGACCACAATCACAGGTACCCTTTTCTGTCGATTTCGACCAAGTGGATAGGATGAAATCCATATGTGGATAATTCTTGAAATTCCCATGTGGCTTGTCCCTTTATTTGCTCCTCGGAATCTATCAAACCATAAAATTAGTTGCAGAAACAAAAATTAGCTCCAGAATAGGCTGCATTCTATAGCCAAGTCACAAAATTCCATTCAAATAACAAGAACATCATAATATAACATATAAATCATTCAAATCCATTCAAATAACAAGAACATCAAAATATAACATATAAACCATTCCCTGAGATAAAACATGACATTTATCATTGATTGGAGTGTATGGACTTATGAAAATGTAAGGAAAAGTGATGATAAAGGATGTCAGAGAAAGGACAATTCTAGGTTCAACATACCCCCACTAAGAAGTCATTACATGTCCTCATGCAATTTACCAAAAATGTGAACTTCCTTCTCCTATTGCATTTGTTCAAACACTTTTGCTAATACATCTAGTTTTCTCCTCTTTATTTTCTTTGAAGTGACTACCATCCTCGGCTTCCTCATAAGGAGTTTGTATTTGAGGTTGATTGCTGCCCTATTCAGTGATTTGTTCTTTCTTTTTAACTTCATGTTCTTTTTGTACCACAGTCCCAAGTGCAGGATGGTATTATCACTAATGACTTTCTCCAATTGGTTTCTCTTCTTTAAAGCTTCATTCTCCTGTTTAATATGCCTATTAAATATCTATATCTCATATATTTCTTGTTTAAGGGTATCAACTAAAGGTTCTTATGGATTGATAGGTGGTCTTGGATTCACTGTTGCATTTCTCTTCTCTAATGACTCTATGTAGTCATATATCTCTTGATGTACTGGGTCTATGCCTGGATATCTTCTACTGGGACTTCCTTAAAAATTATGTATAGGAAAATTTTCAGGGCTATGTGGAGGAGAGATATTGATGGGAGATGGTATTGGAGGTTCTTCCTCTAAATTTATAAACTCTGTCTCTTGTGGTAGTGTTTTTCATTGCACCTTAGAGTCTAGAGCTCTTTCTCAGTCGTAGAGGGTTTAAGTTTTCTTCACTTGTAACCTTGCTCTTCTTTTATGTTTTACCTCTTGTCTTAACTTCACCCTGCTTCATGTTCCTCATTAGGTCTACAAGGGTGAGTTCCTCATCACTTTGTTGTAGTGGAGATGCAGGTATGTCTTCAATGCTTGTGCCAATCTTCTTTCTTATAATTTTCTTAGTCTTGTCTTACTTAGGCTACTCTGGCTCATTTTGGAAATGGTTTCTGTTCATAAAATTCTCCCAAGAATCTCCTGTACTTTTCAAATGAAAATCAAGAAGTATTTTTACCAACCCATGATGGTGCATAGTGTTATCTATAAATTGAATTCTCTTCTGTACATTTGTGGACATTATTTTTAAGCTATTGAGTAAAAATAAAGGAATATTTATTTCACCATCCTCTAAAAATTTCATCAACAATCGAATATGATATACATACATGCAACCAAATCTACCTTCACAAGTGATAAAATTCTGCAGAATTAAAAGCATGTTCCTCCATTTTTTCTTGAGTGTCGAGCTAGGAATACCCTTTTTGAAAATAGAACTATCCATACCTAGATTTTTTAGGACAACTCTCCATGATTCACTGCGAAATTATTTGTTTTTTAACCACATTTTTCCAACCCTTTGGATATCTATGGCTTTAGCTATGAATGCCTCTATTACTGAGAATTTGATGTCTCCTATTTCGACTTTCGTTCCATCAAAATACCTTGCAAAATAATTAGCGATATCTTTGTGGTAACCATCAATTTTTTTTATAAACTTGAGCCACTTAATCTTCTACAACATCTCCTTGATCTAAGGATATCCCTCCATATATTTAGCTCTCACCAACTTAGTCCTGACTATCAAACCCATGTTTTCTGTTTTCAAGAGTCTAGCCTTCAAAATTATCCTTCTTTGTATGAAGTGAATTGAGTTGCGGATCTGATGAAGGACGTCGAGGGTTTGTAGGAATAAATGAGATGGATATTTGATGGGGTTTTAAGAAACGTAGATGGATAGGTTACGAAAATAGGTCATGACCATTAATCATAAATGGGGGAGTCCGTTGTGGACCGTTATGAAAACATGATGTGGATGATGTGGCCGATCTATGACATGATATGAGTCCAAATCAAATCAAATGATGACATGTTGAGGTAGAATGTGATCATCTATGTTATACATGCTAATTTTTTTGACCTTGTTATTTAGATAAATTTATGTAACTTACCTTTAGAACTAACCTTTTGTTGCTATTTCCTTGGTGTTGATTCTTCAAGTATACTTTAGTGTGACGATATTCAAATGAAGTCCTTCAATTTCATGTGCTCACTATTCTTGCTTTAGTAGGATGTAAAAATGTGACAGAGCTACAGAATGTGAAATCAGTTGCAGAATGGAATGTAGCTACAGAATGGAAGTAGTTTTGTACTACTTTATATTGCTTTTCAAAAAACAAAGGGAACAAAATAATTTTTTTTTTGGATTTTTAGAAATGGAAAGGAAAATATAAGCTGTCAGAACTTATGATTTTCATCCTATATTTTTTGTATAAGGATGCCAATCATTGATTGGTTTTCACACTTATACAATTATTATTATTTTATTTTTATGAATAATATATATATATATATATATATATTAGATAGGAAAAATAAAAAACTAATTTGGGGAAGAAGAAGAAGGATTCTTCTTCACTAACTTCATATGAGTATTATCTTGGAAAATTTTGATAAACTCTTCTCTTGAAATTGGCTTGTGATAGAATTTTAATCGATGTCCATTTACAAGAAGAGGTACCTTTTCTTTATCAATTGTCCTTATCCTGACTGCTCCATTGTTAAAAAAAATTTCAATCTCATAAGGCCCAAGCCAATGAGTCTGAAACTTTCCTTGATAGTCTTTGAACTTCGAATCAAACAAAAGTGCCCAATCCCCTGCTTGAAACTTTTTCTCCTTGATATATTTATCATGCCATTTGGACCTTTGCTGTTGGACTATATTGGTTCTTTGAACTGCATCTTACCTGATTTCACCAATCTCATTAAGTTTCTCAAATCTATGCTTCCGAGCTTCTGATAAGTCAAGCCCCAATTGGACTGCCATCTTGAAGGTTTGGATTTGAAATTTTATAGGAAATAGGACTTGCTTCCCATAAACAAGTTCATAGGGAGTATGTCATATTGTATTCCTCCATGTGGTTCGGTAGGCCCATAAGGGCCCATGAAGCCTTTCTGCCCAATCTCTTCTATGTAGATGTACAGTCTTAGTGATAATTCCTTCGATCAATTTATTGGTAGACTCTACTTGACTGTTTTCTTGTGGATGATAAGGAGTGGATTTTCTGTGATTGATCTTGTAGTTCTCCACGATATTTTCCACCAACTTGGATGTAAAATGGGATCCCTGATCTGTCCCAATTTCTCTTCGGACACCAAAATGAGTGAATATATCCTCAAAAATAAATTTAACTACAGAATGTTCATTAGCTAAAGAAAGTGTTTTAGCCTCTACCCACTTAGTGACATAATCAGTACATACCAAAATATATTCTTTTGATTAGATGGTAGATTGATTGGTCCAAAAAAATCCAAAGCCTATTTTTCAAATGGTTAGATGAGTACCTAAGGTTGTAATGGAATTTCATCTATAGGAATAGGTTTCCCCATTCTTTGACAGTTGTCACGCCTTTTGACATACTCCTTGGTATCTTTAAATATGGATGGCCAAAAATATCCTAAATGAAGGATTTTGTAGGTTGTCCTCTTATCAGCAAAGTGTCCACCACAAGGTTCATCATGACATGCCTTAAGAATCTCAGGCATTTCATCTTCTCGAAAACACCTTCTGATAATGGGATATAGACCTATTTTATACAATTCATCATTAATCCATGAGTAAAGTGCACTTATTTGAATAATTCCTCTTTTCTCTCTAGGAAACAAGTGTGAAGGTAACTTTCAAGTGACTAAAAAATTAGCAATATCTGCAAACCGAGGAGTTTTATTAGTTATTGCAAAAATATATTCATCAGGAAACTTATCCTCAACTGGAGTATCATTTTTGACATTTTGAATTCTAGACAAGAAATCATCAACTGTGTTTTGTTTTCCAGGTCGGTCTAGAATGGTGATATTGAATTCTTGTAGGAGTAATAACAATCTTGTGACTCTACCATTAGTAATAGATTTATTCATTAAGTATCTAATTGCAGAGTGATCTGTATGAATAAAGGTTTCATAGTTGGTGAAATATGTATAAATTTGTTGATAGCGTGGAAAACAGCTAAGAATTCTTTTTCAATTACAATGTAATTTAACTCAGTAGGAGTCAAATTTTTGCTTGTGTAATAGATTTTATAAGGGATCAAATATTTTTTTCCTGCTACAACTCCCAGAGTTGTATCTGAAGCATCTGTTGAAATATGAAAAGGTAGTTTCCAATTTGGACCTCTTAAGATGGGTGCTTCAGAAATTTTTGTTTTTAAAGTTTCAAATGCCAATTGGCAATCAGGTTTCCAACTGAATTCACAATATTTGGTAAGTAACTTGAAGAGTGGGGATGCTATTTTAGTGAAATTTTCTATAAATCTTTTATAAGACCCTGTGAAGCCTAGAAAACTTCTAACATCCTTTTGACAACTTGGAATTAATAATTTAGAGATGACTTCAAATTTAGATGTGTCAACTTTAATGACTTAATGAAAGATTTAATTCTTTACATCTTTTAAGAAATTTTTCCAAATTCTCTAAAGCTTCTTCAAATGAATTCCCATAAACTTTAAAATCATCCATATATACCTCTACACAATCATGTATTAGATCAAAAAATATTCCTAATACTACCCTTTGGAGTGTTGCGGGTGCATTGCACAAACCAAAAGGAAGGAATCGGTAGGCATAAGTTATCCATGGACATGTGAATCTGGTTTTATCCTGGTCTTCAGGTGCTATCTGGATTTGATTGTAACCACTAAAACCATCCAAGAATGAGAAAAACTTCTTACCTGCTAATGTATCCAATACTTGATCTATAAAAGGTAAAGGAAAATGATCTTTTAGATTAGATTTATTGAACTCTCGATAGTCAATGCATACCCTCCACTTACCATTATTTTTGGGTACAATCACTAAGGGAGAAACCCACTGACTGTCTAAAATTGGGTAAATGAAGTTTACATTCAGAATTTTTTCAATTATTCTTTCAAAATTTCCCTAAGATTTGGATTCATCCTTCTTTGAGGTTGTCTGATAGGTTTACATTTTTCCTCAATGTAGATGTGATGTATACAAGTCTTACAAATAATTCCTTTCAGGTCAGTGTATTCCCCTGCATATGCCGAAGAATGTTGTTGTAATGTTTTGATTAAATTTTCCTGTTGTAGTCTTTCCAAGTTTTTGTTTATGTTCAGAGATTTTCTTGGGAAGATTTCAACTATAGAGTTACCAAACTCTTCCATAGAGTATAGAGACATCTGCCTGGATGAAAAATATTCAATATTTCATTATTCTTGAAATTGATTGATCCAGGTGGATATCGGTGGCCACCCACCTATTCCATTTGGACCAGCACCATCAATTCTTGCAGCTTTTCACATTCAGCACAACTTACTATTTTTAGCAGGTTTTCGGGTCCTCCACTCTCGGAGCCGTTTTTGAGGCTTAATGATCCAGGTGGATATTGGTGGCCACCCACCTATTCCATTTGAACCCCCATCATCAGTTCTTTCAGTTTTCAAGTTGCAATAAAACTTACTATTTTTAGCAGTTTTTCAAGTCCTGAACTTCCGGAGCCGTTTTGAGGCCCTAAACGACGTTTTTTGGGTATCATTTTACCAGCGAAATTTGATCATAAAATCCATCCTGAAAGTTGTAGTCCTTGGATAGATCTTTCTAATGAGCTATTGAGCGCATCAAACGGAGATCGAGTGCCAAAGTTACGCCCCCGGGAGGTTGAACCACCAATTTACCCAAACGGGCACCCACAGTTTTGGCGCCTCATCTCCTACGGTTAGGTTTTTGGACGTTTCGGATTCTACATTATTTATCAATAATAAATAGGCCCTCGAGCCTCATTTTAACACATTTCAGAGGTCTATAGCCATCACATCTCTTCTCAGAGATTCGCTACCAGCACCCTGGCTATTTTATTTCCATTATGTCTGTAAGCATATTTTTGTTATTAATGAAATGACGCATTATTTCCGCTGCATCTCTATATTTATGGTTATGTGTTTATTCTGTTGCGTTCCTGCATAAATCTGGATCAGTGGTTTCAGAGCGGGTCTGCTCTTTCTTTGTTTTTCTTTGCATGTCCCCAACGCGGTCAGGGTATAAGGAGTTAGGGCTCGATCTGGTTGAACCCTTGCAAGATCAGCCTCGCAAACCCCGACGACCTCCCATGGCAGAAGAAAAGAAAGACGAGGGAGCAGGAGATCCTATCAAAATATTGGTCGAGGAGGCCCTCGAGAAACAAAGGAACGCGATGATGGATAACTTTGCTCAAATCCTTCAACGACTGCCCACATATGGCGCATCTGCATCCAACAACCACTCTGGAGGCGCCACTCCCTTCAAGGTACAGGTAAACTTTGAAATTCCTATATTTGAAGGAAAAATAGATGCAGACGCTGTAGACAGATGGTTAAATTTGTTGGAAGGGTATTTCTCGGTCCATGACTTCTCTGACCGAGAAAAGATTATTTTTGCACTCCTCAAAGCCGCCCCCCATGTCAAAGACTGGTGGGAAACCTACCGTGAGAAAGAGGGCGAAGGGGAACCCTCTCTGTTCTCGACCACACCCACTTGGAATTCGTTCCGAGACGGCATCAAGGAACAATATTACCCTGTGGGGAGCTATGAGGACAAATACATCCAATGGACCACGCTACGGCAACAAAAGGATCAAGATGTGCACGAACTGACGAATCTATTCCATACCCTGCGCACAAAGTTGGGTATTAAAGATTCAGAGAGACATTTGGTGCTCAAGTACCGCGGCTGTCTGCACAAACACATTCAGGAGGAAATGGAGTTCCTCGACATTACATCGCTTGGCACGGCATATCGCTATACCGCCAAGATCGAGCAGAAATTTAAGCAAAAGAAGCGAGACTTTGGATCTGCGAATCCGAAAGGTGCCCCCGAACCGAAGAACAAGGGGCAAGGCCAAAGCAATGTGACTCAGAACAATACCACAAATCCAAAGAAGGACACAGGGAAGTGGTGTGAATTTCATAACAGCCCCACTCACAGCACAAACGAGTGTCGGGCCAAACAGCCTTTGGTGGCTGAACTAAAGGCACCCGAATCAGATGCATTTTCTGATCCTGAGTTAGAACCAGACAAAGGCAATGACAAAGGGAAGCAGATCATTGATGCGGATCCCAATGCCATTGTTGCCACCACCAAGATCCAGAAGGAGGGTCCAGAGGATCCAGAGGAGGGGGAGCGCCTCTTCCAGTCGCAGATGTGGGTGAAGGGTTCTCCGCTGCAGTTTCTCGTCGATAGCGGAAGCCAAAAGAACCTCATTTCAGCAGACGTCGTGAAGCGGCTCGGCCTACCAACCATAGCACACCCGCAGTCGTATACCATCGGGTGGCTCCACCCAGGGAGAGATCTCCGCATCCGCCAGCAGTGCCGACTTCCATACAGTATCAAGCCATTCACGGATGAGGTATTGTGTGATGTTGCTCCTCTTGATGTAGCTAATGTATTATTGGGCCAACCATACTTGTGGAGGCGACATGCTGTGTATGAGTCTAGGCCTCGTGCTGTTATTATTACTTTGGGAAATAACTTGTACATGATACCGAAGGTAGTACCGCCTCCTGCCATCTCTTTGACTACTGCAAAACAACGCAGTAAGATTGTTTCCCAGACCAGGAAATTCATTTTCCTTACGACTCACTCACATGGAAAGAAGAATATTGTGGCCACAACCTCGAAACAGGGCTCCCTTTCACGGCTGCAGCAGATGGACAAAGTCATGGAGGAATACGATGACAATTTCTCCTCACTCATAGAGGTTCCTCTACACTGTCAGGACAAGCACTCCATTGATCTGAATCCCAATGCACCACCACCTGATGTTGCCATACATCCCGCAACTACACATACAAAATCCAAACATGTACTGTATGAGGCTGATAAAGAAACCAAATTTACTAAACGCATCCAGCATGTCCACCCGCAGGTCCATGACATCTTCAACACATCTAATACTCAGTTCAACAGAAGTTGCCTCATCTCATGGAGGATCTCAACGCAATGGGAACCATTGCTTCCTAAGGAGGGAGGAATGATCCAGGTGGATATCGGTGGCCACCCACCTATTCCATTTGGACCAGCACCATCAATTCTTGCAGCTTTTCACATTCAGCACAACTTACTATTTTTAGCAGGCTTTCGGGTCCTCCACTCTCAGAGCCGTTTTTGTGGCTTAATGATCCAGGTGGATATTGGTGGCCACCCACCTATTCCATTTGAACCCCCATCATCAGTTCTTTTAGTTTTCAATTTGCAACAAAACTTACTATTTTTAGCAGTTTTTCGGGTCCTGAACTTCCGGAGCCATTTTGAGGCCTTAAACGACGTTTTTTGGGTATCATTTTACCAACGAATTTGATTGTCAAATTCATCTCGAAAGTTGTAGTCCTTGGATAGATATTTCTAACGAGATATTGAGCACATCAAATGGAGATCGGGTGCCAAAGTTACGCCCCCGGGAAGTTGAACCACCAATTTACCCAAACGGGCGCCCACAGTTTTGGCGCCTCATATCCTACGGTTAGGTTTTTGGACGTTTCGGATTCTACATTGTTTCTCAATAACAAATATGCCCTCGAGCCTCATTGTAACAGAGTTCAGAGATCTGTAGCCATCATATCTCTTCTCAGAGATTCGCTACCAGCACCCTAGCTATTTTATTTCCATTATGTCTGTAAGCATATTTCTGTTATTAATGAAATGACGCATTATTTCCGCTGCATCTTTTTATTTATGGTTATGTGTTTATGCTGTTGCATTCCTGCATAAATCCAGATTAGTGGTTTCAGAGCGAGTCTACTCTTTCTTTTTTTTTCTTTTCATGTCCCCAACACGGTCAGGGTATAAGGAGTTAGGGCTCGATCTGGTTGAACCCTTGCAAGATCAGCCTCGCAAACCCCGATGACCTCCCATGGCGGAAGAAAAGAAAGACGAGGGAGCAGGAGATCCTATCAAAATACTGCTCGAGGAGGCCCTCGAGAAACAAAGGAACACGATGATGGATAACTTTGCTCAAATCCTTCAACGACTGCCCACATATGGTGCATCTGCATCCAACAACCACTCTGGAGGTGCCACTCCCTTCAAGGTACAGGTAAATTTTGACATTCCTATATTTGAAGGAAAAATAGATGCAAACGCCATAGACATATGGTTAAATTTGCTGGAAGGGTATTTCTTGGTCCATGACTTCTCTCACCGAGAAAAGATTATTTTTTCACTCCTCAAAGCTGCCCCCCATGTCAAAGACTGGTGGGAAACCTACCGTGAGCAAGAGGGGGAAGGGGAACCCTCTCTGTTCTCTGCCACACCCACTTGGAATTCATTTCGAGATGGCATCAAGGAACAATATTACCCCGTGGGGAGCTATGAGGATAAATGCATCGAATGGACCACGCTGCGGCAAAAAAAGGATCAAGATGTGCACGAACTGACGAATCTGTTCCATACCCTGCGCATAAAGTTGGGTATTAAAGATTCGGAGAGAAATTTGGTGCTCAAGTACCGCGGTTGTTTGCACAAACACATTCTGGAGGAAATGGAGTTCCTCGACATTACATCGCTTGGCACGGCATATCGCTATGCCGCCAAGATCGAGCAGAAATTTAAGCAAAAGAAGCGAGACTTTGGATCTGCAAATCTGAAAGGTGCCCCCGAACCGAAGAACAAGGGGCAAGGCCAAAGCAATGCGACTCAGAAAAACACCACAAATCCAAAGAAAGACACAGGGAAGTGGTGTGACTTTCATAACAGCCCCACTCACAGCACAAACGAGTGTCGGGCCAAACAATCTTTGGTGGCCGAACTAAAGGCACCCGAATCAGATGCATTTTCTGATCCTGAGTTAGAACCAGACAAAGGCAATGACAAAGGGGAGCAGATCATTGATGTGGATCCCAGTGCCATTGTTTCCACCACCAAGATCCAGAAGGAGGGTCCATAGGATCCAGAGGAGGGGGAGCACCTCTTCCAGTCGCAGATGTGGGTAAAGGGTTCTCCGCTGCAATTTCTCGTCGATAGCGGAAGCCAAAAGAACCTCATTTCAGTAGAGGTCGTGAAGCGGCTTAGCCTACCGACCATAGCACACCCACAGCCATATACCATTGGGTGGCTCCACCCAGGGAGAGATCTCCGCATTCGCCAGCAGTGCCGCCTTCCATACAGTATCAAGCCATTCACGAATGAGGTATTGTGTGATGTTGCTCCTCTTGATGTAGCTGATGTATTATTGGGCCAACCATACTTGTGGAGGTGACATTCTGTGTATGAGTCTAGGCCTCGTGCTGTTATTATTACTTTGGGAAATAACTTGTATAGGATACCAGAGGTAGTACCGCCTCCTGTCATCTCTTTGACTACTACAAAACAATGCAGTAAGATTGTTTCCCAAACCAGGAAATTCATTTTCCTTACGACTTACTCATAGGGAAAGAAGAATATTGTAGCCACAACCTCGAAACAGGGCTCCCTTGCACGGCTGCAGCAGATGGACAAAGTTATGGAGGAATACGATGACAATTTCTCCTCACTCATAAAGGTTCCTCTACACTGTCAGGACAAGCACTCCATTGATTTGACTCCCAACGCACCATTTCCTGATGTTGCCATACATCCTGCAACTACACATACAGAATCCAAACATGTACTGTCTAAGGCTGATAAAGAAACCAAATTTACTAAATGTATCCAGCATGTCCACCCGCAGGTCCATGACATCTTCAATACATCTAATACTTAGTTCAATAGAATTTGCCTCATCTCATGGAGGATCTCAACGCAATGGGGACCATTGCTTCCTAAGGAGGGAGGAATGATCCAGGTGGATATCGATGGCCACCCACCTATTCCATTTGGACCAGCACCATCACTTTCTACCTTTCAACATTCAAAGACAACGCCATTTTTAGCAAAGCCGGGGGTCCTCCACTCGTAGTCGTTGGGGCTTAATGATCTAGGTGGATATTGGTGGCCACCCACCTATTCCATTTGAACCCCCATCATCAGTTCTTTCAGTTTTCAAGTTGCAACAAAACTTACTATTTTTAGCAGTTTTTCGGGTCCTGAACTTCCGGAGCCATTTTCAGGCCCTAAACGATGTAGTCCTCGGATAGATATTTCTAAAGAGCTATTGAGCACATCAAACGGAGATCGGATGCCAAAGTTACGCCCCCGAGAAGTTGAACCACCAATTTACCCAAACGGGCGCCCACAGTTTTGGCGCCTCATCTCCTACGGTTAGGTTTTTGGACGTTTCGGATTCTACATTGTTTCTCAATAATAAATGGGCCCTTGAGCCTCATTGTAACATAGTTTAGGGGTCTGTAGCCATCACATCTCTTCTCAGAGATTCGCTACCATCACCCTAGCTATTTTATTTCCATTATGTCTGTAAGCATATTTCTGTGATTAATGAAATGACGCATTATTTCCGCTGAATCTCTATATTTATGGTTATGTGTTTATTCTGTTGCGTTCCTGCATAAATCTGGATCATTGATCATCTTCATATTCTGAAGATGATTCAAAGTTTTCTATTGAATTTAAGATTTGACTATCTTCACTAATGCTTGAAATAGTGAAGGGAGAATGTATATTATTGTCATCATCAATCCATTCTTCATCTTCTAATTGTGTGATTGTTTTTTCTGGAGGATATAGAGTGAATTTCTTTGTTGAGTTACCATCATAGATATACATTTCATCGGATCTACAGCTAATGACAACATCAACTATAGCCAACCAAGGTATTCCTAATATTAGTGGATGCCCTCCTAGATTTTTCTTGGGAGTTAAAATCATAAAATCATCAGGATATTCCCAAGAATCTAAGGATACTGAGATATCTTCTAATACACCATCTAGCTTGATTATAGATCTGTCTGCTAATTGCAGTAATGTAAGTGTATCCTGAAGATTAGGAAGCCTGATTTGTTCCATGGTTTTTTTTCTCATGATGTTTATAGTTGCTCCTAAATCAATCAATGTATTTGGAATTTCAACACCGTTGATATGTATTTTTACAACAGGACTTCCTGGATCTGAATATTTTTGTATGGAAAGTTTTCCCATCATTATGTCTGAAATTTTCTTACGATTTGAATTCTTTTTATTTCTTTTGTTTTTCTTCCTGGTTTCTTCATGCTCAACTCTTTTATTGTTTTGGCTACAATTGGAATCTCTTTAATGGACTGTAGTAAAGGAATTTTGATACAAAATTTTTTCAATTCATCTATAAAATCATAATTGGGCAACCTGATATGTTTTTCTACCCCATCTATCAACTTGTAATATTTCAGGAAAAGGAGGGTTAGAAATAGATACTAATGGTTGCTCTATGATAGGAGTTGAGTTTATTGGTTCTTTTTGTTTTTCATTTTCATAATTCTGGTTTTGAAGAGATGTTCCTTCTTCAAAAAATTTATTTGGTTGTAGAGAATATTCCTCAAAATTGTCTTGTTCTTGAATAACTACATAATGTTTTTTCCTCTCTAGTATTCTACCATATCTAAGTTGAACATCATTAAGATCTAGTGGAGTAATAATGTAAATTGGAAATTTTTGTCCTTCTATAATGTAGGCATTTTGAGGATTTTTTTAATTGGGGTTTGGCAATGGTTGGGCAGGTAGTTTATTTGGTATTTGTGGAAATGGTAATGAAAGTTGTGGATTTTGGTTTTGGAGTTGGGGTTGTTGATTTTGTTGAGGAATTTTTTGGGGAGGATAGTTTGGATAAGATGGAGGACATTGGTAGTATTGTGAGTATCTACCATAGGGATTTTGCATTCCTTGTGCCCAATATTGAGGTTGGGACCAAGGTTCTTTCCAAGAATTCCAATTATTTGGTGGGGGATGAGTATACATTTGGTTGTTAAAACCTTGATTTTGTGGCCCCTGCCATGGTATTCTAGAGACAAAGCAGAGAGATTCTATTGGATTTGAAGTTGCTTCTTCTTGAAAAACAGCCTTAAGACCTGGAATTGAAGGGAAACTTTTAGTTTCATGATTTTCTGAGAAAATCACACAGGTCTTTATGAATTTTTCATCAAGATGACATTCTCTTAAAGCATGCTTCTTTCTGCATTTAGGACAGAAAATAGTTAAGGCATCAGTCTCGACTTTCTACTTGTTTTGTAATTTAAGGGTGTCTATTTGTTCACTAAGACTCCCTAAAATATTTGTTTTAAATTCATCAAGCGTATTTCCAATTTTTTCTCTACTTACTGTTCCAGTTGTAGATTTATTCACTCTAGCAAGAGAAGGATCTCTTGGATTTTTCCCAGTTTTTTATTTCCCCCTTGAGAGATGAATACATAATTCAAAAATGTCAGTTAATGGGAGTTGAGAGATATCTCCCTTCCCCGTCATGTTGAGAACATCTATCCCCTCATCTCTAATGGATTTTAACAAAATATCTTTTAAAGTATCTCGATCTAAATTATCCATTTTAGCTCTTTTTATGTTATAATTGAATCTTTCAATTAGATCCTCCAAATTCTCATCCTCTCTTTCCATCATTTTGAATATTTCATCCTTATGATTAATGGGTATGCAATAATCCAAATATATTTCTAAAAATTCTCTTTTCATCTCATTCCATGTCCTAACAGACTGTGTGACTAAACCCATGAATCACTTTAAAGCTCCTCCTTTTAGTGTTGAAAGAAATAGCTTAAGTTTTTGAGAGTCTTGTAAGTAATCATAAGATCTACAAAAAACTTCAAACTCAAACAAAAAGGTTTTAGGATCTTCACTCTTTAATCCATGGAAATTTGGAAGAACAGAGGGTGAGATATTTTTCATTGTGGCATTCGTTTCCCCAACATTTATAGGAAATCCAAAAGAATTATCATTTCCCTTATTTATTTATTTTTCTTCACTCGCTCTACCTCCTCCTCCGTTCCCTCTACCTCTTCCTCCACCTCTTCCTCCAAACAGTAAATTTTCTCCATTTAGAATTTCTCCTTCTCCTTCTCCTCCTTCTCCTCCTTCTCCTCTTACTGCCATTAGATATTCCTAAGAGCTAATATAAGATTATATCTGTAAAGTTAATTTCTCCTCCTCTGGTTCTTCTATCAATGGGATGTTGAAGAAAGGTTCTTCTTCTTCTTCTCCACTAGGAATTTCTAACTCTTCAGCTAAAATTTGTTCCCCTGTAGAGGTGAAAAAGGTTACTCCTTCTGTGGGAGATCTAGGATCTTCTTCCTCTAATACTGCCTCACTGGATGAAGTACAAGATCCTCCTAATTGGATTTCTGACCTTAGGACTTCAGGATGTCTGTGTCTAGTGAAGTATGGAATATGAGTTTGAGCTGGTGGTGTATCACTACGTGGTATAGGTGGAGTGAGTGGTGTTGTTGGAATTAAACTTCTACCTCTAGCTATGAATATACCCCTAGAATATCTTTCTCTATGAATATCATTTTTTTTTAGATGTAAGAAATGAGGTTACCTAATTACACTTCCCTAACAATGGCGCCAAAATGTTTAGCCAATTTAATGTCTTAAATTGTTTAACATAAATTATCAACTAAGGTTTGTAATCTAATGAAGTGTGGTGCAATATATGTGCTTATTTAACCTTCCTCTTACTTCGTTGTATGTATTTTTATGTTGTTTTGGGGGATTTTGTTCTTTATGTATAAATGTTAATTTTAATAAATGAAAATTATGAAATGAATCAATTGAATCTAGTGAAATTTAAATGTGTAAAACTAACTTTAAAAGAAGGAAGAAAAGGAAGTGTTCCTGAACTATTCTAATTTTCATAAAAATGAATCAAAAATTTAAATGGTTATAATCTGATCTAAAAACAGAGTACCTATTCTAATGACTTTGAAAATTAAAGTTAATCCTACTCCATGGATTGAAATATGAATCTTACGACTAAAAATTGAAATTTCAATGTTATTCTAGATGAAAGAAAATTCAAAGGAAAAAGTAACTAATGTATGATCAATTACCCCAGCATTCAATATGAAAGTATGACATAGTCACCCTCTTGACATGATGTACAAACAACCAATTACACTTTAGTTTCGAAAATTAAATCTAGGAAAGCATTCAAAAAAAATGTAAGGAAAAACTCAATGAATGTATAGGTTAAACACTCAAGCATCCAATTTGGAAGTATAATAGAGTTACCTTTTTGGTATGATTTACAAGCATTCAATTATACATTTAACTGAGGATATTAATCTAGGAAAGAATTTTAAAAGCATGTAAAGGAAAACTCAATTATTGAATAGGTTAAACACTCAAGCATCCAATATGGAAGTATGACAGAGTCAAATTTTTGGTATGATTTACAAGCATTCAATGATACATATAACTGAGGATCTTATCTAAGAAAGCAGTGTAAAAACATGAAAGGAATCTAAAAAACTGTGAGCTCTGTTGCCTCAAACATAATCCAATTGGAAAATTAAAAAATCTACCTTCTTGAGATGTTTTAGGAAAGCAAATATTACACAGTCATTCTAAGATTAATGCTAAGAAAAAATTCATAAACTAAATCTATGATTTTAATCTAAAAGCTGCAATGTAATAGTAATCTACTTGTGAATTGAAAAAACAAAGTAAATAAAATTAAACTAAAAAAAACTAACGAAAAACCTCTTCCTGTGTAGGGGCCCTCTGTGACAGAATATGTTGAGATCCTAGCTAACTATATGTGCATTAAGCAGAAACTGGAACCATGAACATGATCTTTCTATTACGGAAAAGAACAGAGTTTAAAGCATACACAGTGTTTTCATAAATTAAGACTGCCTTCGGTATTTTCATAACCGATATTTAAACAAAATAAAATGTAACTGTGAGGAGCTAATTATGCCTACAAATTGCTATTACAACCGAAACATAGAATTAAATTCTAACTAGTTAACTCTTGATTTTCTACGTCAGAGAAAATCAAGAGTTCTTCGCTCTCAGCTTACATCCTTTGACCAGACTTTGACGACGATCATAGGTACCCTTTTATGTCAATTTCGACCAAGTGGATATGACGAAATCCATAAGTGGATCATTCTGGAGATGCCCATGTGGCTTGTTCCTTTATTTTCTCCTCGGAATCTAACAAACCATAAAAGTAGCTTCAGAAACAACAATTAGCTGCAGAATAGGCTGTGTTCTGTAGCTGAGTTACAAAAATCCATTCAAATAACAAGAACATCATAATATAACACATAAATCATTAAAATGCATTCCCTGAGATAAAAAATGACATTTATCATTGATTGGATTGTATGGACTTATGTAAAGGTAAGGAAATGTGATGAGAAAGGATGTTATAGAAAGGACAATTTTGAGGTTCAATAGCTGTGAAGAAGCCAAGGCTCTAAAAAAACTCCCAAGATATTCCTAATCCTAAGACTAGCCAAAAGCTTGGCTCCCAAAAGCCCTTTACATGAGTTATGAGGACATATTTATAACAAAAGGGGTGGTGACTCTTCACATTTCACTTTGTGACTCTTTGAATTCCCTCATGACTCTTCAACTTCTTTTACAAAATAACTATTACATAACATCATGACCCTTCACATTCCAATATTATGACTTGTAATTTCACTTCACAATAATTGTAAATAATATTACATTTACACTCATACCCTTATAAGAAAAAATAGGTTAGAGACAACTTGACAAACTAACAAGACAAAACACTATGATGCTTGAATTTGGGGAAAATATAGCTCAACCACTTCTACTTGATGCTTCTTGGTCACATATTGGTGCAAGGCTTGGTACTGTGAAATGACATCCCCAAATTGTGTGATAATGTCTGGCTAGAAACAAACTCTAGCATCCATAGCATTCGGGTACAATAATTTGTAACCAGTATTAACTTCTTTCTCAAGTAGGAGAAACATTGTTATGATCTGGATAGGACCACTGTTACACAACATTTTGTCACTGTCCCTCCAATCCCCAACTCACACATTGGAGGGTCATTTTTGTGACCAATACGTAGTGTCATGCTTTGAAAATACCATCCTTGCATCCCTTTTGATGAAAAAAACATTCTTCTTGTTGACATTTCCCTAAGAAGAGTTGTGAAAATCCTTATTTTTGCCTTGGTGCGAGTAGCCCGTTACATCCTCGCGCCGAACAGGAAATTTAACACTAAGCCCATACCACTTGGTGCTCTGTGCCAATTAGACACCCACACCAAGATCTTTATGGAATTTTTTTTAAAAACAGAGGCGGAGGTTCCATTCCAACCACCTCGGGGATGAGTCATTGGGAGTGGTTGAACTAAAACAACCACGGATTCCTTCCTTTAGTTAGTAGTTTCCACCTCCCTTGGAACTCTCCTAAAGGATAGGGCTCCCTCCCACCTTTGTAGGGATCCCAACCTCCTCTCTTCCCTCTATATAAGAAACTATATCTTTTAGTAGAAGCTAGCTGAACAAATTATAGCGGAACGACTGAATAACTGAACTGGGAGAATTATACTACAACTAAGCTGCTAGAGGAGATAGAGTAAGAAAGATTGTGTTAAGAGAGCTTGAGTCGATGAATTCTGAGAGAGATTGAGTCTGAATTCCCTGACTGATAGTTGAGACGCGTTTCGTCTGAACCCCGCTGGAGGAGATTGCAACGTCAAAGCTTTGGTTGTACTCTTCCTTCTACTCATTAATATACATGACTACTATTTGGTTCAACTATTGCCTTAAGATTTTTATTTGATGCAATATGTTTAGCCCTCTTTGATTGGCTAATAGTTGTGAGTGAAACTATTTTTTCATATGTTTTTATTGTTCTTTGTCCTATGTGCAGGTATCTGAGTGTGATAGCGAACAGATCGTGACTTGCCAAGGCAGGAGCGAGAGACCACTACTCTTTCCACAACATCAACAGCGTTGGATTCAAGGTAGGTCAATCTACCATGTCTTTTGTTCATTCATTAACTAGGAAGCAACACTTTAGCGTTTCCTTTTGTTACTAGACTCACCCTAGGGCTAAAGGGATCGTCTCTGTCTGTAGAGAGGATTTACTTTCATAACAAATTGGTGACTCTGCTGGGGATCAGTGTGAGTTTTTCATTTCATTCTGTTGGGTCGGTTTCCATTATTTGTTTTATTTATATTTTTCTTGTTTGTTTACTAATTTTCCATTCTCTATTCAGCTCCAGAGAGTCAAGGTTGACCTATGCTCATTAGGTTAGGGTTTTTCCATTTTTTCCCATAGGTTTCGAGCTTGGCACATTTTTTGTCTAGAGAGTTGCACCGATTGGCACATATTACTATTTTAGCACTCGCGCCAACCTCTGTATGGCATGGATTACAACCTTACAGTCGTGCCCATCCCTGTAGGTTTTGGTTTGACTTCCCTAATGCATTTTTTGGTCATTTGTTCTTGCTTCTGGGTTATTTTTGAGTGTGTTTAAGCCTTTGGAGACTGTGTAGACTACTATAGACTTTTTTCCCTCAGTATTTTTTCCATTGTATTGTTGGTGTCATTTAAGACCTTAGGGTTTCTAGGTGTTCTTGCACACCGAGCCTTCTGTTTCATAACAAGTCTCTTTAATTGTTATCAGTCTCGTTGCAGGTTTTTAGACTGAGTTTTATTGATCCTTTGTTTTTCTGATTACATGGTCTTTTCATTTTTTCGATTAGTCCTTCTTCTTCAAGACTTTGAGCTTAAATTGCTTTGCTTGTTTGGGTCATTTTGAGAACTCTCTTTCTCGTTTGAAATTTTTCTCCATTAGCTTGCATGTTTTTGTGTCTGCTTCGTTTTGGTTGAATCATTCAATTTCGAATCTTTACATTCGCAAAACTCAAACTAATGTTTATTTTTTTTTCCATTAAATTAGTAAAATGTGTGCTTCATTTCATTTAATATATATATATATATATATATATATATATATATATATATATATATATATATATATATATATTTGCACTCTTTTGTTGCATCAAAAAATGAAACTTTCCTTTACATAAACTAGCATTTGTCAATATAGGAAGGATTTTCATTTTTTCTTGATTGCATTAAAGGCATTAGAAGTTTCTTTGCGTATTTTTATTGCTTGATTTATTGAAAGATTTTTGTCCTTCTTCTAGCTAGCATTCATCGAATTGAATGATATTCATTTGCATATAGCTTGCATTTAGGAAGTTGAGATCCACATTCGATAGGGCCTAAAATTGAAACATAATTCAAGATTAACTTTAAAATTTACTCAATGAACCTAAGGCAACATTGGAACCTAATGAAAAATTTCTAGTGGTCTAGGCTAGAGACGTGTTCCGGCGTCTTAAAACCTAGCAATTGTAGCTTGCCTTTTGGCTTCAGACAGCGCTAGTACGGACTTGTGCTCCTCGTACCATCGCGTATATAAAGGGAGACCCCTCTAGGTTGCAATCCTTTATCCATAGGAAGCCGAGTCTATCACCTTGTAACTGTGATATACTAGACACAACATTCGGGGAGACTACCTACACGTACGTCAAGTCCTTGATCATTTTTATTTCATTTGATCACCAAGGTGTATATGGAAATTCACGGAAACTTTGTAAACCCTCTTGCTTAGAATTCCTGAGAAGTCATTTCGTTCTTTTCGTGACTCTTTAAACAAGAGAAGAGATCATCGAGCACTTTTCCTTTCACGCTCGTTTCAAATTGAAAGTGACTAGAGTCATATTTTTCCTATTTCTTGACTCTTAAAACTTGAAACAGTGAATTTTGGTTTCAATGTTATAAAATTAATCTCCTATGATTACACGCCCATTAAAAGTTTGTTACTTGGTATGATTGATTTCCTTGTTTCTTAATTTTGCTACCTTCGATTGGTTATCTCTTTTCCTTCCTGTTCTAATTTACAATCAAAGTGGTGGAACACCCAGTTTCATCGTCCTCACTGCCTCCTAGTGGTGGTTCGTTTCCAGACGTTTGTTTCGAAACTCCTCAATCCACTAGATCTGTCAAGTTCTCACAACCCATTCTACCATCTATCTATCCCCTTGCTACTCGATATCTGCTTGACGAGCCATTTGAGTTCAATTGGCCTCCTTCAAGTGCTAGGTCTGGTTTTGGGGAAGAAGGGGAATTTTCTCCTCTTACGTCTAGATTGCCTTTTGTTGTTGTTGCAGTTTCTCCTAGTCCCCGTAGTCTTTTTGAAGATGTTATAGAAGATTCAGATATGGATTCCTCCAGTTCTATTGGAAGTGAAGGAATGCTTGTATCCACGGGAGAATATCAACTCTTTCCTAAAGATCTTTTCATGCCTCTGTCCAATCTTCTTCGCCTTCGGTGTCACTTCTGGCTGGATATAGGTCTCTGAGTTAGATTATTTCTAGTGTTGCGTCCATTGCACAATCCAACACAGTAACTCCTCCTTGGAGTTTGGTCCAACATTCTTTAGTATCATTACCTTCAGTGTGAGATCCGTCGTTTACTGTTATATATGTTCCAGTACAACCTACAGTCTATGTGGCTTCTAGTTCAGTTTCCACTACCCCTGTGATTCCTGGCGGTTTCACCTTTGAAGAATATCTATTAGCTATTCAGCAAAAAAATTCTCAGGGTTCTCAATAGTGTCAGGCTCCTAGAGATCCTCATTTTCGTTACTATGATGTTGTTTGTAATCCCATATATGTATATCCGCACCATTATGATGAGCGTGGGAATCTAGTTTATATGCCTCCTATAGATCCTTATCGGGCTGATTATGATCCTTATCAGTCTGTTACTCATTTGGGACCTAATTTTCCTGTGCAACCCTCTGGCTTACAAGGACAACCCTCTCAGGGACAACCTTCAGCTCAGCAGGGCCCTGATTTTGGTCCATGGGGACAACCATATGGTTCACAAGGCCAACCTTTACAAGGAAAACCTTTGGTCCAACATGGACAACCCTCTGGTCTCTCGTTTCAACCTCTGGTTCAACCAAGATCATCTTTTGGTCCTGGGGGGCAAGTTTATCCACCACAAGGACAACCTGTTGCACCTCAATCACAGCCACACATGCAGTATGGCCTAAATTTTGTGTAACCAGGACAATCCTATGGTCCTTCTCCAGGTCAAAATGGTCATCAAGGAAATCTTGGACCATCTCAACCATCAGGCCAACCTTTACCACAAAGTCAGCCTGGTGGCCCTCAATAACCAGTTCAACAACTGGTTTTACCTATTTATCCTGCTCAACCTACTCCGCAAGGTCAACCTATGCAACTACAGGGTGCTTATTACCCTCAAGTTTCCTATCAACCAGTATATAATGCACCCCAAATTCTATACCCTCAAAATCAACTAGTATACAGTGCACCTCAGATTTCGTACCCTCAAAATCAATGTGTGTATCAAAAATCTCAAAGTCATACCTACATTCTGCAGCAAAATTCTTATGCTACTCAGCAAGGACCTCAGTGGTCTACTTTGACTCAATATCCTGGTCCTCAATCCCAGTATCAACCAAATTATCCTATTTTTAATCCCTCTGATCCAAATCCTTCAGGACGGAATATATGGGGACATAATCCTACTTAGACTGGGCAGAATGTACATACAGGTCCTTATCAAAGACCTCCAATGATTTTCAATACTCAGTTACCATTTATTGCTACGTTGGAATTACCCGATGTGTTGAAGTTAACAAATGATCCTATTCTTCATAATCCATATTGGCCTCCGATTCCGACCAAGATTCCTGGTGATTGTCCTAAATTTGAGGGTAAACCTGGTGAAGACCCCCAAACACATGTTATGACATACCACTTATGGTGTTATTCTAATTCTTGGTTTGATGATTCTATTCGTCTTCATATTTTCCAGCGGACTCTTACTGGTGCCACTGCAAAGTGGTACATCGAGTTGTCTCCTGGATTTTTCCAAGATTTCAATTCTTTGGCCATGGCATTCCTTACACATTTTCAGTTACTGATCTGCTATGAGACCGAGACAGATCTCCTCATTTCATTGAAATAGGACTGAGCTACTCATATCTCGAATCATATTCATGAGTGCTGGCGTTGTCATCGCATGATCAAATTTGAGATGCCTGATCAACTTCTGACTCACTGGTTCACTACCTCCTTTTTCAATCAAATTGCCAAAGACATTGCTATGGGGGCATGTGTAACCGAGGAACAAGCCATTGCTTATGCCCAGTACCTTGATGTCATGTATTCTCAGTCTGGCACATTGTACAATATCTTGCCTGATGGTCCTCAACCTGGAACCTCTAAACTGCCAGCAAATCCATCCGTTGATGGTATTATTGGTTCCGTATCGCAAACTTCTCAGAAGTCTCCTTCATCTAACTCTGGGAAGCAGAAGTCTATTTCTTCCAATAATGTATCTTCTCAGTCAAATTCAAATTATATCATACCCGCAGAAGTGAATGTTGTTTAGGCCAATCCTACAGATAACACTTCCAAAGGTAAGAAGAAGGGTAAAGGTAAGGCCAAAGCAGATACCTCGAAATAGGATTCTCTAAAACCTCGTTCTGCTGATAGTTCTCAATGTAAACCGAAGTATCCTTGTTTGATTTGTGATGATGAGCACTTCACTAAGGACTGTCCTTGATGATCTGAAGTGAGTCGATTTCTCAAAGGCACCCAAGGAGCTCTGGACATTCTTAAGGAACCCTTCCCTCAGCAGACTCAAATGGTAGAGCACCCTCAGTCCTCTGCTCCATCTGGTTCGCAAGTGTTCATGATGAACGGTTCTGCACCCATTTCTATTGCTACTTGATTGAAAGATTATTCTGGTTTGCATCAGGAAGCAAGGAAAGAGATCGTTGATGGTCCTCCTCCCCCTCCTATTTCTATTCCTCTTGAGATTGAACAACCCAACACCGAATCCATTGTGTGACCACCTTCCAAAGGTGTGCTCCGTAATTCTTCATACAATCCCAATGCCTGTGATGCTCAGCATTGCAGTATTGTTGAAGATTTGGCTCAGGTGCCATCCGCAATTTCTGCGTTAGAAGTACTTCAGATTTATCCTTCGCAATGGAAAGCTTTGCTATCTGCGATAGGTGGGATTGATCCTGCCAGTACTAGTTTGCTTGCTTTTGATTTAGAGAATTTCATCCCGCAAATCCCACACCAAATTGCATTCAACATTCAAGCTAGTATTAATGGTTTGAATATTCACTGGGCTGTCATGGATGAGGGTGCATCTACCTGTGTTATGTCATATACTTGTTGGAAAGCCATTGGTTCTCCAACTCTTACTTCATCATCCAATGCCCTTGAAGCATTTGATGAAAGAGAATCTAAACCTCTTGGTATTCTTTCTAGTTTGCCGATCATGTTAGAAGGGAAGACAGTCAATGTCGAGGTCGAAGTCGTTGATGCAAAACTCAATTATAATCTCCTCCTCAGACGTTGTTGGACTCACAACATGTTGTGCATTCTGTCCACTCTCTTTCATGTTTTGAGGTTCCCACACGAAGGAAAGATCATTACTGTTGATCAATTGTATTTTTTCACTTATTCTTCTGAGAACAATGTTCCATATGTGGACAATATTCCTACTCCTTACGAGAGTGTAGGGCCAGGTCTTTTCAAAGATCCTTCCCTCATGGGTGTTTTCCCTCTTCCACCACCAAATACTATTTAGGTCAACATGATTTCTCGAACTGATGACCCTTGGGTTATCCCTTCTCCTGATCAGATTGGTTCATTCGGCGATTCGATGCCTTTAAGTCCGATTGAAACTGATTATTGTGAACTCATTGCTGCATCAGATTT
The DNA here is from genome assembly GCA_034641835.2 of Pinus albicaulis. Taxonomy (NCBI): domain Eukaryota; kingdom Viridiplantae; phylum Streptophyta; class Pinopsida; order Pinales; family Pinaceae; genus Pinus; species Pinus albicaulis. Next base: position 157,650,000 of record CM076569.1, on the reverse strand, counting down.
TGATCCTAACTCTGCTCTTTCAAGTGTCGCTCTCGAAATCTATTCTCAATCCCCTTGGCTTGGTGATTTTGATTCACTGGATCCTTTGAAAGGAGTGTTTCCTTCTGATGAGGTTATTGTGGAAACCCTATCTCTCAACGATCTGCCATGGGATGATGGTCATCATCGTTCCTCGTTTCTACCAAGCCTCGGGGCCATGTCTACATGTCTTGAGCATTTTTCCTCTTAGGTTCCTTCTCCTCCGCTTCAAACACCTGCTCAGGTCCATGAGGTTTTTTTGGAAGGTAACTTGAGTCACATCACTCAGAAGATGCCTATCGACATTTCTATTAAACCAGGAATCGTCGAGAACATCCATATTGGGGTTACTTGTTCTTTGGATGAAGTGCAAGTCTATACTAGCCTTTTTCATGAATTTTGTGATGTCTTTGCGTGGTCCGATGATGAAATTCCCATTATTGATCCTAGCATCATGGTACATGAGATTCCTACTTATCATGGTTTGAAACCTATTTGTCAGCGTCTTCGTCTAGTGCATCCTAGGAAATTTGCTGCCATTAAAGCTGAAGTGGAAAAGCTTCTCAAAGTTGGTTTCATTTATCCAATTCCATTGATAGAATGGGTTCCTAATATTTTTCCTGTAGATAAGAAACAGGGCACTATTTGTGTCTGTGTTGACTATCATGATATCAATCGAGCTTTTCATAAGGATAATTATCCTACTCCTTTCATCGATCAAATCATTGATGACTGTGCTGGGAGTGAGATTTTTTCCCTTATGGACGGTTTTTTGGGTTATAATCAGATCAACATTCTCCCGACTGATCAACACAAGACTTCTTTCATCTATCCTTGGGGTACCTTTGCATATAAGAAGCTTCCCTTTGGTTTGAAGAATGTCAGGGCCACATTTCAACGCACGATGTCTTATGCCTTTCATGATATTTGTCACATCATTCAACCTTATCTGGATGACCTTCTGGCTCATTCAACTAAGTGTAGAGACCATCCTAACCATCTTCATCAGGTTTTTATTCATTGTAGACACTATAACGTTTGGCTTAATCCGCACAAGTGTGTCTTCTGCGTTGATTTTGGTAGACTCTTAGGGTTTATCATTTCCAAATACGGAATTCTCCTGGATCCTCTCAAGTTTGAGGCTATTATCAATCTCCCCTCTCCTTCCTCATTACATCAATTGCAGAGTTTACAAGGGAAAGCTAATTTTCTTCTTTGTTTTATACCTAACTATGCCGAAGTAGCTAAAGGATTTAAACGATTGTTAAAACAGGGCGTTCCTTTTTACTGGGATGAGATCACTCAGAAATCTTTCGATGCATTGAAAAAATTGTTGGTCAATTCTCCTCTCCTCCACCCTCCAGATTATCATCGTGATTTTTCCTTTTATTTGGCTGCTACTTTCAGCACGATTGCCATGGTTTTGGTACAAGAAAATGATGACGATCATGAGCATGTTATTTATTACTTGTATCATAACCTTCTCGACCCCGAAACACGTTATGCCCATGTCGAAAAGTTAGTGTTGGTCGTTGTTGAAGTTTTTCAACGTTTTCGTCATTATATTATTTTACGTACGGTGACGGTGATTTATGAATGTAACCCCATGACCTACATATTGTATCGACAATTGCTGGGGGGAAAATACTGAAAGTGGATTGTCATCCTCCAAGAGTTTGATTTCCAAACCTAAGAAATCATTGGTCTTTGTTGATTTACTTTGTTCTCTCCCTTTCGGCTCCGCTCCTTCTTGTTCTGAGGACTTCATCCCATACGATTCACTTTTCTTGATTGGCACCCTCGATCCTTGGTACAGTGATATCATCTTCTATCTCCAAACTTCATCTTTTAGATCTAAGTTGATGAAGGATGCTAGCTGATGCATCTGTCATCAGTCGCAACCTTATCATATAGTTGGAGATGCTCTCTATCATATTGGAGTCGATTCCATACTCTGGCGATGTTTGACTCTTGAGGAAGCCGAGAAATCTCTGAATAATTGTCACAGTGGCGCCTGTGGCGGTCACATGTCTGGTTATGCTACTGCACAGAAGATTCTTCATGCTGGTTATTTTTGGCCTTCTATTTTCGAAGACTATATTGTCACAGTTCGTAAATGCCATGATTTCCAAATTTATCAATGCAAGTTGTGTGCGCCACCTGTTCCTCTCCATCCTGTCACTACCATTGGTCCCTTTGCAAAATGGGGCATCGATTTTATGACGTGTAACCCTCACTCGATCGGGGGGCATGCTTATATTATCGTAGCCGTGGACTACTTCACCAAATGGGCAGAAGCAATGCCTACACTTTCTTCTGACAGTAAGATAGCTACTAAATTCATATTCAATCACATTATTACTAGGTTTGGTGTCCCTCAAGCCGTTGTTACCGATCATGGTTCCCATTTTCGACATTATATGGTGGAGGAGTTAACTTCTAAGTTGGGTCTGCGTCACGATAGCTCAACGCCGTACTACCCTCAAGCCAATGGCCAGGTTGAAGCTGTGAACAAAATTCTTGTCACGAAGCTTCAACGTACGATTGGGATCCTGTTGTAGTAAAATGCAACCCCCCATTTTTGACTTGTTCACTTCAAATAATGGGGACCCTTTCTATAAAAATTTTGGCTAAACGCCTTTTAGGATTTTTATTAAGTTAATTATCTTGCGATTTTATTAATTTTTCATTTTCTTTAGATTCTTGTTTTGATTGATTTGTTAAAATTGATTTTTTATAAGCTTCCCATTAACGCTTGTTTCGCCTCATTTGGTCAACTAATTTGTAAATGGTACTCCTTTGAAGTCTAATCATTTATGTCACCTGTATTAAAAATGCGTGAAATGTACAATATTTCATTTTTGGAATTAAATTAGTTCAATAATGCATTTAGTTTAAATATTAACCCTTAGTTAGTTATTACTAATATTTTTCATTTTTACTTATACAGACAAATCATAAAGCATCGTGGTTTCAGTGATTTATTCCAATTTTTCAATTTTCAAATAAATTACTAATCTCAAAAAATCCAAAATATCAAAGTGGTTGTAGTTTAAATAGGAAAATTATGCCTTATATAACTTCATAACTTAACAACATTAAAATAAAACCAAAAAATAAAATAATATAACAAAAGATATATAAATAATAAAAGTCATTATTGGGAGATCGCATCGGAGTTTTTTAAACGTGACAAGTTTAACAAATCCTCGATAACTCTCAATTGCTGATCTCCCGATTAAACAAAGTCAAAGGGGCATAAGATGTTAAGGAAAAACAATATAAAGTTAAATAATATACGATTGGAGGATCGCATCGGGAAATCTCAAATGAAATATTTGTGGCCTTCACCTCCGATATGTCGATTGCGTTGAGTTTGGAAAATTCACTCATACGTTAGTATAGTGTTAGTACGTTAGAATAGTGTTATTGTGTTAGTGGTAGGTATAGTTTTAAGTTAATAGAATAGTGGAGTGTTAGTTAAGCATAACATTAGTTTTAAGTTAGTGTAGTATTAATTTAATATTAGTTTAGTGTTAATGTTAGATTAGTATTAGTATAGTTTTAAATTAGTTAGTGTAGTGTTAGTATAGTTAATTTAATACTAAAGTTTAATTTTAATATTTAAAATTATTAATTTTAAATTAATTAAATTAATTAATTTATAGAATATGATTAATTAAATTAAATTATAAATTAATTATTAGATTAATATTAGTTAGTAAAATTAATATTAATTAATAAATAGTTAATTTAAGCAATTATTTTAGTTTATAATTAAAAATTAAATTAGAATTAATTATTAGATAATTAGAGGTTAATTTAGGATTAAATTTTTAATTAAAATTTTGATTTTTAGCCCAGCAATAGAATTTCTAAATTTATACCATATTTGACTTATCAACTTTGGAGGCTCATAGATTGAGTTTTACTTGGCCAAATGAGGCCCAGGATGGCTCATTGGAAAGAGAAAATAGAGAACATCTATGAGGAGGTTTCACTAATAGAGTTAGTCATTTATTGGGTCAAAAATCAGGCAGAAAATCAAGCTCCGAATTTCTAAAACAAAATCAATTTTCTAAGTTTTATTTTCTTCATTTTCATTTGCCCAAAGCCTCTTCTAATTACAGATTCACTCATCAATGATATCCTTGGCCAATTAAACCATACTAGACATCAATAGAGAGCTTATATTTTATTTTCAATTATTTATTTAAATAGAATTTGAATGGATTTTTTTTAATGCCAGAAATGATATTTTGATTTTATTGTTGCATTTTAATTTATTTTTTATTTTTTTTGCAAGAAAAACAGTAGAAGGGATATAGAGAAAAAGATCTCAATCAACGAGAATGCTCTAGCAATTAAAGATTGGAATTTTGAGCAAATAAAATTGGATTGGGCAGATTTTTCTTCAAAAAAATCTCCTCTCAAAAATACCTTTGGAAGTATTATAAATGGCAGATGGTAGAATGTAATAAAGACAGATCTCCTCTGCAATTCTGGAATTCTAAAAGCATTTCTGTAATAGGAATTTAGAGTTGTAGAAGGAAGGAGAGAAAATTTCAGATCTGAACATTACTAAGAGTTTTTTCTTTATATCTTGAACTATGTATGATGGGCAGAGTTTGCATTTCTGCAACTTTAGTTTTGAAAGCAGAAATTCAAGTAATGTAAAGGACTGTTAGAGACTAAGATCAGAGAAACAAATTCAATTAATTGGTATTTTTGACACTTTTGTTTCAAATACCAGTTTCATTTTTATGCTAATAAAATTATTGTTTCATTTTATTTATGTTTACGCATTTCTGTTGATATGGATAATTTGTCTCAATATTGTTATGTATCTCTGCTCTTATGGATTAAACTCTGATTTCTGAGTAACTATTTACTCAGAAATATGTCTTATAAAACTGATTTATTAAATAGTAATATGATGTGAATTTCTTCCACATATTATTGTTTAATTATTGGTTTGACTTATTTGAAAATAAATATCATTTTTGTGAATTTCTTCCTGAGTTTTGTCGATTTATTATTTCAGTTAAAGGGTCTCAATAGGATGTGTTTTGGTATTCACAAATATCAGCTAATTGAATTTCTTTGTTAGCTTGACATTAATTAAAAGCCAAACATATTTAAATTTTCATCATTAAATTATCTTGCTCTTAGTTGGGTTAGATCTATATCTACCTAATTGATATAGGATTTAGATTAATTTCTTTTGTTTGCATTATAGAATAAGTTTGCATTTAGATTAAGTTCTACATTCTTTTAAGTCCTCTTCTCAAAGAGGTAAAATCTTAGTTGTGGTTTGGTTGAACCCAAATCAACTTAACGGTCATTCTCTTGCCCAATTAGCAAGAAGAAGTGATCTGATATCCCTTGTCTATTGGTAGTTAAAGATACATCATAAATCAAGAGCGATAGGGAAAAGGTAACTGGACCTAGTTAAACCAGTTGAAGCCACTACTCCAAACGGAAAAGGAGTTGCTTTAAGCTCCGGACCAAGTGGTTATCCCCCAATGTTGTTGCAAATATTTTCGAGGCTTCAACAGATCCACAAATCAAATTGGCATCTCATGTAATTTTCAGCTCTTTGGGCATACCAAACCTTAATGAAGAACGCAACCAGGTTCACTACTTTCTAGTTGGTTTATGGACTAGAAGCTACTCTCCCGATTGAATGTGAAATACCTTCGCTCAAGTTGATTGTTGAATTAATGCCGAATACTTCGCCAAAATAAGAGCGTCTCCTTTATTTAGAAAGGCTGGATGAAACCCACCGCTTTGATGCTCTCGTTATCGAAACACATAAAAAGCAGGTCAAAGCTCATTTTGATCAGTCAGTTTCCCCTCATTATTTCGTTGAAGGAGATCTCATCCTCCTGTATGACCATTCTCGTGATAAGTTGGGGGCAGGCAAATTTCAACCTATGTGGCATGGGCCCTACATTGTTAAACGTGTGTTGCAAAATGGGGCCTATGAGCTAATTGACTACGAAGGTCATCCTCTTTAACAGCCCAGAAATGGGTTGCATCTCAAAAAATATTATGCATGAGTCATTCATGCGTAATAGGTGTACATAGGTTTTTTTTTCATTTTTGTACATGTTTTCTGGTTTGGTGTGCTTTGTGAGCATTTTCTTGGTTATTGGGTCTTGCTTATTGTGCAGAAGTCTATTACCCCTTATGTCGGTTTCGCGGATGGTGCTTCCTGTAGTACGAGGAATTTGCCTTCGGCAGCCTAGGTAATTTATGATCCTGCTGGTGAGTTGATAGATCTACAAGGTATTTGTCTAGGGCGTGTTGGCCACCTATAAAATTTGTTCTATCAAAATGTGGCCAAAACATTGTTCAGTCTTTAAGAAATAGTTTCATTGCTAGAATGTTATCTCTTGAAGCCTCTGGAATATCTCATGCCCATGTATAAAGGTCTTCACTGCTGATTCCCTTCAGAACACAAAAATTTTGCTGAAAATTCTATGATAAAGACCGCTGCAATTTCCCCTTCCTCCCTTTCCTCCATGCAGAAACTAACCTTCATTTGTTTCCCTTTTCCTCTGTAAAATTCCTCTTTTTTATGTTTTCCCCTTCTTCCATCCATGAAACTCATTGTTTCATAGTTTAAAACTCCTTTTAAAACTATAGTGAAAACCCCAAAACCCTTGGAAAACCATTAAAAATCTATGAAAAAACTCATCTTTTATTAAGGGTTTAAGCCTCTTTGGGCCAAGTCTCAACCACTTCCCCACCGTATGCCCATGGTGCTAAGACCAAGTGCTAAGCCTTTCGGGGCTTATCGTATCGGAGAAAATCCAAAGCGCGCAAGTCTATTTTCATTATGTTGACAAAAGTTTCGATGCGATTGGCCCTATGTGTCGCAACCCCCGATCATGTTGTTACCTTATATAACCCTTTGGGCCCGTAATCGGGCGCTCAACCTTTTTAAAAATTCATCTCCAGTCCGTTATTTCTTTCATAAATCCAAAAACCCTTTTACCCAAAGTTTGTTCTAACACGCCCATACAATGCTTTTTATAATATAAAAATGGTTAGATCAAAAATACAGATGCGCAATCGCATCGGAGAAATCCGAATGGGTTGATTGAAAGACCGGGCCCAAAAGCTCCGATTGCGATTGGCCCTTGATATATAAACCCCGCCCCCTTCACTTTCATCCCATGCAACCTACACCCCGGGACCAAGTGTTGAAGTCCCGAAGTGCTTAATTGCATCGCAAGTTTCGAATGGGTTGATTGAAAGACCGGGCCCGAAGCTCCGATTGCGATTGGCCTTGTTATATAAAGCCTCAAGCCCATTGTATTCCATACATCCAGTGGCCCCACAATCGGGTGCCAGCCACTTTATATATATATATATATATATATATATATATATATATATATTCCGCCCCAATCCATTAAAACCTTGGTTTTATTTAAATTTGTGGGTTTTTCATAAAGTGTAAAGGTTTCCACCGGTACAAAGTTGAAAAGATATTTACCGTTGATCTAAAGCTGATCAACTTCCCGCGCAAAATCGTAAAGTTTCAATCGCAAAGTTTCAATTGCATACTTTTTTTTGTCCCCCCCGATCGCCCATCCCTCCGATTCATTCCCCGTCGTTGATCTGATCCTCAAATCAACGGTCATCGCTCAATCGCATCGCAAAGTTTCAATCGCATACATTTGTTTGTCCCACCAATTGTGATCCTCTGATTGAATCTGGACCATCCACGTGTCCAGATCGGATGGCCCGAATCTAATTTCGCTTCATACCATTGCCCTCCACCTTTCGCCAAAGGGTTTTCAAAACTGATCTCCACCGTCCATCATCGCATGATCAATGGTTATGTTCAATTCTTCCTTCCACTACTTTTAAACCTCCTCTGGGCTAATCTCCACTATTGGAAGATGCCATCCAATGGCTCTACTCTCATCCCACGCCTCTAAAGCAGTGAACCCAACAATGCAGTATTTCTTAATATTTTGTGTATTTTTCAGGGATTACTAGTTCTCCATAGTATCGAAAAAAAGGCCAAAGGTCGGGAAATACGTTTCCCGTGCCATTGATTCATCAATGGAGACCATTCGCAAGGTTCGGATTCGACGTTTCATCATTTTTTCATGCGGCATTGATGCCGTATGAGCCCCGCACGGCCTGCACATTAACAAGACACAGCAATACATTGAAGAAACAAAGAGTATCAGTGTTTGAAGACTTCCCAGCACAGTTTGAAGGATTAAGGCACATATTTAGTAAATCAAAGTCGAAATCCATGGATAAAAGCATCATAAAGACCGGAAGACACAAGATAAGCCGGACCAGACCTAAAACACAAATCTCAAGTAACTTAAAAGTGTTTTGGGAAAAAACGAAGACATCTGTCGATCCAAGAAAGCCTCCACCGCTTGAAGTAGAGGCTAATCGAACCCTCTCTAGCTCCTAAAGGCACTTGCAGCCTCATGGTAATTAAAGAAGGCTTAGTCATTATTTCAAGCAAGAGGTGTTTACCCGAAGACAGCCAAAAAATTAATACTACTCAAGGATCTTATCTCTAATTTTCGGAAAAACTATTTTAAAGATTAAGAACAACCCAGAAGCTAATATTTTCGATCATTGGACCTCGGGGAGCAGCAACAGAGTTACTTCAATGTGACACCAAGCCTCCAAAGTGAAAAAAAGCTCCCACCGAGCTTAATCCTAAGTGTAAATCAATTAATGCAGATTAACACCTGTAAATTTCTTCATCAAGGCCCTCAAAGGCCGAAGAGTCATCAATCTGCATTAATTGATCCAGGAGATCTTTTATCAAATACCACCTCCTCATTCTTCTATAAATACTTCTATAGAAGATGAGAAAATGTTGGTCTTTGGACATCTGAATGTATGTAATAGTTATTTTGAAGCTAATAATGCTATGTTTGCGACTTAACGATACATAAGCTGATATGAGAAGTTTGAAGTTGTAGAGACCCATCGGGCTTGCTGATTATAATTGGTTTGAACATCAAACACAAGCTGCTGATTTATGGGATCCTGATTTGTGTCAACGGTGATGTGTTCCTCACTGTCAATTGTTATTTTGTTTAATGTTTTCACTCTGTCCACTTTCTATGATAAAGAGCAGTAAACATAGAGCTAGGATTTACTCTCAACAGTACCTTACTCTCACTGAAAGCTTTATTTTTCTATGTTTTCTTCATTTGAACGTCCTCTTTGAAGAGTATATTAATGCAGGTCGGTTTAAAAGTACTTGCCTGATCTAGATTTCTCTTTAAAACGAGTATTTTTTGTGTTTTCCCTAAAGAGTGTATTAAAGCAAGTCAGTTTAAAAGCACTTGCCTGATCTGAATCACTCTTTGTGACTGTTATCTGTGTTTTCCTTTAGAATATGCTGAAAGCAGGGTAGTTTAGAAGAACTTACCTGATCTTAAGTTGTTCGAACTATTTAAAAAAAAAAAAATCTGACTGAAAGTACTTCAAAGCAGGCTAGTTTAAAAGCATTTCCCTGATCTCAGAATACTTTTATGTTTCCCCTTAAGTACATGCCAGAGCAAGATAGTTTGAAAGCACTTACTTGATCTAAGGTTGTTTCACTGTTTTCTTCATTTGTTTGGTTCTACACTTCCTCTCTATTTCATTCCATAAAATCACTTTAAGAGATCCTTTGACATAAGTAACTTGCCCCATGGATCCTGCTTGAACCTTGCTGTCCAATTAAAATCCTCCTATGACTCCATAGCCCAATGGGTTAAAACTGTCTTTGCCTTTCTGTCAGCCGAATCATTCCTTCACCTGCAGACACCTTCACCCTTCATTTTGAAATGCCTTCACCTTCATCATGTCTTTTCCCAACCAAAACAAACAAAACAAAACCCAAGCTATTCATAACTAGCCTAATATCACATTTTAGGTTTTAAAGATCATATCTTTAAGCTCATTCATAGAGAGATCCCTCTCTGGATTCAGGGGGGCTAGATCCTTGAATCCCAAAGCGGTTTGATGTTGTATTATCTATTGGTTTTGCCAATTTGGCCAAAACATAGGAACCCCAACACAATGGCGACTCCACTGGGGAGATTTTTGAGTTCATAGTTTCTTTCCCAACTTTTATAAACTCCTTAGTTTCCCATACAACTACAGAAACCCAGAGAACCCTAAATTTTTCAGATTGGTAGTCAATAAACATGGTAGTGGACCATAAACTTTTTACCTCCAAAAGAGCTTAAAAAATCCACTTGGTGACTCCACAATCCTGAACAGACCTTAAGACTCCACTGGGAAGAACTCTTATCATTATAAAATCATTCAAACTCAGTAAGATGGATTTGGATTAAAGTCTTCTTATAAACAGATTAGTTAACCTCTCAAAGACTGTCATACCTGGTTAAACTATTCTTGTTTAGTTGGGTCTAAAAACATAGCATAGTGGCTCTTAGAAAGATTAACACTAGAGCCTATCCTGACCCTAACCCACCTGAGACAGTTGATGACCCTGAAAGATTACTTAGGAAGCCTCCTAAATTATTAACTTTTTTCAAACCACCTTTAAGAGCTAAATCAGTTCTTGAAAACTTAGCAGCTCTACAGCAATTACCAGTAGACCCAAGAAATCCATCTAGAACATGGTCTCTCGACGATTTAGATCAGCTAGATTCATGGTCTTCACTTTCATCCCTGGAACAAAGTGAACATCCTGGTAGTAGAGAAACCACACCACCTGATTTACATTTCCTTCTTGATCTAGGTGTCTCTCATCCAATATCAGCTCAGCAATCAATCCCTGGTCCATCCACATCTCTTCGTCCAACATCCACTGTCCCTGTTGTTATTTCCTAAATCCACCTCAGGCTGAAAAAGGCAGAGTTCAAGGTAACATCAAACCATGCTCAGTCTGGTAACTAGCCCTACCAGAATAGGAGAGGGCTCTCTCTGGGTCAATCTCAGCAAAAAGTAATCAATAGGGCTTGATATGACTGAAATGAATGCTAATTTTAGGCTAGGTATATGAATAAAGGAGTTTGATTTTGATTTTTAGGGTTTTTTGTTGGAAAAAGGAAAAGGCAGTTTTGGGTGCGGGGATAAGGCTCAGTTTTTTGCAGAGTTCTGATTGGGGTAGGGAAAGCAATGGTTTTGATGCTTTGAATTGAATAGATGGATGGTTTAGACCACTGAGGAGCTGAAGAAGGCAAGAGATCTCAAGGATCCTCTCCAAACTGATGAAAACATGTAAAATCAAACAAAACCAAAGGTAGAGCAAAACCAAGCTATTGAATTCCACCTTTAACACTGATTTGTTTAATTTAAGAAGAATAGAGAAGGGAAATGATACACATAAACATTAATGAACTTACAAAGATATAGAAAATAAACACCATCAAAACTCAGAGCCACAAGGATCCCAAAAAGTGCTGCAAAACCCTGGTCTTTCCTTAGCCAAAAATGCAGAAGTGATGTACAATGGAGTGCCAAACAATTCCCAAGTATCCAACCATGAAAATGACTCAGAAAATACATGATATAGGCAAGCCTAACCCCTTCCCATGCCTCTAGGGGTCTATCTCATCCTTCTAGGAGCTGTTTCAACCAATTCTAAACAAGGAGCTGAAATCTAGGCAATCAAACAACTTGCCTCTATATGCTAGGAAACTGATTCATTCATTTAATTTTCACTTTTTTGTGAATGAATCAACTAAAAAAAGTAAATATGTGCCAAAATTACATCCAAGTTATCGAATTACATCAACATAGATCAAGAGTAACATCAAAAAGTAAAACTAGTCAAAAATAGGCAAATTTCTGAGCTGAAGAGTGAAAATGAGGCCAAATTTCTCTATGCGCCACGCCCAAATTCTCTATGCGTCGCACCACGTTGGAGCTGATTTTTAGGCACTTCCCGAAGTCCAAAGTGACCTCATGATAGCTCGCTGGAAAGCCCTGGATGTCTACTTTCCAACCCAAGTCGAATTTCTCAATTTGGATGTCATTTGCCCCTCCAAAAATTCAATCTCCCAACATTACTTCCTGCAGGTGCAAAAGGTGGCAGAAAGGTGATTTTTGGAGTGTTTTTGGCCCTTTAGGCAACCCAAAACTTGATTAAATCTCTCGGCCATTCCTGAGCATGCATAAATTTTCATAAATAACCCAAAAATATCAAGTTTTCCTCCAGAAGATGTCCCAATCATAAGCGCGCGTCGGGTGGCACGACGCGTCGAGCAAAAAAACCTGTTTTGCAACCAAAAAATTCAAAATGACAAAATTTCCTCCAAATTTGCTGAAATTTGGACTGAATGACCCTCATCAAGTAATATGCTCAGTCAAGGAAGCTTTGGCCAAGATTTGAAGTGGATCAGGCCTTTTTCGGCGCTTCAGTGCCCTCCTGGTGCATGCAGTTTCAGTGGTGAAATCTCTGTCTTGTTGTATGATGTGTCCGTGTGCGTCATGGTGTTGCAAGGCATATGTGAAGTGTATGTTTGGTTGATTGAACATGATAAATGAGGGCTTGGTGTCTTTGTCTCCCAATGTCAAATGTGTGCCAAAGGGAAGGGACTGTGCAGATAAGGCAGTGTGGACAGTGGGGTCTTGTCAAGTGGTAATTAGAAGGCAATAATAGTCACTTGACTATGTTTTAGAAATGTGGTGTTTGGGGATTTAGAAATTAGGAAATCTTCACAAATTAGGAACTCTTCACAAATGATATGGGAGGGTGATAGTGATAGGGAATAGAGGATTGAAAATGATGAGAGGATTATGTTGATGGGAAAGGGAAAAAATGGTAACAAGGGATATAAGTGGTTTTGGGACATAGGGGAATAGGGGTAAGACTGTATGATGATAGTGTGATAGTAAGGAGGAAGGGAACCACAAGAGGGGAAAAGAGTTCAAACCAATGGGCACCAAAAACCAAACTTTAAATTTCAAATAAAAACCCTATGGAGCAACCTTTGTCAAAAAGATGAATTTTATGTTGACATCATTCAAATTCTCCAACCAGCCTTTGAAACCACACCAAACACTACTTAACCACAATAGCAAGATCAGTCGGACTTACTCAAATTACAAGAGGTTAAGTCAATTTGGAAAATTTGGAAGTGGTGATGATTTTGTGCCTTGGAGGCTCTATGCGCCACGCACCAGCCCAATGCACCGCGTAGGCTGGATGCACTGTGCCTGTGTAAATTTACACAGGGAAAAATGGCTCTATGCGCTGTGCACCTTCAGTGCGCCGCGCCTTCTCCCAATGCGCCGCGCCTTCTCCCAATGCGCCGCGCCATAAATAGCGCATTTGCAGGAGGATTTTGGAGACCTTTCCGGTGTCCAAATTGGGCGTGTGATAGCTCGTTGGAAATATTAATTAGTATTATTTCCAACCCAAGTGGAATTTTTCAATTTGGAGTTCATTTACCCTGTCAAAAATCAAATCTCCCAAGACTGGTCAAAATGAGAAAAATGAGGCTGCCTCAAGGAAGAGTGTTGTTGCAGTCAACTTTTGAAGGTCTTCCTCAACTCCAAATTGAGCTCATGATAGCTAATTTGAAAGATATTTTTGTCTAGTTATCATTTGACGCATCACACAAGTCATTTGGCCAACCCAGCTAGGAGAAATATTTATTTTCCCAAGGTCACTTCAGAGGTGCATCAATTCTCCCGAGGCGACTGTATTTTTGACATTTCGCTAAAACCATGACACCTGTGTCAAAAGTGAAGGAGGTTTTTCGTCTTTGGCATGTTGGGGAAAAATACCTCTCTCATTTTTCCCAAATTTATCTTTATTGCTCAGAAACATCATTTGAGTGAAACCTATCCCGATGTGTGGAACAAGGGATTTGTCGAAATGAAGCGAAATGAAGGGGATAAGGGGCTTCTAAATTCTTGAGAAAAAATTGGAAAGTAAGGAAGGATATTAGGAAGTAGGGGAAAGTGGAATTTCAGAGATTGAGTGAGGGGAAGGGGTCCAAAAGGGCAAACCACAGGCCTAGCCTAGAAAATTTCCAAGTTGTAGCAAGAAACTAGGGTTTGTGCAAAAATGAGGAATTTGGGGAATCTCAATGATGGGAAGTGTTTAATAAGGTATATTAAGGATAGGGGAAGGTTTATGAACATCAGGATACAAGTTTTACTAATGATTTGACCATCCAAGAGAAATTACCTTCAAAACCCTAGGAGAGGGAAATGAACCTTACCTAGGCACAACTGAAGCATGAACAAGGTGTAAAATGACCCAGTGGAACTTGAAATGATGATGAAAACCCTCTGAATGATGGTACACTTGGCTGAATGGTGACATGAACCGAAATTTGGACAACTTTGACAAGAGTAAAAGCAAACCCTAGACCTAATACCTAGTGACCAAATTTTACTTGAAAACTCACTGAAATGAAAAAATTTGACCTTGACACCTTAAAATAAATTTGTAAGAGCAGGTTTGATCACTGGAGGAAGGCTGCAAAGACTGAAACTAACACCTGTTGTTAATCCACCTCCTGTGAATCCACCCCCACCTCCAATCATGGCAGCATGGTATGCTCCCTTGGTGTTGCCCCAGCCTTTAGCTCCTTTACCCAATGAATATCAGTCTAAAATCCCTCATTTCACTAGCAAAGAATCCTCCACCGCTCAACACCATGTATTTACGATGGAAATAAAGGATGAAATAATCAAAATGAGGATTGTCGCTCAGAGTCTAGGAGGAGAAGTGAAGAAGTGGTTTAAAGCTTTGCCTCCTAATAGCATTAATGATCTTCCCGCCTTGCATCAAACTTTCATAAATAAATGGGAAGTTAGAAGTAACCCTCTCCAAATCCTAGCCGAATATAGATATCTTAAAAGGAATCCAGGAGAGAGTGTCCAAGACTACTCTACAAGATTTAACAGTGTCTACAATGCTCTTCCACCACACATGAAACCTCCCCAAGGAATGGCTCTAGTAAAATACCTTGAAGGCTTTGATGCTGATATGGCCTACCAGCTGAGGGAGAGAGATTATAATACATTGGAAGACATACAGAAAGGATCAGTGAGTGTTGAGGCTAACTTGATTGAGAAAAAGGCCAGGATGAGGGCTGAGAAAAAGGTAACCTATAGGGATGACAGCACAGCTTCTGCATCTGATCCCAAATATGATAGTCTAGCTAAAACCATGGAGAGACTAGGAAAAATGGTAGAAAACTTGACTATCCAAGTCAGCAATCAAAATAGGAACCAAAATCAAAACCATAACTTTAGGAGAAATAACCCCCCAAATAGACAAAGAGACTCTGATCAAAAGGTCATCCCGCCATTTCAAGAGAACTTCCTTGATGAGGATGAAGGAATAATAGAAGAGTCAGAGGAAACCGACATGAATATGATGAATGTGGATGAATTAGACCATACCTTCCCCACAGAAGAAAACCAAGCCTCGTACTCATGTTGGAACGAGGAAGGGTTGGAAACTGAGGACTATAGGTTAGGATTCGAAAATGCCATCATTCAGATCCGAGAACAATATGACCTCAAGAGAAAAAAGAACATAGATGATCCTAAACCAAAGGCTTCTGAAATCACCATTAAGAAAAATCCTGGAAAGACTCTAAGTGCCTGTTGAAAGAAGCAAACCGACAACTTAGAGTTTTGGTAAAAACAAAGATAAGGGCATCCTAACCAGTGACAAATCAAGTCAAGGACCTAGTAGCACTAGCATTGTAGCTAATGCTCCTGATAAAATAGCTTCAAACATTGTACATACTGAAAATCAACAAGTTGATATTGCTAATAAAACGGTGCCCAACAAGATAGAATTGAATCTTTCAAAGAGTCAGTCTTCTTTTAATTTGGAAAGTGAGATTGCCAAAATTAAAATTTTTGTCCGCCTTGTTGAGTTGGCCACCCAGGATGTATATAAGAATCAAATTTTGAAAGCTTTAAACTTAGGAGAAAATAGTGACACCGTCAATTTGAATGATGAGCAACTAGCTCTCATGTTTGGCCCAAAAATTGAAGGGAAATTTCAAGAAGGGGTAGTACCTCCTTTTTATCTCAGCCTAAATATCCATGAAAAAATCTTGCATAATGCTATGCATGAATCTGGAGCTTCACACAACCTTATGCCAAAGGTGATGATGGAAAGGCTAGGACTATAAATAACCAGACCTTACAAGGATTTATATTCTTTTGACTCTAGCAAAGTAAAATGCCTTGGCCTAATTAAAGACCTTTGTGTGAATTTAACTCAAATCCTGGCCAAGTGCATGGTCATGGATGTCGTAGTGGCTGATGTGCCTCCTAAGTACGGCATGTTGTTATCAATATCATGGGGTGCGAAGCTGCAAGGTACAATGCAGATGGATGGGACATGTGCCACTATCCCTTTCTTTAGCCAGTTTAGAAGACTATACAAAGAGGCACACTTGAAACTGATGGTCAGTAGCCCAGAAAAGCCTGAAAATTCCCCCATTTACTCTGTCCATAATGACCTGGATTCATTTATCCTTTATAATTATGAATCTGTAGAAATTTGTTGAATAATGAAGATTTATCCACTGAGATTATCCTGGTCACACACTAATTCAAATTCATGCATAACACATAACCTCTTCTACAATTTATCAACAATTTGCGGAAATAGAAATAGTCGCATGCGCACATAAACACAATATGTAATGGGGAAAGCTTATAGCTGAAAACCCCCAGCTATTTTTTATATTATAATAGAAGAGAACATGTAACAATCTCAGTACAATACTCCTCACAAGTACTCAGTACTGTCTCCAAAAGTTACACACAAACTAGCTAAGTTTTGAACAAGTCACAGGTTCAAAACTCATCCACTAATTGCCTGCCTCTATTGTGCAATCCAAGTTGGTTCAATGAGAGATCCAAGTTCGAATCTCCTTGGCTTCAACTGCGCAATCCTCATGGGAAATCTCCTCCAATGCTTGTGCAAATCTCATGCACAACTGCTGTCGCAACTAATAGCAAACTCACCCTTTCATCTACCTCTTCCACTGGTCTCCACTGAACTGTCCATGCACTGTAGTGAACTTATGTGTTCCTGAGTTGAATAATGAGTTAATAATTAGTGAATTAAATAATATTTAATTCACTCCACTCATTACTAGTTGATTAGCTAGTTAAACTAATCACAACTAGTTCAACTAAGTTAAACCGAACACAACTCCACCAACTCTCTCATCAACTCCACCAAACTCTGCCACTGAAGTCCTAACTGAAGTCAACCATGCATGAGCTCACCAAACCCCAAGGAATAGCGTAATTCCTTCTGTCAGATGCATGAGCCACATCCGTAGCTCCAACTGAAGTGTTGTAAGAGAATAAACTGAAGTTTAGAGTCCAAATATTATTAAGGGTTAATAATATTTGACTGACCTATTTTTAGACAGGCAGTCTAAAAATAGACTTCGACCTGTATGTCTAAAAATAGAGGTCCATCTATTTTTACCAACTCGACCAATCATCCAAGAATAGCATACCGCAACTCCTAGACCATGCTCCATATGTCTAAAAATAGACATAGTCTAAAAATAGACTTTGCGCCAAAAATAGCCTGCGGGCCCACTTAGTGAAGGCGACTTCATTTCACTAAGCTCCATCATCTTGTTGCATTTTCAACACTTCCTCTCAACAAGATATGGATTATCTGCAACCCCTATCCTGCCTCTGTGGAATTCGAACTTGCTCCTGGTGAGCGCCTTCGTCAAGATGTCAGCATCCTGATCCTCCGTGGGAACATATGAAAGTAACATGATTCTCCGCTGAACACAATCTATGATATGATGGTACCTGATGTCGATGTGTTTGGATCTATCATGAAATACTGGATTAGCCGAGAGTTTAATGCAACTCTGGTTATCACAATAAATCACAGTAGGCTCCAAGTGCGACCCGAACAATCCGACAAGGATCTTCCTCATCCAAATAGCCTTGCATGCAGCCAAGCTTGCTGCCATGTACTCGGCCTCTGCTGAACTGAGTGCCACGGATCTCTGCTTCCTGCTGTACTAGGAAATTGTTGTCGACCCGATACTGAAAACTCCTCCAGATGTGCTCTTTCAGTCCGTTGAGCTCCCTGCCCAATCTGCATCAGTGAAGCCGCTAAGCTTCACTTCAACCTCCTGTCTGTACCATAGACCATATCCTGATGTGCCACTAAGATAACGCAATACATGCTTGCCTGCCTTCCAGAAGATCTTGGTAGGCTTAACCATAGCTTGCGAAAGTTTTCATTAACACTAGTTAAACTACTACAATCGTATCGACTAAATACATATAATTCCACTAACTCGTCGATGACAACAGATTCACTGCCTCCGCTCGTTTAGCATCCTCCTTCCTCCAACCACCAGGAAGAGGAGTGTCAACAGGCTTGCAACCATGCATGTTGAACCTCTCCAGAATCTCTCGGGCATACTTTCCCTGAGAAACAAACAATCCTCCACTGCGCTGCCAAATCTCCAATCCCAAGAAATAATGAAGGAGGCCCAAGTCCTTCATCTCAAACTCTCTAGCAAGGTCCTCCTTGCATGAAAGTATCAACAGCTCATCACCCATCAAAATAAGATCATCTACATACAATACAATGATCATCAGCTTCCCCTCCACCACAATCTAGTACAGGTTAGGATCCACCTCACTCTTGGAAAATCCAAGCCCAGTGAAATAACTGTCAATCCGTGTGTACCAAGCACGAGGTGCTTGATTCAACCTCGCCTAGTTTCTTGAGTCATAATATGTGACTCATCACAAGATCTCTAAACCTTCAAAGGTTTGCATACCTTCCTCCTCAATGACTCCGCGTGAGGAACGTAGCCTTCATATCCATCTATGGATGTGCCAACCCATCCGCATCTGAGAGAGCGAGATCGTCTCCGTGAGGGAATAGGCTCTTATGGCTGTGTGCAAAGGTCTCCTCATAATCGATCCCCTCAATCTGTGAGAAGCCACGGGCGAAAAATCTCGCCTTGTACTTCTCCACACTCCCGTCAGCCGCCTGCTTCACTTTGTAGATCCATCGCGAATCCACCACTGATTTCCCCTCCGGTCTTGGGACAATCTCCCATGCACTGTTCCTGACAATCGAATCATATTCTTCGATCATGGCATCTACCCATGCGGGTTCCTCCACAGCTTCCTCAAAAGAGGATGGCTCCGTCACGACACATTGACTCACAAGAGCCATGTATCCAGTGTACCGATCCGGTGACTGCCTCTGTCTGCGCTGTGCCGTAGGTGGTCCTACAACCTTCTCTGCATCTCGAGCCAGTCGCTCAGCTTCTGTAGTGCGCATGCGCCCTCTGATGGTTGGCGCTGCATGGGTGGTTTCTTCCACCTCCTGAACTTCCTCTTGTGGCCGATCCACATCCGGAAGCTCCTCCTTAGGAACTAACAGCTCCTCATCTGCATGCAAGTGTAGCTCCCTCTCAAGCGAACACTGCATGGCTTTCTCCTCCTAAAACTTGATATCCCGTCGCACAACAGTCTTGCGACTGTTTGACAAATACACCCGATAGTTGTGAGGTGTATCAGTGTACCCCACAAATATTCCAACCTCTGCGGTCAGATCCAGCTTCTTTCTGGCTTCCTTTGTCACATGCATGTAGACAGGTGAGCCAAAAATCCCCAGATGAGAGATGTCAGGCCTCTTGCCAGAAAACGCCTCCTCCGGTGTACTCATGCCAAGTATCTTGTGAGGACAACGGTTCTGCACATACACTGCAGTATTGCATGCCTCAACCCACAAGTGAATGGGTAGGCCCTGATCATGCAACATCACCTGTGCATCACCCACGATCATTCTATTCTTCCACTCAACAACCCCATTCTAATGTGGGTTATGAGGTGCTATGAGCTCTCTTCGAATTCCTTCTGCGCTGTAAAAGTCCTTGAATTCGCCAGAGATGAATTCACCACCATTTTCACTCCTAAGAGCCTTCACATGCTTCCCTAATTCCTTCTCTACCAACACCTTGAATTCATAGAACTTAGAAAATGTCTCGCTCTTCTTCTGCATGAAGAAGATCCAACACTTCCGAGAGAAATCATCAACAAAGATCACGTGGTACTTGTGCTTTGCTGTCGAAGCTACTGAGAAAGGACCACACACGTTTGTGTGAACTCTCTCAAGGATCGTCGTGGCGCGACTATCCTTCTCGTGAAAGGTGGCTTTCACATACTTCCCCAAGGTACACCCCTTGCACTGATCTGACTGCACAAGAGTGCCCTTAGGAAGCCTAGTAGAAATCTGTTGCAGTATTTTCAAAGTTCCATGGTGAAGGTGGCCCAATCTCCTGTGCCACAGTTCTCCCTCATCATCCCGGCTCACCACTTCTCCCGCCTTGCATGCCATTGCTGCGTAGCCATCTACTTACAACTGATAAAGGTTCTTGACTCGAACCCCTATCTTCCGGGTCTCTCCAGTTGTCTTACTGCGCAGGAAATCTTTTCCTTCGCTGAAGACCACATCATACCCCTTGTCTTCCAACATCGTCACAGAGATCAGATTCTTCATCAATCCTAGAACATGCAATACTTCCTTCAATACGAAGGGTTTACCAGACTCCCTCTTAAAGGAAATGGTACCGATACTGGTCGCACTGTATCTACCATCATCGCCCATCTCGATGTGCACTCCAAGATCTTTTTCCTCCAGATCTGAGAACAGATCCCGATCTCCTGTCATGTGAAATGACGCACCACTATCCAAGAACCATACTGATCCCATCACACTTGAGGCCAAGCAAGCGATCAGTAAAAAATCTAGTTCAAACTGGGAGGCCAATGCCTCTCCTTCTGCAGATCCCGCAACCTTCTTATTTTTCTTCTTCTGTGGACAATTTGTGGCATAGTGTCCGTGCTGGTGACAGTGAAAACACTTCACCTTGGACATGTCTTTCTTCTTGCCTTTCGCACCAGACTGAGAAGCTTTCTTTCTCTTCCCCTTTTCTTTGGCAAACCAGTTAATAATTCCTTTCATCAAATACCTTGATAAAGATCCTGTCCCCCTGTAGTCCTCCTTATCTCTCCTACAGACCGCCCCAAACGCTCCCATCCCGGAAACTTCTCCCGACCATTGACAAAGTCCTGATAGGAATGCCAACTCTTCATAAGACCAAGGAGAGCCAGTTCCACCAAGTCCTCATCATCGACAGTCACCCCCACACTTCCCAGCTCATCTCTGCATTGAGTGAACTTTGTGAGGTACTTGGCGATACTGTCGCCTTTCTCCATCCTAATGTTTTTGAGTTTATCCTTGAGCGCCAACTTCCTCTGGTCGCTCTTGCTCTGGAATAGATCTGTCAATTCTTTCCACATTAAGTATGGAGAAGCCTTTCCATGCAGGCTGGATACAATGTGATCCTTCACGCCCTCCAATAGAATCCTTCGACATTTCGCCATCTTCTTTTGCCAAGCTTCAACTTCAGCAGGATCAGTAGGCTTTTGGACATCCATATCTACGAACTCCTTCAGCCCATTATCTTCTAATACCGCCTCCATCTGATCTTTCCATGCAACATAATTTGAACTGCCTTCAAGGGCATATTCGAGTTGCAAACCGTTGAAATACATTTTAACTCCTGCACCAAGAAAATAAACTGCTGCAAAATTCGAATTCCAAGCTCAAAAACTCAACTTCTTCTGGATCTCTAAGAAAAAATTATTTCTAGCATAGAGATCAACTGTAAGGGCATTTACTGGATATATCACCTTTCAGAGAAAGGATGGATCCAGAGGCTACCTAGCCCGTTACAGACTCTGTCTACCAAAATAAAATTGTAATCACTGTAATAGATCCATGACTTCACCTTCTGATACCATGTAGAAATTTTCTGAATAATGAAGATTTATCCACTGAGATTATCCTGGTCACACACTAATTCGAATTCACGCATAACACATAACCTCTTCTACAATTGATCATCAATATGCGGAAATAGAAACAGTCGCATGCGCACATAAACACAATATGTAATGGGGAAAGCTTATAGCTGAAAACCCCCAGATATTTTGTATATTATAATAGAAGAGAACATGTAACAATCTCAGTACAATACTCCTCACAAGTACTCAATACTGTCTCCAAAAGTTACACACAAACTAGCTCAGTTTTGAACAAGTCACAGGTTCAAAACTCATCCACTAATTGCCTGCCTCTATTGCGCAATCCAAGTTGGTTCAATGAGAGATCCAAGTTCGAATATCCTTGGCTTCAATTGTGCAATCCTCATGGGTAATCTCCTCCAATGCTTGTGCAAATCTCATTCACAACTAATGTCGCAACTAATAGCAAACTCACCCTTTCATCTATCTCTTCCACTGGTCTTCACTGAACTGTCCATGCACTGTAGTAAACTGATGTGTTCTTGAGTTGAATAATGAGTTAATAATTAGTGAATTTAAATAATATTTAATTCACTCAACTCATCACTAGTGTATTAGCTAGTTAAACTAAACACAACTAGTTCAACTAAGTTAATCCGAACACAACTCCACCAACTGTCTCATCAACTCCACCAAACTCCGCCACTTGAGTTCTAACTGAAGTCAACCATGCATGAGCTCACCAAACCCCTAGGAATAGCGTAATTCCTTTAGTCAGATGCATGAGCCACATCAGCTCCAACTGAAGTGTTGTAAGAGAATAAACTGAAGTTTAGAGTCCAAATATTATTAAGGGCTAATAATATTTGACTGACCTATTTTTAGACAAGCAGTCTAAAAATAGACTTCGACCTGTATGTCTAAAAATAGAGGTCCATCTATTTTTACCAACTCGACCAATCATCCAAGAATAGCATACTGCAACTCCTAGACCATGCTATGTCTAAAAATAGACATAGTCTAAAAATAGAATTTGCGCCAAAAATAGCCTGCGGGCCCACTTAGTGAAGGAGACTTCATTTCACTAAGCTCCATCATCTTGTTGTATTTTCAATAGAATCCTCAAGTAAGCCAGAGCTAGAAGACAACGACTCAGCCAAACAGTTAGAGACCCCAAATCTAGAAATAAATGTAGTTCTAGATATGGAAGAAAATGAGAGAGAAATTTTGGAACAACACGTTGAAACAACAGACCAGAGTGAGCAAAGCCAAGATGGCAAACAACAAACTGCCCCTCATGCTCAACTCCATGAAAATCCTGAGGAACGAGACCCAGCACAACATGTTGTGGATCTCAGAATAGAACATAATGATCAAAAACTTAGTGAACAAGTCACTTTAACAGGATTAATGGCCGATAGGGAGGAAGAGAAACTCAACTCAAAAGTGTCAAAATAGTTTGCTGCATTTGAAGACATTAGCAAACCAAACAAAGGTCTTGAGCTACGAGTCATGTGTCCATTGCTCTTAAAACTTGAAAATCAAGAGAACAACCTTCAACACAGTGAAAAACCTAAGGAGTTGAAATAAATTCAACTAAGTACTAATATTCAACAACAATCAGAGAGCACGTTAGTTAAAGAGGACACTAACCAAGATGAAACCGAAAATGGTCCTCTGTGGAGTATGTACTTTGATGGGTCATGCACTAAGAACAATGCTGGTGCAGGTGTCTGGATTACTAACACTGAAAACAACCACACAGAAATCATTTCCTGCAAATTAAACTTTCAGTGTTCTAACAACATCGCTAAGTATGAAGCTCTTATCTTAGGCTTGCATCTGTTGAAAAAGTTAGGAGCCAAAAGAATCAATGTGCATGGGGATTCAGAATTAGTCATTAGGCAAGTTAATGGGGAGTATAACACAAACCATCCTAGACTTAGAGCCTACCGAAACGATGTCATGGACCTTTTGAAAACTTTTGAGGAGTCCAAATTGATTTTTGTCCCAAGAAAAAGAAATATTTCCGCCCACAATTTAGCCTTTGCAGCTAGAACATGCTTAGTGCCATATGAAACCAAATACTACACAACTCAGATAAAATTTAGACCAGTTGTGCCTGATAATGAGAAATATTGGCAGGTCTTTGAGGGCGACAAACAGATAGAGGATTTCCTGCTTGGCAGAAACGATTTTGAATTATTTGATTCATATTCTAAATCCGATGAAAATTGCCTAAACAAAAAGCCCCCTGAAGAAGAAAAACCATCTAGTCCCATAAAAATCAACATGGTAACTAAACTTGAAACTCATACTAAAGAGTACGAGGACATAGAAAACGAAGACATGGAGGTACTGTCATCAAAGGATAATAACATACCTAGGGGGCTAGCCCCATTAGAAGACCTGTTTGATTTTAACGACGTGGCAAAGAAACCCATAGTAGAATATACAGAGTCTGAGGTCGAAGAGTGCAACATAGGCACCAAGGATCAGCCTAAAATGATTAAATTAGCTAGGTCCTTGCCCCCAGACATGAAAAAGAAATACATTGACTTGTTTAAAGAGTTTTTCGATGTTTTTTCCTGGAGCTATGAAGACTTAAAAGCCTACGATACAGAAATCATCCAGCACAAGATCCCTTTGAAAGAAAACCAAAAACCCTTTAAGCAAAAACTACGTCGAATTAATCCAATACAACTGCCTCTAGTGGAAAAGGAAATCAAGAAAATCTATGAGGCAGGAATCATTGTGCCTGTGACGTTTTTAGATTGGGTTTCTAACCTTGTAGCTGTGAGGAAAAAGACAGGAGAAATCAGACTATGCATCGATTTTAGGAAGCTCAACAGAGCCTCCCTAAAGGAAAATTACCCTTTACCTAAAATGGAACACATCCTACAGAAGTTAGTTGGGTCAAAGAGTATTTCTCTGTTAGATGGTTTTTCAGGATATAACCAAGTTTTAGTACTCCCAGAAGACCAACTCAAGACAACTTTCACCACTCCTTGGGGCACTTTCATGTATGTGAAAATTCCTTTTGGACTAATGAATGTTGGGGCCACTTTTCAAACTGCCATGGACATTGCATTTTCAGAGGAAATAGGGCACTTCATTGTAATTTACCTTGATGACATAACAGTTTATTCCAAAATGCAAGAGATTTGGGCTATCTTTAAATCCCAATAAGATAGTATTTGGCCTACAAGAGGGTAAACTCCTTGGCCATATTATACCAGAAAAGGGGATTAAAATAGATCCAAAAAGAGTTTAGGGAATACTACAGATTAGCCACCCCAGGAACATAAAGGAATTGCAGTCCTTTATTGGAAAAATTAACTTCTTAAGGAGGTTTATTCCCAACTTAGCAAAACTCCTTAGAAACATGACTAATATGCTCAAAAAGAAAGTAGGAGTGAAATGGACTATAGAAGCCAAAAAATCCTTTGAATTAGTAAAACATGCACTCACCAGGGCCCCAATCCTGATCAGCCCATAATTTTCAAAAGATTTCCTTATTTTTTCCTTTGCCTCGGAACATACAGTGGCTGCAGTCCTGTTGCAGAAAAACCCAGAGGGATAGGAACAGCCTATTTCTTTTTCAGCAAGGCTTTAAGGGATGCACCCTTGAAATATAACATAATGGAAAAACAAGCCTATGCTTTGGTAAAGGCCTTAAAAGACTTCAGGGTGTATATTCTGCATTCCCACATCATTGCTTATGTGCCTAACATAGTGGTAAAGGACATTTTGTCACAAGACCCAGATAGAAAGAGGGGCAAATGGATTGCGGTAACATTAGAGTATGATTTGGAAATCAAACCCACAAAACTCATTAAAGGTCAGGGCTTAGCTCAATTAATGGTTGAATCTAATCTACAAGCCCTTGACATTAACATGATAGATGCCTTGGATGAACAAGAAGAATTACCTGCTCCCACTGTGGAAGAGCAGTTCTAAAACTCACCTTAGTATGCTGACATCTTGTATGTACTTACAAATCTTAATGCTCCTCCTGATTTATCAAAAACAAAGGCAAGGTTTTTAAAGTTGAAAGCTAGGAGCTATTGCATTTTAAATGAATGTTTGTATTGAAAAAATTCTAATGGTTTATTACTTAAATGTTTGCCTGAAGTTGATGCAGAGAGGATCAAGCATGAATTCCATGAGGGAGAGTGTGGAGGTCATCTCTACTGGAAAATCACAGCCAATAAAATCCTTAGAGCTGGCTATTACTGGCCCACCCTCTTCCAAGATGTTCATAAAATGATAGTGGCCTGTCACAAATGCCAAATCTTTGAGGGCAAAAGAAAACTCCTTCCTTTACCATTACAACCTATCACTTTTGAAGCTCCTTTTCAACAGTGGGGCCTAGATTTCATAGGAGAAATCCATCCTGCTTCATCTGCCCAACACAAATGGATTCTCACAGCCACTGACTACTTCAAAAAGTGGATAGAGGCCAACCCTTCTAGGAATGCCACAGATTCTGTCATTCTAAAATTTCTTGAAGACCATATCATGTCTAGATCCGGCTGCCCTAGAAAGATTATTACTGATAATGCTGTTGCTTTTGGTTCCAAAAAGATTATTGACTTTTGTCACAGGTATCAGATTACACTCAATCATTCTACTGCTTATTACCCTCAAGGTAATGGGTTATCAGAATCATCAAATAAAATTTTGGTGACCATCATCAAGAAGCTGCATGAGGAAAATAAAAAATCCTGGCATAACAAGTTGGTGCATGCTCTGTGGGCAGACAGATTGACCACAAAAAATTCCATTGGGATGTCCCCTTACCAACTTGCTTATGGAACAGATGTAGTATTTCCTACCAGCCTAGGTGTACTGGTGATAAAATTATTCCAATAAATACAGTCAGAAGAGGACAGCATGATAAGGAGGATCAGTCAGACAATACATCTTCAACAGACAAGGGAAGAGGTTTACAACAGAGCTCAAAAGGCGCAAGAGAACATAAAGAAGTTGTTTGACAAGAGAACAAAGGCTTGTGATTTCAACATTGGAGATAAGGTACTCAAATGGGACTCCAGAAGAGAGGATAAAGGTAAACATGGCAAATTTGACAGTTTGTGGCAAGGTCCTTACATCATTCAGTCCACCATTGGTCCAAATGCCTTTTTTCTGCAAGAGTTAGATGGCACAAATCTGTTTGGGGGTCCTGTCAATGGCAGGGTACTTAAGCATTACTACTGCTGAGTTTGATTTTAAAGCTTTCATTCCCATTGTAAATACCATTTGCTTTGTTCAGTCTCACAAAAGAAAAAATACAAAAACAATAAAAAAGAAAAAGAAAAGAGGGCAGATTGTAAAAAACAATAAAGGTACAACCCCATACCAAAAAAGAAAAACAAATCTGAAAGTGTGCAAGCTTAAATGCCACTCCTAAAAAACACACTCCTAGTTTTCAAACAGCCTAATCTTGACTAATTAGTTTTAAATTTACAGTTGATAGGATAGTGAATTCGATTTTCCAAACTGTTTAATATTGGCTTATCAGTAGATAGATTAGGATAGAAATTAAAGGTTCAAACATGCTCAAAACCTGAACCTGAGTTCCCAAGCAAGAATTGACTCCAATCTATGTTTAATTCTGAGTCAAAACAGAGGTAAATCTGGTTCTAATCAACTCAAAATCTGAACCAGTTGACAAAGGAAGAACAGCTCAAAAAAGAGGAAAAAAATAGAGCTGTAAAAAGGTGAAGGAAGTGCTTGAAACTTTCAGATCTTAAGCCTTCTGTTTTTTATTTAAATTTTTTGCAAAATAAATATGTGTGTGCAGCTTGTTTTTATGCCAGAGATCACAGTAAGTCAAACAGCTTAATCTTGACTTGACTATTTTTAAATTTCTGTTGTAGAATTTAGAGAATACAATCTGTTGGACAGTTTAATCCCAACAGATAGTAGATTAGGTAGAAAATTATATGGGCTCAACTGTTTAATCTGAGTCCATGGAGAAATAAGGAGTAGAATTAGATTATATTTCCTATTTTCAAAAGAATAACTTTTGTAAAAGAGTTTTCCAATCCAAATGCACTCTAAATGAAGAAAAAATGTTACATTAGTAGGATTGGGTAGGTATAAATCTGGTTGATGAAGATCCATTGTTTTTCCTGGCTGCTAATATGTTTTCAAACAAAAGAAGATTGTCCCAGCAAAGAAAGCAGCCCAATGGATGAGGTACAGGTCAGCCTCCCAGAGAAATATAGGTCTGAAGTTCTTGATGCCTTCAAGAAGGCACCATCCCCAAGTGGAGCCACTGTTGGCCACCTATAAAATTTGTTCTATTAAAAGGTGGCCAAAACATTTGTTGGAGCCTTCAAGAAACAGGTTCATTGCCAAATGTTGTCTCTTGAAGCCTCTGGAAGATATCATGCCCATGTCTAAAAATTCTTGACTGCTGTTTCCCTTCAGAACTCAGAAATTCTGCTAAAAATTCCATGAGAGAACTGCTGCAAAATCCCCTTTCCTCCCCTTCCTTCACTCACAAGCTAACCTTCATTTTTACTCTTTTTCCCTTTCATTTTCCTCTGATTTCCATTTTTCCTCATTTTTCCCTTCATATAATCCACCTGGCATAGTTTAAAACTCCTTTTTAAACTATAGCGAAACCCTCGAATTCCTTTGAAAACCAGAGAAAATCATGAAAAAACCCATTTTGTATTAAGGGTTTAAGGCCCTTTGGGCCAAGTCTCAACCACTTCCCCATCGTATTCCCATGGTGCTAAGACCAAGCGCTAAGCCTTTCGGTGCTTATCGCATCAGAGAAAATCCAAAGCGCGCAAGTCTATTTTCATTGTGTTGACAAAATTTCTGATGCGTTTGGCCCTGTGTGTCGTAGCCCCCGATCATGTTGTTACCTTATATAACCCTTTGGGCCCACAATCAGGTGCTAAACCTTTTTTAAAATCCATCTCCAATCCATTATTTCTTTCATAAATCCAAAAACCCTTTTACCCAAAGTTTGTTCTAACGCGCCCATACAATGCTTTTTATAATATAAAAATGGTTAGATCAAAAAGACCGATGCGCAATCGCATCGGAGAAATCCGAATGGGTTGATTGAAAGACCGGGCCCGAAAGCTCCGATTGCGATTGGCCCTTGATATATAAACCCCGCCCCCTTCGCTTTCATCCCATGCAACCTACACCCCAGGACCAAGTGTTGAAGTCCCGAAGCGCTTAATCGCATCGCAAGTTTCGAATGGGTTGATTGAAAGACCGAGCTCGAAGCTCCGATTGTGATTGGCCCTTGTTATATAAAGCCCCGGGGCCATTGTATTCCATACATCCAATACAGACTGCACTAATGACTATTTTATATATATATATATCTATATATCTATATATATATATATATATATATATATATATATATATATATATATATATATATATATATATATATATATATATATTCTGCCCCGATCCACTAAAACCTTGGTTTTATTTAAATATTGTGGGTTTTTCATAAAGTGTAAAGGTTTCCACCGGTACAAAGTTGAAAAGATATTTACCGTTGATCTAAATTTGATCAACGGCCCGAGCAAAATCGAAAAGTTTCAATCGCATACCTTTATTTGTCCCCCCGATCGCACATCTCTTTGATTCATTCTTCGCCGTTGATCTTATCCTCAGATCAACGGTCATCGCTCAATCAAATCGCAAAGTTTCAATCGCATAATTTTGTTTGTCCTGCCGATTGCGATCCTCCGATTGAATCTGGACCGTCCATGTGTCCAGATCGGACGGCCCGGATCTAATTTCTCTTCATACCATCGCCCTCCACCTTTCGCCAAAGGGTTTTCAAAACCGATCTCCACCGTCGATCATCGCGTGATTAATGGTTCTATTCAATTCTTCCTTCCACTACTTTTAAACCTCCTCTCGGCTAATCTCCACCGTTGGATGATGCCATCCAACGGCTCTGCTCTCATCCCACGCCTCTGAAGCAGTGAACCCAACAACACAGGATTTCTTAATATTTTGTGTATTTTGCAGGGATTACTGGTTTTCCATAGTATCGAAAGAAAGGCCAAAGGCTGGGAAAGACGTTTCTCGTGCCATTGATTCATCAATGGAGACCATTTGCAAGGTTCGGAATCGACGTTTCATCATTGTTTCATGAGGCATTGATGCCATATGAGCCCTGCCCGGCCTGCACATTAACAAGACATAGCAATACATTGAAGAAACAAAGAGTATCAGTGTTTGAAGACTTCCCAGCACAGTTTGAAGGATTAAGGAATGTATTCAGTAAATCAAAGCCGAAATCCAAAGATAAAAGCATCAAAAAGACCGGAAGACACAAGATAAGCTGAACAATTAATACAAATCAAAGATCTTATCTCTAATTGTCGGCAAAACTATTTTAAAGATTAAGAACAACCCAGAAGTAAATATTTTTTATCATTAGGCCTCGGGAAGCAGAAAACAGAGTTACTTCAACATGACACAGAGGCCCTCAAAGGCCAAGAAGTCATCAATCTATATTAATTTACCCAGCAGATCTTTTCATCAAATTCCACCTCCTTTTTCTTCTATAAATACTTTTGTAGAAGATAAGCAAATGTTGGTCTCTAGACATCTGAATGTATGTAATAGTTATTCTGAAGCTACTGATGCCCTATTTTCAACTTAAAGATATATAAGCTGATATGGGAAGTTCGAAGTTGTAGAGACCCACCGGGCTTGCTAATTGTAACTGGTTTGAACATCAATACAAGCTGCTGATTTATGGGATACTGATTTATGTCAATGGTGATGTGTTCCTCACTGTCAATTGTTATTTTGTTTAATGTTTTCACTCTGTCCACTTTCTCTGATAAAGAGCAGCAAACATAGAGCTAGGATTTACTCTCAACAGTACCTTACTCTCACTGAAAGCTTTATTTTTCTATGTTTTCTTCATTTGAACATCCTCTTTGAAGAGTATATTAATGCAGGTCAGTTTAAAAGTACTTGCCTGATCTAGATTGCTCTTTAAAACGATTATTTTCTGTGTTTTCCTTGAAGAGTGTATTAAAGCAGGTCGGTTTAAAAGCACTTGCCTGATATAAATCACTCTTTATGGCTGTTATCTGTGCTTTCCTCTAGAATATGCTGAAATCAGGGTAGTTTAGAAGCACTTACCTGATCTTAAGTTGTTCGAACTGTTTTTTAAAAATGTTTTCTGACTGAAAGTACTTCAAAGCAGACTAGTTTAAAATCACTTCCCTGATCTCAGAATACTTTTATGTTTCCCCTTAAGTACATGCCGAAGCAAGATAGTTTGAAAGCACTTACTTGATCTAAGGTTGTTTCACTGTTTTCTTCGTTTGTTTGGTTCTACACTTCCTCTCTGTTTCATTCCATAAAATCACTTTAAGAGATCCTTTGACATAAGCAACTTGCCCATGGATCCTGCTTGAACCTTGTTGTCCAATTAAAATCCTCCTATGACTCCATAGCCCAATGGGTTAAAACTGTCTTTGCCTTTCTGTCAACCGAATCATTCCTTCACCTGCAGACACCTTCACCCTTCATTTTGAAATTTCCTTCACCTTCATCATGTCTTTGCCCAACCAAAACAAAAAAAACAAAACCCAAGCTCTTCATGACTAGCCTAATATCACATTTCAGGTTTTAAAGATCACATCTTTAAGCTCATTCATAGAGAGATCCCTCTCTAGATTCAGGAGGGCTAGATCCTTGAATCCCAAAGCGGTTTGATGTTGTCTTATCTTTTGGTTTTTCCAATCTGGCCAAAACATAGGAACCCCAACATAATCGTGATTCCACTGGGGAACTAAATTGAATTTGCACCTTAGGTTCCCTTAAAACTTCATAAAAACTTGAGAGTAAAAGCAGCCTTTCCAAGCACTACCAAGTAATGGTAATCATGGTAAAACTTGTGTTGAATCAGTGACAAACTAGGCAAACCCTAGGATTCTTCTAAGTCTTTATCTAACCTTGAAAGATCAGCTGACTTTGCCATAAGAGTAGACTATCTTTGTCTCATAACCATAGCTAAGTTGTGAAACAGATTTAGGATATTCTTAGAAACCACACAACTGAACAATAACTCAGAAAACCCAAAAAATATCCCGAATTGGTATTTAATAAACATGGTAGTGGACCATAAAACCTTTTACCTCTAAAAGAGCTAAAAAATTCCACTTGGTGACTCCACAATCCTGAACAGACCTTAATACTCCACTGGGAAGAACTCTTATCATTGTAGTATTATTCAAACTTAGTTAGAGAATTGTAGGGTTAAATTTTGGGTAAACAGACTAGTTAACCTTTTAAAGACTGTCATACCTGGTTGAACTTTTTCTATTTATTTGGGTCTGAAAAAACACAGCACAGTGGCTCCTAGAAAGATTCACACTAGAGCCTATCCTGACCTTGATCCACCTGAGACAGTTGATAACCCAGAAAGTATTCTTAGGAAGTCTCCTAGGATTAAATTATCAACTATTTTCAGATCACCCTTGAGAGCTAATTCAGTCCCTGAAAATATTTCAGCTCTACAACAATCACAAGCTGACTTAGTAAATCCATTTAGAACTAGGTCATTTGATGATATAATTTAGATAGACTCTGAGTCTTCATTTTCATCCCCGGAAACAAGTGATCATCTTGGTAGTAGAGAAACAACACCACCAGATTTACACTTCCTTCACAGCTTAGGTGTCTCTCACCCAAGATCAGCTCAGCAATCTATTCCTGGTCCATCCATTTCTGCTCACCCTACACCCACTGTTCAAACCACTCCACTTCAGCCCACTTTCCCTTTTGTTAATACACCCCTTGTAAATCCACCCCCACCTCATATCATGGCTGCATGGTATGCTCCCTTATTTCTTCCTGCACCATTAGTCAATCTTCCATAGGACTATCAATCCAAAATTCCATTATATGATGATAGTAATGCGACTACTGCATCACAACATGTGGATAAGATGAATGATTACTTTGACAGAAATGAGATTGATGATGATTCTGTCAAAGTGTGATTATTTTCTTAGAGCTTAGGGGGAGAAGTAAGAAAATGGTTTAAAGCTTTAACCCCCCATCGTATAAATGATCTCCAAGCCTTCCACCAGAATTTTTTAAACAAATGGGAAGTGAAGAATAATCCTCTCACAATCCTCTCTTATTACAAAAGCCTCCATAGAAACACTGGGGAAATTGTACAAGCTTATTGTACTAGATTTAATAGCATGTATAATGCACTCCCTCCAGAACTAAAGCCTCCTCAAGGCTCAGCATTAAACAAGTTTCTGGAAGGGTTTGAACCTGAGATGGCTTATCAGCTGAGAGAGAGAGAGATCCTGCAACTCTTGAAGAGATGAAAAAGGGTGCTCTTGCTGTGGAAGTCAACTTAATGGAGAAGAGAGCAAGAATAAAAAATGAAAGGAGAGTGTCTTTTATAGAGGAAAACACACCTTCCACTTTCAACTCAAAGATGGAGAGAATGATGGAGGAGATGATTAAGAAAATGAGCATCCTTGAGGGAACACAAGCCAGTCAAAACCAAACTGCTCCTCAGAATAGAAACCACAACCAGAGTCAGAATTTTAGAAGGAACCAACCTCCAAACAGGCCGAGGGAAGATGATCAACAGATCACTCCTCCCTTTCATCAAAACTATGTGAGTGAGGATGAAGAAATAGATGAGCAAGCAGAGGACGAGGACATAAATATGTTGGGAGTAGATAATGACAACTTTGAAATCCATTATGATAGAAAACAAGGTCTTTATACACCTCCTGATGACAAACGAGATGATGATGAAAATTATTATCAAGACATGGAAAATGTCATCATAGAGTCTCAAATAGAATATGACCTTAGAAGCAAAACCAGTCAACAAACTCCCAACACCAAAACCTCTGACAAATCTTCACAAAACAGCACTGCAACCAAACCTAAAGTTGTCAAACATAAGGACAAAACAGTAGCTGTGAGTTCTGATAATGGTAGAGATAAATGCACTCAAAAGAGTGAAAAACAGAATGCAGACCTTAGTAGTACTAACACTTCAGCTAGTACTCCTATTAAAACCATTCTATCAAACGTAAATAGAACAAATCAACGAGTTGATGTTGTTGATAATCTAGCAGCTAGTAAGGCTAAGGCAAGTTCTTCAAAAAACCAAATTCCTTTCAGCCTAGAGCAGGAAATTTCAAAGATCAAAATATTTGTTCCCTTGACTGAGTTAGCTGCCTAGCATGTATATAGAGCCCAAATTTTGAAGGCTTTAAATATTGAGGATAATAATGACACATTCAATTTTAATGATGACTAGACAGAGCTCATTTTTGGTCCTAAAATTGAAGGGAAATTTCAAGAAGGGATAGTACCTCCGTTCTACGTCAGCCTTAATATCCATGACAAAATCCTGCATAATGCTATGCATGACTCTGGAGCCTCACACAACCTTATGCCAAAGGTGATAATGGAAAGGCTAGGGCTAGAAATAACCAAACCCTTCAAGGATTTATATTCTTTTGACTCTAGCAGAGTGAAATGCCTTGGCCTAATCAAAGACCTTTGTGTAAGTTCGACTCAAATCCCAACCAAGTACATGGTTATGGATGTTGTGGTGGCTGATGTGCCTCCTAAGTATGGCATGTTGTTATCAAGGTCATGGGGTGCCAAGCTGCAAGGTGCAATGCAGATGGATGGGACATATGCCAGTATCCCTGTCTTTAGCCAGCTTAGAAGACTATACAGAGAGGCACACTTGAAATTCATGGTTAGTAGCCCAGAAAAGCCTGAAAATTCCCCCATTTACTCTGTCCATACTGACCTGGATTCGTTTATCCTTTACAATGATGAATCCTCAAATAAGCCAGAGCTAGAAGACAGCGACTCAGCCAAACAATTAGAGACCCCAAATCTAGAAATAAATGTAGTTCTAGATATGGAAAAAAACGAGAGAAATTTTGGAATGGCACGTTGAAACAACAGACCAAAGTGAGCAAAGCCAAGATGGCAAACAACAAACTGCCCCTCATGCTCAACTCCATGAAAATCCTGAGGAACGAGACCCAGCACAACATGTTGTGGATCTCAGAATAGAACATAATGATCAAACACTTAGTGAACAAGTCACTTTAACAGGATTAATGGCCGATAGGGAGGAAGAGAAACTCAACTTAGAAGTGTCAAAATAGTTTGATGCATTTGAAGACATTAGAAAACCAAACAAAGGTCTTGAGCTATGAGTCATGTGTCCATTGCTCTTAAAACTTGAAAATCAAGAGAACAACCTTCAACACAGCGAAAAACCTGAGGAGTTGAAACAAATTCAACTAAGTACTGATATTCAACAACAATCAAAGAGCACACTAGTTAAAGAGGACACTAACCAAGATGAAACCGAAAATGGTCCTCTGTGGAGTATGTACTTTGATGGGTCATGCACTAAGAACAATGCTGGTGCAGGTGTCTGGATTACTAACACTGAAAACAACCACACAGAAAGCATTTCCTGCAAATTAAACTTTCAGTGTTCTAACAACATCGCTAAGTATGAAGCTCTTATCTTAGGCTTGCATCTGTTGAAAAAGTTAGGAGCCAAAAGAATCAATGTGCATGGGGATTCAGAATTAGTCATTAGGCAAGTCATTGGGGAGTATAACACAAACCATCCCAGACTTAGAGCCTACCGAAACAATGTCATGGACCTTTTGAAAACTTTTGAGGAGTCCAAATTGATTTTTGTCCCAAGAAAAAGAAATATTTCCGCCCACAATTTAGCCTTTGCAACTAGAACATGCATAGCGCCATATGAAACCAAACACTGCACAACTCAGATAAAATTTAGACCAGTTGTGCCTGATAATGAGAAATATTGGCAGGTCTTTGAGGGTGACAAACAGATAGAGGATTTCCTGCTTGGAAGAAACGAGTTTGAATTATTTGATTCAGATTCTAAATCCGATGAAAATTGCCTAAACAAAAAGCCCCCTGAAGAAGAAAAACCATCTAGTCCCATAAAAATCAACATGGTAAGTAAACTTGAAACTCATACTAAAGAGTACGAGGACACAAAAAGTGAAGACATGGAGGTACTGTCGTCAGAGGATAAGAACATACCTAGGGGGCTAGCCCCATTAGAAGACCTATTTGATTTTAACGACATGGCAAAGAAACCCACAGTAGAATATACAGACTCTGAGGTCGAAGAATGCAACATAGGCACCAAGGATCAGCCTAAAATGATTAAATTAGCTAGGTCCTTACCACCAGACATGAGAAAGATAGGAGAAATCAGACTATGCATCGATTTTAGGAAGCTCAACAGAGCCTCCCTAAAGGAAAATTACCCTTTACCTAAAATGGAACACATCCTACAGAAGTTAGTTGGGTCAAAGAGTATTTCTCTGTTAGATGGTTTTTCAGGATATAACCAAGTTTTAGTACTCCCAGAAGACCAACTCAAGACAACTTTCACCACTCCTTGGGGCACTTTCATGTATGTGAAAATTCCTTTTGGACTAATGAATGTTGGGGCCACTTTTCAAAGGGCCATGGACATTGCATTTTCAGAGGAAATAGGGCACTTCATTGTAATTTACCTTGATGACATAACAGTTTATTCCAAAATGCAAGAGATTTGGGCTATCTTTAAATCCCAAAAAGATAGTATTTGGCCTACAAGAGGGTAAACTCCTTGGCCATATTATATCAGAAAAGGGGATTAAAATAGATCCAAAAAGATTTGAGGGAATATTATAGATTAGCCACCCTAGGAACATAAATGAATTGCAGTCCTTTATTGGAAAAATTAACTTCTTAAGGAGGTTTATTCCCAACTTAGCAGAACTCCTTAGAAACATGACTAATATGCTCAAAAATAAAGTAGGAGTGAAATGTACTGTAGAAGCCAAAAAATCCTTTGAATTGGTAAAACATGCACTCACCAGGGCCCTAGTCCTGATAAGCCCAGAATTTTCAAAAGATTTCCTTATTTTTTCCTTTGCCTCAGAACATACAGTGGCTGCAGTCCTATTGCATAAAAACCCAGAGGGACAGGAACAGCCTATTTCTTTTTTCAGCAAGGCTTTAAGGGATGCACCCTTGAAATATAACATAATGGAAAAATAATCCTATGCTTTGGTAAAGGCCTTAAAAGACTTCAGGTTGTATATTCTGCATTCCCACATCAATGCTTATGTGCCTAACATAGCGGTAAAGGACATTTTGTCACAAGACCCAGATAGAAAGAGGGGAAAATGGATTGCGGTCAGATTAGAGTATGATTTGGAAATTGTTAGTGCCTAAATCTACCTTAGGCTGAAGGAAGGCAGAGTTCAGGGTAACATCATACCACGCTTAGTCTGGTAGCTAGCCCTACCAGAACAGGAGAGGGCTATCTCCGGGTCAATCTCAGCAATAAGTAATCAATAGGGCTTGAGATGACTGAAATAAAAGCTAATTTTAGGCAAGGTATATAAGTAGGAGGGTTTGATTGAAAATTGTGGGTTGAAAAGAGCAAGAGAAGGGACTATTGGGCTATGAAATTGGGGCTAGTTTCTACCGGCAAACTTGGGGCAAAGTAAGTGCAATGTATAGCCAGATTAAATATGTAATGAGAGAAGAAAAGAGGGAAAAGACCGCTGCCATATAGGCATCAATCAGGGGATGGATATACAGTGACAACTTTAGAAGAAAGAGAAACACCGGGTTACTCAACAGAGCATCTAACAGAGGATGGATTCTGAAAATATAACCACTACATCAAACAACATAATCATTGTGAAAGGAGCATCATGCATGGATGGATTCCTAACACTTCCCTTAGAGAATGTTGTAAACAAATTAGCAAAAAAAACAAAGCATGGAAATGAATTTACAAGAAAAACATGCTGCACATTAAACACCATGATGAATCCCAAATTTAAAGAGCAGAAAAAAGATTTATTAAAATAATATTCGAGGAAAACTTTACACAGTCCAATAGCAACCTCACTCTGCTACAAAAATCCCACCCTTACACTCTTAATTTCATAAAATATATACAATTTTCTCATCCCTGTATTAAGGGAATTGAGCTCAACCATCTTCTTCAAAATAGAATCAGTTACATTAAATTTGGACTGAATTTCTGAAATTAGGTGTCAAATATGAACTTGTATCTTTTGAAACATAGCACCTATTATAAAACTGAAAGAGGTTTTTGTAGATAAGGTCATTTTGGAGAAAAACCTCTCTCAAATTTGGAAAATTCGTTTCCAGTTGCTCGCAATCTATTCCACAAAATCATCTATAAAACAAAAAATCATTAAAAATTTAAATCTGTAAAAACGAGCTGTAAAGATCTAGTCACATATCCCAATTCGTGACACCTTTGAATAAACTAAAAGAGTTTTTTGTTATATGGCTCGTGATTAACAAAAACCTCCTTGGGTTTTGCAGAATTACTTTCCATCTATTGTAAAATGTCTGCGCACTAAAATGACTAAAATAGTAAAAAATATGAAAATTTTGCTTTGTTTTAATGTAGGCTCCAAATATCACTGTATATCTCCCACATAGTAGCACCTGTGCATAAACTGAAGGAGGTTTTTGTTATTTGCTATGTGATGAACAAAAGCCTCTTTCACTTTTGAAAAATTCCTTACCATTATTTCACAAAATTATTTTGTACTAAACTTGTCATTGTGTGCAGCAACTGACCTCATAACCAAGAATCACTCATTCATTTCGATCATATCTTCTAATCCGGGAGCCGATTATGGGAGTGTGATATACCGTTGGAAAGGGTTTTCTGAGCTTATTCTGATGGAAACACTTGTGACATGTTTTGTGCTGAATATCATGTGCAAAAAATCTAACAAAACCAGACATAGTAAGAGCTCATGTTGATCTCTGGTGACGGGCTGCGAAGACTGACACTAACATTGGCTCCAATGGGGATGGTAGCTCCTTGGAGGTGCCAAGAACAGCAGATATTTGGGAGAGTAGACCAGTGCCTTATCCATTGGGCAATGGAATCAATAACTGCAAACCCAAAACAACTCATACCAATCCAAAAACATATACATCATAGCTATACATAAAGCCCAATGGGAGCGGGAAATGTTGCCTTTGTGGCTGTTGTTACAAATCTACCCTACTTTGCTACAAAACCAATAGATCAAGTAACATTGTAATGCCAGATTGTTAGGTCCCTATATTACTAGTATAGTCCCTTATTGTTATTAGTGTAACCCCCTTATTGTTATTATTGTACCCTTGTAACCCCCATTTTGTTATTATTGTGCCCTTAAATTATTATTGTTAGGTCGGCTAGGATTACATTGTGGCCCACTAGGATTACATTATGGCCCCATGGACTCCTATATATAGATAGGAGGTTTTGTAAATTGTATCATCCAAGAATTGTTCATTCATGTAATGTATTGGAGGTTGCCCCCTCGAAGTGGCTCATTTCTAAGGCGTGAATATCTATTTTCTTCTCTCTTTGGAGCTGGTTACACAACATTTGGTATCAGAGCTTTGGGATTCTAGGGTTTCGCTGCTCCAAACAGGTCATCGTGGAATTTTCGCTATAACTTTTTTTCTACGAAGCTTCAGAAGCTGAAATTTCTAGGGTGCGAAGCTGAAATCTCGAGGAAGGTTGTCTAAAAATTTCAGATCTTGGTTCGCAATATTTGAGGAGATATCATCTGTGGAAGTTAGGTATCTTTTCAAGCTCATAAACAGGTCATCGTGGCATTTGCGCTATAAAGTTTTTTGTACGAAGGTTCAGAGTCTGAAATTCATATGGTGCGAAGCTGAAAGCCTGAGGAAATTCGTCAAAAAATTTCAGAGCTTGTTTCGCAATATTTTTGGAGATATGATCTGTGGAAGGTAGTGCTTTTTCAGGCTCCTGAATTGCATCTCAAAGAGGTGATCGTGGGAAAACTTCAATAACTCTCTCTCTGGGCATTTGATTGAAGTGCCGTAAAAATTGGTCGCAAGTACATAGACTGAAGTTTCTGGGCTATCAATTTCAGAGACAAAGGACAAAACAGTGACACGTGGCAAGTCGTACAAGTTCGCTCTACTAAACCAGTCCAGAATTAGGTCATTGTGGGAGATTGGACACAACTTTGTCTTGGAGAATCCAAATCAGGTCAGACCTGTGGAATTTGAAAGAAGCTTCAGAGATCTACTACAGGGCTGAATTTCAGATATCGAAGATTTTCAACTACATAGATAATTCAATTTCAATATCGAGCTCCTAAAATCTAGTAAAAGGTGTGTATTTTTTTCCGAATTGCATAAGTCTTGTTTGAAGAATCAAGTTGAATTGATTCCAAGGGCATCTTGTAGAATAGATATCAATATTGGATTCTAAAATGGCCCCTAAAAAGAATCCAACACCCATCAAGCCTTCAGAAGGCTCTACCATGACTCATGAAGATGAAGAATTGCAACATGATCTATCAAAATTACAAGAACAAGTGCAACAAATTTCACTCTCGCAAAGAGCAGCAAAAAATGAAATGGAAGTTTTGAAGAAAGGTGTGGAAGTGAAGATGG
The DNA here is from genome assembly GCA_034641835.2 of Pinus albicaulis. Classification (NCBI taxonomy): domain Eukaryota; kingdom Viridiplantae; phylum Streptophyta; class Pinopsida; order Pinales; family Pinaceae; genus Pinus; species Pinus albicaulis. Next base: position 157,609,611 of record CM076569.1, on the reverse strand, counting down.
ATGGTTTGAAGAAAAGCATGGAAGCTAAGATGGATGGCGTGGAAGTAAAGATGGAAGGTTTGAAGAAAGGCGTGGAAGCTAAAATGGATGGTGTGCAAGCTAAGATGGATGGCGTGGAAGCTAAGATGAATGGAATGGAAGCTAAGATGGATGGCATGGAAGTGGGCATGGAAGCTAAGATGGATGACATGAAAGACAACATAGAAAACATGAAGAATGATCTAAAAGCATACATGGAAGCTTGATGACAAGCTTAAAACCAGAAATGATTCCTAATGGCGGAAATATAGGAGAAGAACCTCATGATGAGAACAAAATAAATGTTAATCGTGATTTCATAAACTCGAATGTTGGTGGGAAGAACCACCATATTCCAAAAATGGATATGAGGAAGTTTGATGGAAAGGATCCTGTAACATGGATACTACGGATGGAGCAATATTTTGATCTCCATAACGTGCAAAACACACAAAAGGTACGCATTGCAACTTTACATTTAGAACAAAATACATTTGTATGGTATCGATGGCTTTGTTCCCGTAAAAAATTGTCACTTGGTCAATTTTTACGGAGGAAATGATAGCACATTATGAGGATACAAAGAGCAACACCTTCTTTACCCAATTGATAAATCTCAAACAAAAGGGTTTAGTGGGGCAGCACATTGAGGACTTCCAAAAAATTGAGTATAAGGGTAACTGATATTTCAGAGGACCACAGGATTGATCTCTTCTTAGGCAGTTTAAAGGATAACATTCAACATGAAGTTCGTGTTCTGGAACCTGATTCATTAGAGAAGGCATTCAGGTTGGCAAGAAAAGTTGAATGTAAAATTATGGCAAAAAGGAAGTCTACTACTCAATTCTATAAAGAAGGAAGTGTGGCTACATCTAGATTTCCACAACCTACAAGGTTGACACCACAACAATTGGAAGAAAAAAGGGCAAAAGGGCTTTGCTACAGTTGTGATAGCAAATACACTAAAGGTCATAAGTGTGCTGAGAAGAAATTATTTTACATAGATTGTGAAGAGGAAGAAGAAAATGAACAAGAAGAGGATATACACCAGGAACCAGCCCCAAAAGAGGAAGAAATGAATCCAACCATATCGTGTAATGCACTGGCAGGAATTACCACTCCTCAAACTCTCAAGATAAAAGGACAAATCAAGAAGAGAAAGGTAATAGTGTTGATTGATTCAGGTAGCACCCTTAATTTTATTCATTGTAAGGTAGCCAAGGAATTAAATTGTTTCCTATACCCAGCACCAGAATGTCAAGTGATGGTTGCAAATGGAGGAACTATAAATTGCTCTGGAAAATGCCATAACATCAATCTAACCATGGGGGAATATGTGTTGACTAGTCCAATGCTTTCCATTCCTATGGGAGGTGCTGATGTTGTACTAGGAGTACAATGGTTACAATCTTTGGGGACGGTAGCTTTTAATTTTCAAGAACTTTTCTTGAAATTCTTTCCAGAAGGAAAGGAAGTCGAACTACGGGGTATTGAAGGGAAGCCAGGAAGGATAATAAGCTCTAATGGCATGACAAAGCTTCTAAAGAAAGAACAACGAGGCGTAATTGCACAATTATGCTCACTAGAAGTTCCAACATCAAAATCATCTATTTCTGGAGATCTCCAACAAGTCTTGGACAATCATTCCAAGGTGTTTGAAACTCCCAAAGGACTCCCACCTATTCGTGATCATGATCATGCTATTCATTTGATTCCGGGAAGTGTTCCTCCAAACATCCGGCCTTATAGATATCCTTACTTCCAAAAGAGCGAAATTGAACGCATGATTGCAGAAATGTTAGAGGCGGGTATAATTCAACCTAGTCAAAGTTCTTTCTCTGCTCCTGTAGTATTGGTACACAAGAAGGATGGATCATGGCGAATGTTTCTGGATTATAGGGAGCTCAATAAGCTCACCTATTGCTGACAGCCTTTGACAGCTTATTTATTTACAAATCTACCCTACTTTGCTGCAAAACCAATAGATCAAGTAACATTGTAATGCCAGATCAACCAATCAAGTAACTGTGACAAGGATGCTGCTTGAAAGTGCTTCAACCAGGACACAAATGTAAATGCTGACAGCCATACATGCACTTAACAAGTCTGGTTATGTAAAAGAAAATTTGATCTATCATTCAAACTGAAAAAAATTTCCATGTACGTTGCAATAGGATCGCAAAAACCAGACTCTTTTTGCTGCCCCAACTCCAAAATACATGCTTCCAGCTGCAAACTGTCAATGCAAACATCCACGGGTAGCTCTATTGTTTCTTGTTTTGAAGGAGGGAGAGTTTCCAAGAACCTTTTGGGATCTTGGAATTCATATGATTGGATCTGATCATTTAAATACTGAATCTCCTTCTCAAATTTTTCAACAACTAACTCAAAGAAACCAGTTTTAGCTTCCGGAGGAAACTTCGGAGATCTCAAAAATTGAAGCACGGCAATGAAAAATACTTCATCAATTTCAAAATCCACTAACTGATCTCTAACTTCTTTTAAAACTTCACAAAGTTCAGGTTCTGCCACATACCCTACCATTTTATTTTAGTGCATGAATGGATCAGTGAGCACTGGAATCTCTGGATTGAGTTGGAGTCGCCAGGTGAATGTTTTAGCCTTCATATGTGTCTGACTGCTGTCCACCATCAACAATCAGATCTGAACTTGATACATGTTACTGAGGAAACCAGATGTTCAGTTCGTAAACTAGACCAGAGATTGACTAAAGCAGCATTCATCTACTTTCGCTAATGCAAAGCAAGAGCGTTTCGAAGGCTACCTGGCTAACTTCAGGCTCCGTCTGTAGTTTATAAAGCAAACAACAAACTTTTCTTCCCTAGTATGGTCGCCACTATGTTAGTGCCTAAATCTACCTTAGGCTAAAGGAAGGCAGAGTTCAGGGTAACATCATACCACACTGAGTCTGGTAGCTAGCCCTACCAGAACAGGAGAGGGCTCTCTCCGAGTCAATCTCAGCGATAAGTAATCAATAGGGCTTGAGATGACTGAAATAAAAGCTAATTTTAGGCAAGGTATATAAGTAGGAGGGTTTGATTGAAAATTGTGGGTTGAAAAGAGCAAGAGAAGGGACTATTGGGCTATGAATTTGGGGCTAGTTTCTACCGGAAAACTTGGGGCAAAGTAAGTGCAATGTACAGCCAAATTAAAGATGTAATGAGAGAAGAAAATAGGGAAAATACCGCTGCCCTGTAGGCATCAATCAGGGGATGGATCTACAGTGACAACTTTAGAAGAAAGAGAAGCACCGGGTTACTCAATAGAGCATCTAACAAAGGATGAATTCTGAAAAAATAACCACTACATAAAACAACATAATCATTGTGAGAGGAGCATCATGCGTGGATGGATTCCTAACACTTCCCTTAGAGAATGACGTAAAAAAATTATCAGAAAAAACAAAGCATGGAAATGAATTTACAAGAAAAACATGTTGCACATTAAACACCGTGATGAATCCCAAATTTAAAGAGCAGAAAAAAGCTTTATTAAAATAATATTCGAGGAAAACTTTACACAATCCAATAGCAGCCTCCCTCTGCTGCAAAAATCCAACCTCTAAACTATGAAATTCATAAAATATATACATTTTCTCATCCTTGTACTAAGGGAATTGAGCTCAACCATTTTCTTAAAAATAGAATCAGTTACATTAAACTTGGGCCGAATTTCTGAAAATAGGTGTTGAAGATGAACTCGCATCTCCCAAAAAATAGAACCTGTTACAAAACGGAAAGAGGTTTTTTTAGATAAGGTCATTTTGGAGAAAAACCTCTCTCAAATTTGGGAAATTCGTTTCCAGTTGCTCACAATCTGTTCCACAAAATCATCTCTAAAACAGAAAATCATTAAAAATTTAAATCTGTAAAAATTAGCTGTAACGATCTAGTCACATATCCCAATTCATGACACCTTGGAATAAATGGAAAGAGGCTTTTGTTATATGGCTCGTTTTTAACAAAAACCTCCTTGGGTTTTGTAGAATTACTTTCCATCTGTTGTAAAATGGCCGCGCACTAAAATGACTAAAACAGTAAAAAATATGAAAATTTTGCTTTGTTTTAATGTAGGCTCCAAATATCACTGTATATCTCCCACATAGTAGCACCTGTGCATAAACTGAAGGAGGTTTTTGTTATTTTCTATGTGATGAAAAAAAGCCTCTTTCACTTTTGAAAAATTCCTTACCATTATTTCACAATCTGATTTTGTACTAAACTTGCCATTGTGTGCAGCATCTGACCTCATAACCAAGAATCACTCATTCATTTCGATCATATCTTCTAATCCGGGAGTCGATTATGGGAGTGTGATATACCGTTGGAAAGGTTTTTCTAAGCTTCTTCTGATGAAAACACTTGTGACATGTTTTGTGCTGAATATCATGTGAAAAACATCTAACAAAACCAGACATAGTAAGAGCTCATGTTGATCTCTGGTGACAGGCTGCGAAGACTGACACTAACATTGGCTCCAATGGGGATGGTAGCTCCTTAGAGGTGCCAAGAACGGCAGATATTTAGGAGATTAGACCAGTGCCTTATCCATTGGGCAATGGAGTCAATAACTACAAACCCAAAACAACTCATACCAATCCCAAAACATATACATACTGCAACCTATACATAAACCAATACTGGAAACTGAAATATTGCCTTTGACAGCTTATTTATTTACAAATCTACCCTACTTTGCTGTGAAACCAATAGATCAAGTAACATTGTAATGCCAGATCAACCAATCAAGTAACTGTGACAAGGATGCTGCTTGAAAGTGCTTCAACCAGGACACAAATGTAAATGCTGACAGCCATACATGCACATAACGAGTCTGGTTATGTAAAAAAAAATTTGATCTATCATTCAAACTGAAAAAAAATTCCATGTACGTTGCAATAGGATCGCAAAAACCAGACTCTGTTTGCTGCCCCAACTCCAAAATACATGCTTCCAGCTGCAAACTGTCAATGAAAACATCCACGGGCAGCTCTATTGTTTCTTGTTTTGAAGGAGGGAGAGTTTCCAAGAAATTTTTGGGATCTTGGAATTCATATGATTGGATCTGATCATTTAAATACTGAATCTCCTTCTCAAAATTTTCAACAACTTACTCAAAGAAACCAGTTTTAGCTTCCGGAGGAAACTTCGGAGATCTCAAAAATTGAAGCACGACAATGAAAAATACTTCATCAATTTCAAAATCCACTAACTGATCTCTAACTTCTTTTAAAACTTCACAAAGTTCAGGGTCTGCCACATACCCTACCATTTTATTTTAGTGCATGAATGGATCAGTGAGCACTGGAATCTCTGGATTGAGTTGGAGTCGCTAGGTGAATGTTTCAGCCTTCATATGTGTCTGACTGATGTCCACCATCAACAATCAGATCTGAACTTGATACATGTTACTGAGGAAACCAGATGTTCAGTTCATAAACTAGACCGGAGATTGACTAAAGCAGCATTCATCTACTTTCGCTAATGCAAAGCAAGAGCGTTTCGAAGGCTACCTGGCTAACTTCAGGCTCCGTCTGTAGTTTATAAAGCGAACAACAAAATTTTCTTCCCCAGTATGGTCACCACTATGTTAGTGCCTAAATCTACCTTAGGCTGAAGGAAGGTAGAGTTTAGGGTAACATCATACCACGCTCAGTCTAGTAGTTAGCCCTACCAGAATAGGAGAGGGCTCTCTCTGGGTCAATATCAGTGATAAGTAATCAATAGGGCTTGAGATGACTGAAATAAAAGCTAATTTTAGGCTAGGTATATAAGTAGGAGGGTTTGATTGAAAATTGTGGGTTGAAAAGAGCAAGAGAAGGGACTATTGGGCTATGAATTTGGGGCTAGTTTCTACCGATAAACTTGGGGCAAAGTAAGTGCAATGTACAGCCAAATTAAAGATGTAATGAGAGAAGAAAATAGGTAAAAGACCGCTGCCCTGTAGGCATCAATCAGGGGATGGATCTACAGTGACAACTTTAGAAGAAAGAGAAGCACCGGGTTACTCAACAGAGCATCTAACAAAGGATGGATTCTGAAAAGATAACCACTACATAAAAAAACATAATCATTGTGAGAGGAGCATCATGCGTGGATGGATTCCTAACACTTCCCTTAGAGAATGACGTAAAAAAATTAGCAGAAAAAACAAAGCATGGAAATGAATTTACAAGAAAAACATGTTGCACATTAAACACCGTGATGAATCCCAAATTTAAAGAGCAGAAAAAAGCTTTATTAAAATAATATTCGAGGAAAACTTTACACAATCCAATAGCAGCCTCCCTCTGCTACAAAAATCCAACCTCTACACTATGAAATTCATAAAATATATACATTTTCTCATCCTTGTACTAAGGGAATTGAGCTCAACCATTTTCTTAAAAATAGAATCAGTTACATTAAACTTGGGCCGAATTTCTGAAAATAGGTGTTGAAGATGAACTTGCATCTCCTAAACCATAGAACCTGTTACAAAATAGAAAGACATTTTTGTAAATAAGGTCATGTTGGAGAAATCCCTCTCTCAAATTTGGGAAATTCGTTTCCAGTTGCTCGCAATCTGTTCCACAAAATCATCTCTAAAACAGAAAATCATTAAAAATTTAAATCTGTAAACATGAGCTGTAAAGATCTAGTCACATATCCCAACTCGTGACACCTTTGAATAAACTGAAAGAGGTTTTCGTTATATGGCTCGTGGTTAACAAAAACCTCCTTGGGTTTTGTAGAATTACTTTCCATCTGGTGTAAAATGGCCGGGCACTAAAATGACTAAAACAGTAAAAAATATGAAAATTTTGCTTTGTTTTAATGTAGGCTCCAAATATCACTGTATATCTCCCACATAGTAGCACCTGTGCATAAACTGAAGGAGGTTTTTGTTATTTATTATGTGATGAACAAAAGCCTCTTTCACTTTTGAAAAATTCCTTACCATTATTTCACAAACTTATTTTGTACTAAACTTGTCATTGTGTGCAGCAACTGACCTCATAACCAAGAATCACTCATTCATTTCGATCATATCTTCTAATCCGGGAGCCAATTATGGGAGTGTGATATACTGTTGGAAAGGTTTTTCTGAGCTTCTTCTGATGGAAACACTTGTGACATGTTTTGTGCTGAATATCATGTGCAAAACATCTAAAAAAACCAGACATAGTAAGAGCTCATGTTGATCTCTGGTGACAGGCTGCGAAGACTGACACTAACAGAAATCAAACCCACAAAACTCATTAAAGGTCAGGAATTAGCTCAATTAATGGCTGAATCTAATCTACAAGCCCTTGACATTAACATGATAGATTCCTCGGATGAACAGGAAGAATTACCTGCTCCCACTATGGAAGAGCAGTTCCAAAACTCACCTTGGTATGCTGACATCTTGTATGTACTTACAAATCTTAATGCTCCTCCTGATTTATCAAAAACAAAGGCAAGGTTTTTAAAGTTGAAAGCTAGGAACTATTGCATTTTAAATGAATTTTTGTATTGGAAAAATTCTAATGGTTTATTACTTAAATGTTTGCCTGAAGTTGATGTAGAGAGGATCAAGCATGAATTCCATGAGGGAGAGTGTGGAAGTCATCTCTACTGGAAAACCACAGCCAATAAAATCCTTAGAGCTGGCTATTACTGGCCCACCCTCTTCCAAGATGTCCATAAAATGATAGTGGCCTATCACAAATGCCAAATCTTTGAGGTCAAAATAAAACTCCTTCCTTTACCATTACAACCTATCACTTTTGAAGCTCCTTTTCAACAGTGGGGCCTAGATTTCATAGGAGAAATCCATCCTGCTTCATCTGCCCAAAACAAATGGATTCTCATAGCCACTGACTACTTCACAAAGTGGATAGAGGCCATCCCTTCTAGGAATGCCACAGATTCTGTCATTCTAAAATTTCTTGAAGACCATATCCTGTCTAGATTCAGCTGCCCTAGAAATATTATTACTGATAATGCTGCTACTTTTGGATCCAAAAAGATGATTGAATTTTGTCACAGGTATCATATTAAAATCGGTCATTCTATTGCTTATTACCCTCAAGGTAATAGGTTAGCAGAATCATCAACTAAAAGTTTGGTGACCATCATCAAGAAGCTTCTTGAGGAAAATAAAAAATCCTGGCATAACAAGTTGGTGCATGCTCTATGGGCAGACAGATTGACCACAAAAAAGTCCATTGGAATGTCCCCTTACCAACTTTTTTATGGAACAGATGTAGTATTTCCTACCAACCTAGGTGTACCAGTGATAAAATTAGTCCAAGAAATACAGTCAGAAGAGGACAGCATGATAAGGAGGATCAGTCAGACAATACATCTTCAACAGACAAGGGAAGAGGTTTACAACAGAGCTCAAAAGGCGCAAGAGAACATAAAGAAGTTGTTTGACAAGAGAACAAAGGCTTGTGATTTCAACATTGGAGATAAGGTACTCAAATGGGACTCCAGAAGAGAGGATAAGGGTAAACATGGAAAATTTGAAAGTTTGTGGCAAGGTCCATACATCATTCAGTCCACCATTGGTCCAAATGCCTTTTTTCTGCAAGAGTTAGATGGCACAGATCTGTTTGGGGGTCCTGTCAATGGCAGGGTCCTTAAGCATTACTACTGCTGAGTTCGATTTTAAAGCTTTCATTCCCATTGTAAATATCGTTTGCTTTGTTCGGTCTCACAAAAGAAAAAATACAAAAACAATAAAAAATAAAAATAAAAGAGGACAGATTGTAAAAAACAATAAAGGTACAGCCCCATACCAAAAAAGAAAAACAAATCTGAAAGTGTGCAAGCTTAAATGCCACTCCTAAAAAACACACTCCTAGTTAGTCAAACAGCCTAATATTGATTAATTAGTTTTAAATTACTGTTGATAGGATAGTGAATTCGATTTTCCAAACTGTTTAATATTGGCTTATCAGTAGATAGATTAGGATAGAAATTAAAGGTTCAAACATGCTCAAAACCTGAACCTAAGTTCCCAAGCAAGAATTGACTCCAATCTATGTTTAATTCTGAGTCAAAATAGAGGTAAATCTAGTTCTAATTAGCTCAAAATCTAAACCAGTTGACAAAGGAAGAACAACTCAAATAAGAGGAAAAAAAACAGAGCTTTAAAAGGTGAAGGAAGTGCTTGAAACTTTCAGATCTTAAGCCTTATATTTTTTATTTAAATTTTCTGCAAAATAAATATGTGTGTGTGGCTTGTTTTTATGCCATAAATCACAGCAAGTCAAATGGCTTAATCTTGACTGGACTATTTTTAAATTTCTGTTGTAGAATTTAGAGAATAAAATTTGTTGGAAAGTTTAATCCCAACAGATAGTAGATTAGGTAGAGAATTATATGGGCTCAACTATTTAATCTGAGTCCGTGGAGAAATAAGGAGTAGAATTAGATTAGATTTCATGTTTTCAAAAGAATAAAATGTTGTAAAAGAGTTTTCCAATCCAAATGCACTCTAAATGAAGAAAAAATGTTAGATCAGTAGGATTGGGTAGGTAGAAAGCTGGTTGATGAAGATCCATTGTTTTTCCTGGCTGCTAATATGTTTTCAAAAAAAAGAAGACTATCCCAGCAAAGAAAGAAGCCCAATGGATGAGGTATAGGTCAGCCTCCCAAAGAAATACAGGTCTGAAGTTCTTGATGCCTTCAAGAAAGCACCATCCCCGAGTGGAGCCACTGTTGGCCACCTATAAAATTTGTTCTATTAAAAGGTGGCCAAAACATTTGTTGGAGCCTTCAAGAAACAGTTTCATTGCCAAATGTTGTCTCTTGAAGCCTCTGGAAGATATCATGCCCATGTCTAAAAATTCTTCACTGTTGTTTCCCTTCAGAACTCAGAAATTCTACTAAAAATTCCATGAGAGAACTGCTGCAAAATCCCCTTTCCTCCCCTTCCTTCTCACAAGATAACCTTCATTTTTACTCTTTTTCCCCATCATTTTCCTCTGATTTCCATTTTTCCTCATTTTTCCCTTCATATAATCCACCTGGCATAGTTTAAAACTCCTTTTTAAACTATAGCGAAACCCTCGAATTCCTTTGAAAACCAGAGAAAATCATGAAAAACCCCATTTTGTATTAAGGGTTTAAGCCCCTTTGGGCCAAGTCTAAACCACTTCCCCACCGTATGCCCATGGTGCTAAGACCAAGCGCTAAGCCTTTCGGAGCTTATCACATCGGAGAAAATCCAAAGCGCGCAAGTTTGTTTTCATTGTGTTGACAAAAGTTCCGATGCGTTTGGCCCTGTGTGTCGCAGCCCCCGATCATGTTGTTACCTTATATAACCCTTTGGGCCCGCAATTGGGCGCTAAACCTTTTTGAAAATCCATTTCTGATCCGTTATTTCTTTCATAAATCAAAAAACCCTTTTACCCAAAGTTTGTTCTAACGCGCCCATACAATGCTTTTTATAATATAAAAATGGTTAGATCAAAAAGACCGATGTGCAATCGCATCGGAGAAATCTGAATGGGTTGATTGAAAGACCGGGCCCGAAAGCTCTGATTGTGATTGGCCCTTGATATATAAACCCCACCCCCTTCGCTTTCATCCCATGCAACCTACACCCTGGGACCAAGTGTTGAAGTCCCGAAGCGCTTAATCGCATCGCAAGTTTCGAATGGGTTGATTGAAAGACCGGGCCCGAAGCTCCGATTGCGATTGGCCCTTGTTATATAAAGCCCCGGGCCCATTGTATTCCATACATCCAGCGGCCCCGGCATTTGCATAGTTTCAATTGCATACCTTTATTTTTCCCCCCGATCGCCCATCCCTCTGATTCATTCCCCGTCGTTGATCTGATCCTCATATCAATGGTCATCGCTCAATCGCATCGCAAAGTTTCAATCGCATACTTTTGTTTGTCCTGCCGATTGCGATCCTCCGATTGAATCTGGACCGTCCACGTGTCCAGATCGGACGGCCCAGATCTAATTTCGCTTCATACCATTGCCCTCCACCTTTCGCCAAAGGGTTTTCAAAACCGATCTCCACCGTCGATCATCGCGCGATTAATGGTTCTGTTAAATTCTTCCTTCCGCTGCTTTTAAACCTCCTCTCGTCTAATGTCCACCGTTGGATGATGCCATCAAACAGCTCTGCTCTCATCCCATGCCTTTGAAGAAATGAACCCAACAACGCAGGATTTCTTAATATTTTGTGTATTTTGCAGGGATTACTGGTTTTCCATAGTATCGAAAGAAAGGCCAAAGGCCGAGAAAGATGTTTCTCGTGCCATTGATTCATCAATGGAGACCATTCGCAAGGTTCGGATTCGACGTTTCATCATTGTTTCATGAGGCATTGATTCCATATGAGCCCTGCACGGCCTACACATTAACAAGACACAGCAATACATTGAAGAAACAAAGAGTATCAGTGTTTGAAGACTTCCCAGCACAGTTTGAAGGATTAAGGCACGTATTCAGTAAAACAAAGCTGAAATCCACGGATAAAAGCATTATAAAGACCAGAAGACACAAGATAAGTCGGATCAGACCTGAAACACAGATCTCAAGTAACTTAAAAGTGTTTTGGGAAGAAATGAAGACATCTGTCGATCTGAGAAAGCCTCCACGGCTTGAAGCAGAGGCTAATCGAACCCTCTCCAGCTCCTAAAGGCACCGGCAGCCTTGCAGTAATCATAGAAGGCTTAGTCATTTTCTGAAACAAGAGGTGTTTACCCGAGGATGGCTGAAAAATTAATACAAATCAAAGATCTTATCTCTAATTGTCGGCAAAACTATTTTAAAGATTAAGAACAACCCAGAAGTAAATATTTTTTATCATTAGGCCTCGGGAAGCAGAAAACAGAGTTACTTCAACATGACACAGAGGCCCTCAAAGGCCAAGAATTCATCAGTCTATATTAATTGACCCAGCAGATCTTTTCATCAAATTCCACCTCCTTTTTCTTCTATAAATACTTCTATAGAAGATAAGCAAATGTTGGTCTCTGGACATCTGAATGTATGTAATAGTTATTCTGAAGCTACTGATGCCCTGTTTGTAACTTAAAGATATATAAGCTGATATGGGAAGTTCGAAGTTGTAGAGACCCACCGAGCTTGCTGATTGTAACTGGTTTGAACATCAATACAAGCTGCTGATTTATGGGATCCTGATTTATGTCAATGGTGATGTGTTCCTCACTGTCAATTGTCATTTTGTTTAATGTTTTCACTCTGTCCACTTTCTCTGATAAAGAGCAGCAAACATAGAGCTAGGATTTACTCTCAACAGTACCTTACTCTCACTGAAAGCTTTATTTTTCTATGTTTTCTTCATTCGAACGTCCTCTTTGAAGAGTATATTAATGCAGGTCAGTTTAAAATTACTTGCCTGATCTAGATTGCTCTTTAAAACGATTATTTTCTGTGTTTTCCTTGAAGAGTGTATTAAAGCAGGTCGGTTTAAAAGAACTCACCTGATCTAAATCGCTCTTTGTGACTGTTATCTGTGCTTTCCTTTAGAATATGCTGAAAGCAGGGTAGTTTAGAAGCACTTACCTGATCTTAAGTTGTTCGAACTGTTTTTTAAAAATGTTTTCTGATTGAAAGTACTTCAAATCAGGCTAGTTTAAAAGCACTTCCCTGATCTCAAAATACTTTTATGTTTCCCCTTAAGTACATGCCGAAGCAAGATAGTTTGAAAGCACTTACTTGATCTAAGTTTGTTTCACTATTTTCTTCATTTGTTTGGTTCTACACTTCCTCTCTGTTTCATTCCATAAAATCACTTTAAGAGATCCTTTGACATAAGAAAATTGCCCCATGGATCCTGCTTGAACCTTGTTGTCCAATTAAAATCCTCCTATGACTCCATAGCCCAATGGGTTAAAACTTTCTTTGCCTTTCTGTCAGCTGAATCATTCCTTCACCTGCAGACACCTTCACCCTTCATTTTGACACTGCCTTCACCTTCATCATGTCTTTGCCCAACCAAAACAAACAAAACAATACCCAAGCTCTTCATGACTATCCTAATATCACATTTCATGTTTTAAAGATCACATCTTTAAGCTCATTCATAGAGAGATCCCTCTCTGGATTCAGGAGCGCTAGATCCTTGAATCTCAAAGCGATTTGATGTTGTCTTATCTTTTGGTTTTGCCAATCTGGCCAAAACATAGGAACCCCAACAGGTACCATAAAGTTTGTACTTATCATTTCAAGCTGCTGCTGCATTTCACAGGTAGGATATCATTAGACTTGCCCTTCTACTTACATAGGAGCCTTGCCAAAATTTCTGATAAAGTACAAGCCAAGTCTGATGGTTGTGAAACCTCTCTATTTCACCATGGTTTGATAAATTTATTGGTTTTGAATGAGCTTGAGAAAATAAGCAGGGATTGGTCTTAATTTTTGTTTATGAGTGGATTTTAAATGGAAACCCTAACCCCAGCTAGACACCCTAAAACTAAAAATACTCCTTCACCACGACCACCAGAGTCTAGTCAGCCTGTGGTTGCAAGAGAAAAGAGGTTTGTAAAATTGAAACCAAGAAAATAGGTTGAGAAAAGAGCAGAGAAGACACAATTTCTTGTTGCAGAGACTCCATCACCTGCAAGGCAGAGATTAGAAAGGTTAAAGAAGCAAAACAAAAACAAGTGGCCAGCAAGCAGGAAATCCAGAGAAAGACAAGAAGCCAAGAAATAGCATCATAGGGAAAAGAAATTGTTTCAAGTAAAGAGTACAACCCAGTGATAAAAGGAAATTTAGATGACATCCTACATGCAATTGATATAGAGGAATCACCCATTGTGCAAGCTAATTTCATTGGAATAGATGAACATAAACAAAAAAAGGTTAAGTCAACAAATAAACTTTAATTTGAGGGTGAAAATGCATCCTTTATATTTCAAGCAAGAAAACCTTTAACTAGGCATGCTAAGAAGCTCAAGGAAGGCAGAAAGGAGGTCCAAGAAACTATTGAAATAGTCAAATTCCCTGAAGAAGTGGTTGACCTCTCATCACCAACAGTGGAGCATGCAGCCAGCAGAATAATGAAGGAAAAGGAAGCTAAATTTGTAAAAGTAATCAACACTCACTTGAGAGCCAGTAATAGAAGACTTAGAGATCAAGTGATGAACTTGGAGCAGTAGCTGAAATTGACTCGGGATGAGCTTAAAAAAACAAAGGTGCAGAATGACAAATCATTAAAAGGTCAAAAGCTAAATCAAATGGAAAACTAAGAATGAGCCTCATGAAAATTGTGTTTTTAGTTCATATGATATATTATTTTGATGAAACCAGTGGTTTTCTCAGTTGTGGCACATTTTTGGTTTCCATTTTGAAGAAATCTGGAAAATCTACTCATTCAGTAGTTTCGTAGCGCAAACAATGTAAAAAGAGTGAAAAGTGCTACGAAACTGCTGAAAGTCATGAAGAAAAAAACTCTGTTTTCTGGTTTGAGCAGTCAACGTCCAAGGAGGTTTCTGAGCAATTGAAAACGAATTTGGAAAAAATGAAAGATGTTTTGTTTCCTAACATACCTATCTAAAAAAAATGTTCTCAGTTTCTTCAAATTAATTAGGAGGTGTGAGAAATTGATAAATTAAAATGCGCTACAAAAAGCACTACGAAATTGCTGTAGCAGCTTTTTTCACCCTCTCTCATAGATTTTTGAAGGGAAAAACTGTGGATTATGACCTAAAATTGATATGGGAGTTGTTTCATTGATAATAAAGACAAATATGGAAGAAAGAAGCCAATTTTTTGAAGGTAAAAGGGTAAAAATACTGCGCTGTGAAAAGCACTACGAAACTGTGATGTTTTCGTAGCGCAGGGCTACTTCTGTTGTTTTGGATAGTTTAATGGTGGTTTTGGACAATTGGGACTTGGTGAAGTTGTTTGACAGGTGTTAATTCAGTTCCTAACATAAAATAACCTTGAAGTGATGGGTTCATGATGGTTAAAGTGTCTCAAGAACACAAAGAATCCAAAGCCTAGAAAACAGGGGACATTTTCCTAGTTTGCAGAAGATCAGCATTAAGGTCATTAAATGTTAAAGCCTATCATCTGGATTCGACCTCATGGGAATAAAATTTGGAAAATGATGTAATATAGTTTAGATAAGGTTGTTAGGAGTAGATTTAAAGAGTTTAAGTTCTATTTGAAATAGGATTGTTCATTAGGTTTGCAGTTGTCATTTTGTAATAAAGACCATGTTATATGGCTAGGAAAGGTGTCAAATAGTAGGAATTCGATGTATCTAGTTGAGGATAAGGTTATCCTATGTTGTAATATGTATATTAAATACCAAGGGGTCGAATTAGCAAAGGGTTGGAGACTTTTGGTAAAATTGGTGCATATTGTAAAAAGACTGTTTCAGCTAATGCAGAGAGCCTCTACTTGACCAACTTGAGATTCATAAGGGGTTTTTAGTGTTTTCTTGTTCTATCAATGTTTCTTATATATCTTATTTGTAGTGGTGTTCATCTGTATTACTCAAAACTCATCTTTAGATGCTATGACTTCCTTTATAAATGGACTCACTGTGTTTTTACATGTTTCAAGTGTATGTCTCATGACTAAAAACCCTGATATGCCTCAACTTCCATGTCAATTAGATTCATTGATTTTCTGAGATTGCTTTGAGTCCATAAGCCCAATGTATACATGCTAATTTTTGTTTCAACCTACAGGTTGGAAAATGTTATCTAAGCAGACCATTTTGTAAAGCTTTGGATTGACTGATATATACAGTAACATACAACTTTTCTTCACCTGATATTATTAGTGTATTTTCAATGAGTTTTATGCCCTATCTTTGAAATGTTTCTCTTCCATAGCCTTGATGTATCATTACTCAGAATTCATGTATTACATGCTCTGACTTCCTTTTAACTTTCAAGTTATTTGGATTTTCCTGAATGGGTTACTCTTCATTGAAATATATACAAGCCTCAGCTTCCACTAGGAGAGCCATTGTTATCTTTATCCTTGTCATTGACTCCATATCCCAATGGTAGAAAACCTTCATCTTTTCAACCTGCAAACATACAAAACCAAAACACAAACAATAGAGTTAGCCATCTATCTACATCTTTATTCAATATCATTAACCCTTGAGAGAGCCCTCTCAGGCTGAGGAGGTTAAGCCTTAGTCACAAGATTGGTTTGAAATAGTTACATTGAAGTTGTCTGATTTAGCATCTAATCAGGTACGATTTTGGTAATAACAAATGTGATGCATATGTACATGTTCCAAAGGATAAAAGGACAGATTTGGATAATAAATCTGAAAGGTGCATCTTTATTGGGTATAAGGATGGTTTAAAGGGTTACAAGCTTTGGAAATCGGAAACAAGGAAGGTTGTGTACAACCGAGATGTGGTGTTTAGAGAGGTGAAATATGTTGTTAAACATGAGGTCCTACCAAAGGAACCTGAGAAGATAAAGTTTGAGCTAAACGAGGATGAATCAGACTCTACAACTAAAGAAGACTCAGAAGAGGAAGAGCCACAAACTCTAGCTGTGAGAAGATCAGTTCGGGAAAGAAGACAACCATAAATCTATAGTCCATCTACTTTCTGTTCAAATTTTGCTTTAAATATAACTGATAATGATCCCAGAACTGTCATGGAGGCAGTAGATTCAGAGGATGGAAAACTCTGGAAGGAGGCCATGGTTGATGAAATGGCATCCTTGTATAAAAATGAGGCATCGAATCTGGTGGAGTTGCCGGCTGGAAGGAAGCCCATCAGGAGAAAATGGGTGATTAAGAAGAATATGAATGTAAAAGGCAAGGTGGAGAAATACAAAGCTCAATTGGTAGCAAAATGTTATTCCTAGGTGTCGGGAATTGATTTTGGTGATATTTTTTCTCCTATTGCCAAAGTTACTTATATTAGATTACTTTTATCTATTGCTACTGCATTTCATTTTGAGGTAGAACAAATGGATGTGAAGACAGTGTTTCTTCACGGGGATCTAGAAGAGGAGATCTACATGAAACAACCTGAAGGCTTTATGGTGAAGGGGAAGAAAGAACTGGTATGTCAATTAAAGAAGTCTCTGTATGGGTTAAAACAATCACCAAGGATGTGGTATCAGAAATTTGATACCTATATACGGGGACTTGGCTTCACCAGAAGCAAGGAGGATCACTGTGTTTATTTTAAATTAATTGGTGATCGTGTTATTTATTTGGTCTTGTATTTGGATGATATGTATTTGATTGGAAATGAAAAAGGAATTATCCAAGATTTGAAGACCCAACTGTTCTCCAAATTCAACATGAAGGGTCTTGGTGCTGCAAACTATATTTTGGGCATGGAAATTAAGAGAGATCGGGCAAAGAGGAAGCTCTGGTTAAACAAGAGGAAGTATGTCTAGACTATATTGCAAAGGTTCAATATGCAGGATAGTAGACTGGTGAATGTTCTGATTCTTGTAGGTGTAAAGATGTCTACTGAGCAATGTCCCAAGACACAAGAAGAAGAGGAGGATATGTCCCGTGTTCCTTATGCAAGTGTATTGGGTAGCCTGATGTATGCAATGGTCTGTACTAGACCATAAATTGCACATGTAGTGAGAGTATTGAGCAAGTTTATGTCAAACCCAGGGAAGGATCATTGGACAACAGTGAAGCGGGTTTTCAGATATTTGCGTGGCACTAGTAATTATGGCTTGTGCTACCAGGGAAGACCAGGATTGGAAATAGTGTTGGACATTCTTGGTTTTGTTGATACAGACTGGGCGGGAGATCTGGACCAAAGAAGATCTACAAGTGGGTATGTGTTTGGCCTATTCGGAGGTGCAGTCATTTGGATGAGTAAAAGACAGTATGTAGTGGCTCTTTCAACTACATAGGCAAAATACATGGCAGCCACTCATGCAAGCAAGGAAGCAATTTGTTTGTAGAGATTGTGTTCAAGTATGGAGTTGGTGCAGCAAGCTATAAGGATAGACTGTGATAGCCAAAGTGAAATTTTCTTGGCTAAGAACCCTGCTTATCATTCAAAGACAAAACACATTGATGTTCAATATCACTTTGTGAGATATATGGTTGAGGCTAAAAGGGTGTTACTAGTAAAGGTGGACACCTTGAAGAATGTTGCAGATGCATTAACAAAGTTTGTGAGCACTCAAAAGTTCTCTTGGTGTAGAGAAACAATGGGTGTTGCAAAGCTGGGCTAATGACGCAGCTCTCCTATGGCCCCCTATGAAAATAAAACAACAAGAGGGAGAATGTTGGGTATGTGTTATATTCTCTCCACGACTAGTCACGCGTGGGGGGGATGACAGGGGGGGCGATAGCTCCCCCTGTATGTTGCACCGGGCGCAGCAGGGGGCGCGGCAGCCCCCCCTGTCGGGGTTCGGGGCAGCACCCCAGGAAAAATATTTTGGTCCTTATTTTCCGGTGGGCGGACCCGCCCATGGTTTTGTGCATGGGTTTTCACATGGTTTTGGGGCATGATGGTTTTTGGCCCCTGGTATTTTGTAGATCCGGTCAAGGGAACTACGGTTATGTTCTAATCTAGGATGGATTGGGGTTTATGTATGCTTCAGCATGTATATATATGTGTTGTAACACTAAAATGAATATAATGAAAAATCAAGCTAGTCGTCCCGATTTGGGATCCTAGGGAAAATCTCTGTGTTTATCTATTTTATGTTTTATGCTCTCGCTATTTTTTATTTTATTTTTTTAAGATTCGTTTGCAAATAATTTCTGTACAGGGTTAAAACCTACAAACAATGTCAATTTGGTATTGTTGGAGTTCCCATGTTTTGGAAATTTTGGAATTACCAAAATATGAGACAACATCAAAACCACTTTCAAACCTCAGGATCTAGCCCTCCTGGGTCCAAAGAGGGATCTCTCTATAAAGGCAAAGTAATATGTCTTTAAAGTTCAGTTTTAAAGATATTAGGCTAGTTATAGGCACGGGTTTGTTTGTTTGATCGTTTGTTTGGTTATTGGGAATCATGAAGGAAGGGTTCAATATAAGACAAGGATGAGCAAAGAGGATTTTAGGCAAAGGAGAGATAATTTAGAGAACACTCGAGACCATTGGGCAATGGAGTCAGGAAAGGGTTTACTTGCTATTCGATATTCAAGGCTTTCAATTGGGCTAGTCATCTAAAGTGTTGGATCTTAAAGATGATAGTGTGGTATGAAATGATAAAGATTGAAGGTGAATGACAAGGAAACCTCCAAGGTGACCACTTAAGAGACAGATCTAGGGATAGGACATGCCATTAAACACCTATGATCCACCTCCTAAAAGGTTAACTCTTCAGACAAGGGAAATATCAAATATTTAAACACAAAGGTGAAAACCTGAGATCAGAGAAAGGCTTTGAACTTTCAATGCTTCGGCATCCAACTCAAGGGAACTTAGAAAGGTTCAATTGATATAAAAATACCCTAGTGAGACAGAAAAAATGTTCTAAACTCCCAGTATCCCAATTTGTTTAATTAAAACCCAACAAGAACGTCTAAGAACAGATTCATTAATTCATACATCAGCTAGCAGTAAATATTAGCTACTACACTGGGTAAATTAACTTGAATTAGTCCTTAGATAATACAATCAGTAGAAAACTTCGAAGGTAGGGAGAGCAGAAACATAGGGTACCATGCAAGGGTATATCATATGCCAGTTTTCTGATGCATAGCAGAGAAATGAAATGTGATGAATTACAAAGGAAAACAGAGACAAAGTAAGAAAAACATCACCACTGCTTTAAATCAGGATCCAAATAAATATGCTTGTCATATTAAAGAGCAACACCAGTCATGTACAACATTTCCAACAGCTTGATATTTAGTCTTGAAACATCTTCCTCAGCCTATCTTACAACTTTACATAGAGAACTATATCTCAAGAGAAACAGCTTACAGTTCACAGATATCCGATCAACAACCAACAACATTTACACTGTGTTTTTTCATGAGTTTTATAGCTGAGAGAGAGGTAGAGGAGGTAGATGAAACACTAAATGAAACATTAAAACAGGAGTAGAAAGAATAGCTCGAGGCCCATTCTATCTTAATATCTACACATTGATTTTTGGTACTCTTTGCATGAAAGAGTGGTCTTTGACAGGCTGAAATTTACTCCAGTTATGTTCTTTGATGTACTTTGGCTATAGTACTCTGTAGTACTCTGGTGAATAAAAAAAAATGCAGATAAATGACTTTGAGGTCTACCATACTGCATAAAAAATGCTCTGGTAGCATTAGGACTTCTATCAGGGTGGAAATCTTCTCAGGGACACGATGTAGAATAAAAACAGTATGGGTATTGTGTCCTTTCTCAAGAGGGAAACTTCTGCTAATGCGAACCACTGATAATATTTATTTCTGTGCGTTGGGCCTCTTTAAGCCTTCTGTATTACTCATGAGGTCTTCAATCTGGTACATTTGCCTTTGATTATTGAGTTAAAGCTTAAAATCTTCAATTAGAGGCTTTAAAACTCTTTAATCCTGTACTGATACTCTTTTTCGCTTCATGACTGTCTCTGTCTGTGAAATTTGAGCTTTAATGATGCTGGAGAGGTTTTACAGAGTTAAACTTTGTACTTTGATGAAATATTTCGTTCCAAACACCTTCCTAGGAATTTCTCTGTAATATCAGGCTCTGAAAATGCTTCCTCTGCGCTACTATGTCACTAACAGTGACTGTGTAGAACAAAACAGTTTTCATTGTCAATATTCCTGCAAAACACACAGAAATGTTAAGAGAATCCACGCATGGGGGAGGACGGATGCGGTGGAATGTTGTTAGAATGGCAGCGCATCATGGTGGAAATGGTAGATGCTATGGGAAATGGCTGAAAAATGCAGTGAAACGGTGGAAATATGATCTGGTGAAGGTTTGGTGGAGATATGCATGTGGACCGTTATATCAGATGAGCTAACGATGATCGACGGTGGGGATTAATTAACAGCATGACTTTGGAAAGTAGGGCATTATGCAATGAACTTTAATGTAAAACATTAAAGTCGTGATATTGGGTGGAACAATATAAACCTTTAACATAAAACATTAAAATTTTAATTCGGGCGGAAGAAATGATGTTTAATGCAGACCATAAGATTTAGACCTTCGGATAGAATACAAAGGAAATTTTTGAAAATATATGAAATGGGCTTGGATGTGTTAGAGTCGGTATCTTCATCCCTCCGTCAGAGATCAAATTTCTCTCGCTGCATTTCATTTTAGGTGTCTCACTCAGTTCAGTCAGTTGCATTCCATTAGGAGCATGGATCATCTGACGGTAGGGTCTTGTTACTCATATCGCTCATGTCTTGTACCTGCTGGTCTATTTTTGTTCATTAAAATCATGTACAGTCATGTTTGGTCTAAATGTTGGCAAAGAGTCATTTTAGGGTTTTTTTAGTCTCATTAGGTCTAGGGTTTAGTTAATCAGGTCTCAAAATGCCTAATAATGGTCAGCAAGCACATGAAGAAGCTTCAAATAAGGTTTCAGTGCAAAAATTTCATCATCATAATGCTTAATAATGATTTTTCTTCAAAACTCTGTTTTGAAGAAAAATAGTCTATTTCATCTTTATGTAATAAATGCAATGTAAGAAAAATAGTCTATTTCATCTTTATGTAATAAATGCAATGTAATTTTCAATTTTTTCAGTTGTAATAATGCTCCATTCGCAACCCTGGTCGCCTTTGCCAAAAGTTCCATGCCATTCATTCCCTGCAAGACAGACAGAGAAGCTCATTATTCAGTCAAAAGCACAAAGGAAACAAAACAGAGTTTAAAGTGAAATGTCAAGTTTGCAAACATTACAAAGTGGGTTTGTTCAAATGAAAAATCAAAGTCTTTGGTATATATAAGATATTTTCAAATTCAAAACCCCATTTGTGTGTCAAGAGATAGCAGTGAACAAAGGAGAACCCGTGAGGAGTGAAGCTAGTGATTGGAGGGCGGACTGTGTGCAAATTGCCAAGTGCGACGCATTTGGCAGCCGGCGCGACGCATCGGGTGTGCGCGGAGCATAGGGTAGCTCCCCTGCGTGTGAATTTGAACCAGCGCGGCGCATCAGTAGGGCGCGGTGCACTGGGTTTGGCGCGCGACGCACATGGTAGAAAACTAAGTTATTTCCATCTCTTCCAAATTTTTGAACCGGTTCGGTCAATCTTTGTCCAAGTAAGTCCATGTGACCTTTGAATTTCCAATGAAAATGTATTGGGTGTTGTTTGTGAGGATTTGAACAATATAAAAACCAAACCCTATTATCTTGTTGAGAAGTACCTCCTTTGGGTTTTGTAAATAATTTTGGTGTCAATCATTCCATCTCCCCACCTTGTTTTTTCCCCCATCCCTCATCACTGTTCATTTTATCACTATAGCCCATTCCCCATCCTCTTGCATCCCTAAAGTCATTTCATTTCCTATCATTCCCATTTCTCCATCTCACTTGTAAAATTTCCCAAACCCCAAGTTTTCCCAAGAAGTCAAGTGGTTGTCTTTACACTTCAAATTTCACTTGATTAAACTTCATTATTCCCATTACCCTATTTCTCCAAAGTCCCCCCCATACTACCATACATTTGGCACTAAGACAAAAGCACCAAAATTCTCATTTTTCATCCAATACAAGATAGACCTTGCATACACCTTGGACATTATGGAAACAGATACTGATTCATCCTATGACCGAGACAGCGATTCCACCACTGAACTACATGCACCTAGAAGGCCTCATAAGAGTGGCAGACATGTGAGAGAGGAGCCTACCTCATTGGCTTAATTGCAGGCTTGTCCACTTGCCATGGCATGTTTTCGAGAGCAGTCTTGTTATCAATTTTGTGAAATGATTGCTAGGATCCATTATCATCAGGAGTTGGCTCGTTTGTTTGTGTTGCATTTACATGATGGTCAGGTAACTCTTGCCGGTGTAACATTTACTCTAACACTGGAAACTATCTCTCAAGCAACCGGAATACCCAATGTTGGAGAACAATGGAACAAAAGACAGCAGGTGGACAGAGTGCATTATGAACCATATATCAGGCCTAGCTTTGTGAAACAATTCAGCAGAGTGTTTCCTTTCCGGTTCCTAAAGGATTCCTATGCACCTGTGATGAAACTCATTATCAGATATTTCAGTTGTGAGGGTCGGTTTTCATATCTCTATGCCTATCATATCAAGTTATTGATGCATTTTACCAGGGTGAGGATGATGAACCTCCCTTCTTTCATGTGTCGTAATATCAAAAGAATGACCACTCTCGTGCAAAGGAAAACTCTCGAGCAGCAGTACAACAGTATTTATCACTATCCACTCATCAAGATCGTGGTTGTGCATTAGCTTGGCCTGCAGGGTATTTCATGGAAGGATTTCATTTCTAATGATTTCTTCACAGCTCCTCAGGTTCCTCTAGAGGTTGTTCATGATGCAGGTGAACCTTCATATCATCATGGAGGTCAGGAGACAGAGACTACTAGTGTGCCGACGTATGTCACTTATCAGAGAGGCACTAGAGGATTATTTGCAGCAGCTCGGCGAGTATTATCTCCACTTGGGGTGGAAGGGGTCTCGCTTCCGTCATCAGCAGCACAGGTACAGGTACGAGACAGAGGTAAGAGGCCCATGCAGGATGAGGGGCCTTCAGGAGGCCAAGATACAGGTTTCATACTCATTGATGAGGATTTGAGCTCTCCAAGCTCAAAGTTGAGAGAGACTATTCAGGAGCAGAAGGCCGAGATAGAAACATTGACCGTCAAATTTCAAAGATCCCAATGGATTATAAATTACCTTGAGCAGTGAAACAAACAGTTGGAAGATCAGCAAACAATCATGGAGTTGCAAAACATCTATGAGAACCGGCAAGCTGCCCAAAGAAGCCAAACCGAGATGACATCCATTGAGCGAGAGATTGAGGCTGATAGAGAGACTTGGCTTGAGAGGGTCAATATTCATCTGGAGAAGCTATTGGAGAAGGCCAACAAGGAAAATAACATGCTCAGGCACATGAATAATCATTATTGGGCGAGGAATCATATTTGCAAGGCGCGAATTAAGATCCTGAAAGCAAAGTTAAAGAGAGCATTAAAGCGTCGCAAAAGGAATGATAGACTCCAAATTTTGGCTGAAGCTTCCTTGGCCCAGAATATCACTTGATGGTGGACATTCAGCCCAAATTTCAAGAAATTTGGGACACATTTTGTCAATTTTGAATTTTTTGGCCTTAACACAGATTTTCCTGCCCGATGCGTCGCGCCACTTGGCGCATGCTTATAATTGGCAACTCCTCTTGAAGAAAAATTTGTATTTCTGGATTTTTCATCCAAATTTATGCATGCCTACCCATTACCTAAATATTTTGACAAGTTTTGGGTTGCCTGAAGAGTCAAAAACACCCTAAAAATGACCTTTCTGCCGCTTTTTGGACACACAGGAAGCAGTGTTGGGAAAACTCATTTTTGGAGGGGAAAATGGCAACCAAATTTAGAAACTCCACTTGGGTTAGAAAGTATACAGGCATAGATTTCCAAAGAGCTATCTGGCACTCAATTTGGACTCCGAGAAGGCACTCAAAATCAGCTCCAAAGTGGCGTGATGCATAGAGATTTCAGGCGCAGCGCATTGGGAATTTTGGCCTAGTTTTCACTCAATAACTCAGTTTTTCGCCTAGTTTTGGCCAATTTAATTTTTTTATCTTCAAATGTAAATCTCTTGATGTAACTTGATGTAATTTCATGGCTTTGATGTAATTTTGGCACAATTTTACTCATGCAAGTAGATTCATTCACCAAAAAGTGAAATATAACTGAATGAATCAGTTTCCTATCTTATAGAGGCAAGTTGTTCCACTGCCTATTTTCCAGTTCTTAGTTTAGATCTTGTTGAAACAGCTCCTAAACTAGTGAGCTCGACCCCTAGAGGCATGGGGATGAGTTATTCTTGTCTATATCTTGTATTTCTTCAGTCATTTTCAGGGTTGGACACTTGGGATTTCTTTGAGCTTCATTGTACATTTCATCTCTGCATTTTGGAAAAGGAATAGACCAGGGTTTGTAGCACTCTTTGGGATCCATGTGGCTCTATGTTTTGATGGTGTGTTTCTCTCTGTGATTTTAAGTTTACTGAAGTTTCATGTGTATCATTTCCCTTCTCCTTTCTTCTTAAATTAAACAAACAAGTAATAAAGGTGGAATTCATTAGATTTGCAGTGCTCTGCCTTGAAGTTTTGTTTAATTTTCCATGTTTTCAACTGTCTGAAGAGGATTCTTGAAACCTCTTGCCCTCTTCAACTCCTCACTGGTCTAAGCTATCCATTTCATTCAATTCGAAGCATCAAAACAATTGCCTTCCTTGCCCTATTCAGCTCTCTGCAAGACTGATCATTTCTCGGACCCAAAATATGTCTTTCCCTTTGATTCCAACAAAAAACCCCAAAATCAAATCAAAATCTTTTACATATATACCTAGCCTAAAATCAGCCTTTATTCAAGTCATTTCAAGCCTCACTGATTATTTTTGCTAAGATTGACAAGGAGAGAGCCCTCTCCCGATCTGGTAGGGCTAGCTACCAGATTAAGCGTGGTTTGATGTTACCCTAGACTCTGCCTTCCTTCAGCCTGAGGTAGATTTAGGCAATAACAGGATGGTGGGACTCGGTCATGGGCGGAGGGTGATTTGATTAGTACCGTTAGATCTCAGGAGGAGATCAATGGCTGCGATGATCCGATGCAATGCTGAGGTCGCGCGAGAAACAAATATGCATGGAACACGAGATGCATTATGGGTCGTTGATCTGTACAAATCAACGGTTGAGATCTCTGGATGAACTTTCGGAGGCGGGCAGTTGGGAAGTGGTTTTTGGAAAAACCTATGTTTTTGCGTGGAGAAAAGGGGGGGAGGCGGTTTTCACTTTTTGAACGCGATATAGGTCTCCGGCTGACACGTGGCATTCTGAAACCGCCCATATTGCATAGATCTGAGCTATTAAACTTTGAACACAAAAACTACACGATATTGTTGTGGGCCATTGGATCCAGGCCGGTGGGATCCGACGGTGATGGAGGAGCGCGATATGAGGAAGGTGCATGGTTAGTAGAATGGGGGCCAACAAAAGGTGGTTTCATTGTGAACCGTCTGATCTATGCGATGGAAGGTCAGGATCTGCAGAGGAGAAACAAAGGCGAGGGATGTGGTTAGTGGTCAAGAGTGATATGAGTCATTAGATCAGGAAGGATGAACGATCGGAATCTAATCGAAACCAGAGGAGGTAAGGGCCAACTCTCCGATGGGCTCATGAAGCGATTGGCTCTGGACCATCGGATCTATGGGAGATCGACAGTTGCGATTGGATCGGAGGGTGACCAATCGGGGAAGTGGGGCAGAGCAAGAATAAATCTGGGCCGTGGGATTACAATGGGCAGACGGCTCTGATTCAATCGGGGATCGGCCAATCGGGGCATTAGAAGGACTTGCGATTGGCGCGATGGAAAAACTCCGATGATGCGATGGCTATAGGATTGGAACGAGAATGAACGATGGAGATTGCCATCGGGGGGTTTACAAAGAAACGTTATGGACGTGATGAAACCTGTGCAAACCGTCAAATCTATTATGATCAACAGTGGAGATTGCCTCAAAAGGCCGACAGACTTAACCCTCTCGCATCGGAACTTTTATGGTTTACAAAGGAAAAGAGTGTTCCGCTCCGATTCTTCGATGCGATTAGCGCCCTTTGACTTAGCGCTTAGTCTTAGCACTAGGCTTTTATGGAGGGGAAGTGGTTAGAGGCTGGCCGAAAGGGGCTAAGCCTATCATATGGTAAAATATGGGTTTTTTAGCCAAAAAACAGAGTTTTTAAGGCTGAACAGAGATTTCGGTAGGGGAATAAAGGGGTTTTAAAACCAGCTGAAGGGATTTCACTTGGTTTAAAAGGATGAAATAGATGGTTTGGAATACTTAGGAAGGATTTTTGGGGGTTTAAAGGGGAAACTTTGAAAATTGGAAAAAAGGTTAATAATGAGGAAATTTGCAAAGATACAAGGGGAAAATGGAGGCCTTTCTGAGCATAAATTTTCCACAGACAGTGAGGCTTTTCGACTGGGAATAGTAGTGGAGATTTTTTCAAAGGAAGAGGACACACAGAGGCTTCAAGGATGAGAGATTTTCATAGGAAATGTATCTCTTGAAGGCTCAAAAAAAAATTTAGCTACCTGTTTGCTTGACAAAAAATTCATAGGTGGCTAACAGGTATAATTAGGCTTTGAATCAAATAATGTTTTCATCAACCATAGAAATTGAATGTCCCTCTGTAGAAAATTTACCACAATTTTTTATTTTAGTACCATATTTTTTCAAGGGTAGAATCTACTTTGCATTTCTCTAATATCAACTATTTCTCATATGTCTCCCAAGGAATCAATTCACCTTGTACACCCCAACAACCTGGAAATCCAACTCTTTTTCTCTAATCATATTTGGAATCAAAGGAATCAATAGATTTTTTTATGAATTCTAGTTTTTTTTTAGTTTGAGTAAGCAAGAGTTTCTTCTCAATTATTTTATTGATCTCCATGACTACTGCACTCTTGTCAACAATATGCACTGCTTTCAATTTTGCTATAGATTTTTCATTTAAAATGTTTTTGGTTCTTCTAGCCTTCGATGTTTCATTTTTTTCTTGTTCCTTACAAGAAGTCACAGTCATTTGAATTTCTATGAGAATTTCCCTTTCTTCAAAAACGATTTGAAAATGTCTCCATTTAGAGCAAGCCTGTTGAATTATATCATCCCAGACAATTTGTCTGGCCTCAATCAAAGACATGTTACCCTTCAATATTCCCTTTAATTCCTTAATATCCTCTTGGGTTTATTTATATTTCTCAGTGATCTGGTCATTTTCTAGCTTTGTTGATTTTAATTGTCTATTTTCAGTTAACTATGCTTCAAAAAAGGCTAAATTATCTCGGAGCTTCTTCATTTCAACTTCTGATCATGTGAGTTCAATCATCACCTTTGTCAATATATCTAAAGGATATTCTGACTCACTGGATACTACAATTGTGCATACATGATGTTGGCTCCCCGTGATTTGCAAGATTGGCAAGAATAAACTCTGCAAGGAACCACATCAAACCACTTTGGATACCAAGGACCTAGCCTTCCTGGATTCAGAGAAGGCTCTCTCTATGTATGTGTTTGTAAGTGATATATCTATGTGCTTTTGTTTTCTGATTTTAGGCTAGTTATGAATTTATTTAGGACTATTTGTTTTTTTTGGTTGGATTGGTTGATAGATAAACTAATGGTGTGATTAATTGATATAATGTTTTAGCTAAATAGATAGATTGTGGGCAACATTAATCCATTGGGCTATGGAGTTGTTATCACAAAATCTGACCTTGATAGGTTGCTGATCAAGTAGACTCTGAGTAACTATTTCAAACCAGACTTTTAATTGAGGCTTACCTCCTCAACTTGAGAGGGCTCTCTCACTAGGTTTAAGATTTTGAATTAAGGATTAGATGGCTAAATCTAGGAATAAATTGGATAAAAGTGTATAATTGGTTGAATTACTGATCAAAAAACATCCATTGGGCTATGGATTCAAGGTATGTTTCAAAAAAACATAAAAATTATCTTAACATGGAAGTCAAGGCATTTCAGAGTTTTAGATGTATCAGCAAAACATAAACACGGTGAATAAAACACAGTTTATAAACATATGAAGGAAGTTAGAGCATTTTCCAATGAGTTATAAGTAACATATGTTCTTACCACTTAAAATAGGTAGATGAGGAAATCCATAGGAAGATCAAACACCAAAAAATCTTTTTGAATCCTGAGTATTACAACCAATATTTGTATTAAGATGAAAACACAGTTTTCTACAATAACACAGTTTTCTTGCTAATGAAAAAAAATGCCAACCCTTAGCATTTCAAATTCATGTCTCTTATAGAGTCATCATTACAATCTTGGATTCTCTTATCCATCATGAAGAGAATTCAAATTTCTTAGATTGACACCTATTTACTCCCAAAACAGACTATTAATTACATCTAACAGTTAATTGTCTCTTCTAGAAGTCCTAATACAAATAGGAGTAAAACTCCTTATTATGACTAAACAACCTTATCTAGAACTTAAATAATATCTCTGACAGTTGTTCCTCCATATCTTCGACCTTGATGATGCCTGCAATCTTGTTATGTTATCATGCTGGTTCATGTCTTACGTGCCCTACAAAATAGGGGACATGTTTCCTATAATTTAGCCTTTTCCTTCTTGATGATATTCGAACCCTTTTTTCTGGAAATGTTGACCTTTTGAGATAAGTTACATTTGTTTTCACCTCCATGGAACCATACCTTTCCACCTGTACAAAAACCAAGCCTTTGAAAAAGTAAAAGGAGAGATGGTATGGTTGCGCTACGAAATGAGCAGTTGTTTTCATAGCACAGAATTTGTATCTTTGTAAACCTTTCTCAATGATCCAATCTCTTTTTCCTTGAGACTTGGAGTTTCATTTGTGAACCCTTTCCAATCACCAACAGCAACCAAATTTGGAAATGAAGCTTGTTTACCCTTCGAAACCCTTATAAAATGTTCAAAAATGCACCTACAGCAGTTTGATAGCGCGCTACGAAATTGCTGTGTATATCATTTTTACACAGTTTTTTCATAATCTTCTGATTTTAAGAGTATTTACAACCTTTTAATGATTTCCTTGATGTTAATAAACCTTAACAATCAAAATAGGTCAACTTTTCAATGTCTTCAAAAAGTGATGTCTTTCCCAAAAACAAAATTGTATTAAGGATTTGTCACTTATTGTTCTTGTTCTACCTCTGTTGTAGCTGACTTTCAGATTTTGTCAATTGAATTTCAAGATCTTCAATCTTCGTCTTCAACCTTCTGTTAGTAGCCCTTAAATTAACATTTATCCTTCTCACAAATTTAGCCTCTTTGATTGCAGGAAGAGTCCAGGTAAAATACTGAGCTTCACTGTTGACTGTTTCAGGTTTTGAAACTCTTTCAAGCTCCCAGAGAGCCTTAATTATGTTGAATTGTATCTTCTCAACAACATGTGCTCTTGATTTCTTCTTAAGTTTAGCAATTTCAAGGTTGGCTAGTCTCAACTTTTCTTTAATTCCTTCATAACTGGCTTTTTCTCTTTGAGTGTTGAAAACTCTATTTCTGTCACCTTCAGGCATTGGTGATGAAAGGTCTATGGACTCCTCATAAACATTTGAAACTTCTTCAGATTTATCTAACTCCACATCCAGCCCTTGCAACTTTTTTGAATTCCTAGTTAGAGGCCTTTTGGGCTTGAACACAAACTCTGAAATTTCATCATTAAAATCCAGCTTTTTGGAAGACTTGATTTTCTTAGTTTTCCCTTCATCCAAACTTATAAAATTTGCCTGAACTATAGGAGATTCCTTAATATCAATAGCCTGTAAAATGTCATTCAAACTACTCTTTAAACTTGGATCTTCTTCTGAAACCACAGTTTTGCTCTTTCCTTTGCTATTTGACTTCTAGTCAATATTTTCTGGGTTGATCTACTAGTTGATTGTTCCTGTATTGTTTCACTAACTTTACTTGTCTTCTTTTGTGTAGGTTGATGGGTTTCTTGAATAATCACTGATGTTTTAATATCTGACTCTTTCACTTGTTTTCTAGGCTTTATATTGACAAATATTTTTGAACTTGTCTCTGCAGGGTCACTGGTTTCTGATGATGATTTTTCTTTAGCCCTAGGGCTAATACCTGCTCCTTGTGTTTCCACCCCAAATCTACACAAAAACAAAAATGTATACCATTCTTTGTTTATCCTCTGAAGTTCATGTAAAACAATCAATTTAACTAGACCATGATGGAAAAGTGAAGTTTCACAGTATTAAGCTTTCATCTGCACTTTATCTACCATCTTAGCTAAACTTCGAAACAAGAAGAAAGACAAATCCAAAGAAATCATTCGAGTAAAATGCAACAAGAGTTTGAAACGATAAGAATATACTTTATGGTATCTTCCCTCACAAGTGAATTACCTTTGAATGTTGTAGAGCAGATTAGCATAGGTGTTGTTAGGGTCATATAATTATAGGATTTATAATTTGGAATTGACTTATGATATTCTTGTAAAAATATTGTACATACCTTGCTTTCTGCAAGTTGTTTTCCCATATTTTGTAAAAAATAAAAATAAAACAGAAAATCAAAAAGAGGGTAAAAGTCCTAAAAGAAAGATCAAAGGACTTAGAAAAAATAATATACCCCAAAGAAAAAGAAATAAAACATGAAAGTGTGCAAATTCAAATGCCACTACTTTTTACTTGGTTACTGATGACTATGGCAGAGTGTCAATAAATGCCATAATCCATGATGAGTTGAACTGCTTAATCTTGACTTGTCATATTTCAATTTTATTATTGTATAATAGTGACTAAAAATTATTCAGACATATTAATCATGACTAATTAATAGATAGGTAGAGAATAAAGAGGAGCTCATCAATTTAATTTGAGCCCTCGGATGATATAAGGTAGATTTAGATAGTTTTTATTGCTTTCAAAAGAATAAAATGTTTAAGGTTGCTAGCTCAAATGCACCTGCAAAATGGAAGAAAAAATGTTAGATTAAAAGTTGGGTAGGTAGAAATAAGTCGAAGAATCATGTAAATACTTTTCACCAAGAAAAATCACTAATTTCCCTCCCCTATAGTTATTATGCATTCTAGACTTCCAGTCAAAGAGGCTCAAAGCATTTCTCTGACTTCTGTTGGGACCGGACCCAAGGCTCAAGGACTGATAAGTTAAAAAGTGTTGAATTCCTATGTCAATCCCCGATTATCATCATTTACCTCACATTCATCCATTACACTTAAAAATTCATAAATAAAGACCCTTTACGTAATGAAAAATAAATTCGCCTTTTGACTCATTTCCTTCATTTATAAAACCATAAAAACCCTCCAAAAGTATTATATTCTAAGTTAAAGTGGTTAAATTATAAATTTTTAAAAGCATTTTGCTTGTTATATTATCACTTTGCTTAAGTTATGTAATTACATTTTGGTGTTTTCATTGTCCCTTTTTCATATTAACTTCTAATTTATCTATTAAATCCCTATAAAAAGTCCTTGTCCTATTATTATAAATCCTTTTAATTTATTATCCCTAAAACCCACTATTATAAGATTTTTGAGCAAAGTTAAATATCCACATGTTTAAATTAAAAATCCCAAAAAACACCCCCTTTGGTCTAAAACTAACAATATTTAAATATCCTGCCCCACTATAGTTATTAAGCCCCCATGGTTTAATAAACTGTATAATAAAATAAAATACAAACAAGCTTTCAGAAATATGACTTGTATTTGAAAAATAAAAATACTGCCGAGCTTATTATAAAGTTTATTTAAACTAAACTTTGATCCCCCAAAGCCATTTCCTGCATTGCTTAAACCTGAGGTTAAAAGCCTAAGATATTTATCCTAAGCCTTTGACTTTCCCCGATGTATAAAACCTCATGCTTTGTACATAAATTAAACCTTTGGAAACCATATTCCCCGCATATATATATATAAATAATTGTTACAAAGGTTTCATATATATTTCCGCCCATATTTCCCTTTGCAAACATATTAATCTCACCCATATATGATTTAACCTTACCCATCTGATATATTTAAAAAGGTTTAATTAAATGTTAACTAATCGCACATATGAACCCACTTGGCCCCACATCTGTTTACACCATATTACCATTTGAATAAAATTTAATCATATATTATTAAATTTTTACTGGTCGCGCTCAAGCCGCCCGGTCCCACCCTTTATTTTACCGCAACTTTCAGATCTCATCCTGACCGTTCACTCACTCTTTCTAGATCTGACAGTGGACGTCCAGTTTCGCGCTCCCAAAGTAAACGGTCGCCAAAATCCCAAACGAGCGCGAAATGGGTGGTTTTCTCCTTACTACCTCCTGCGACGTGTCATATCCTGAAACGGTCGCGTTCGTTTGGAGCGAAACCAGTTACCACCCCAAACCAGTGCGAAAACCACTGATGGTTTTCCGTGTTCATAAAACAAAAACTGCTCCCATCTGCGATTTGACTCGCATTTATGACACAGTTTAAAAATTTATAACAAAATGGTAAAACCTTTGTTATATGTTTTTATTTATGTTATATGTGTATTATGTTGACACCAACTGTTACACATATTCAGACTATTAAAAAACCCGTCCAACTGCGCAGAATTCCATTGCTCACAAATTGTTGAAATTTATCCAGTGAAACCTGTTTTCATCCTACGACCCTTGTTTGAATACTATTTGAAGTCAATTTTTCTGAATCAGCAATCAAGGAATCACCCAAAAGCTTCAGAAACCCTCAGTTTCAGCTATCAACATACCTGCAAATCAAGTATTTTTCATAATTTCGCCTGTAATTTCACAATTTCGACTGTCAAGTGAACCAATTAAAGATACCAAGAGTAAAAGTCCCCATCAATTCTGTACCAAAACCTTGGAAAAGAGGGCAAACCCCCGCAATTTTTTCCCAAAATTGCCAGTTGCATAAAACCTCATTTTGAAGCTAAAATTTTCAATCCAGACCCTGCGAAAAACAAATTCCACGGTTCAAAAGGTTTTAAAAGCCATTGAAAACCTTAAAAACCCTTTTTTCTGTCCCAGTCATTCAGAAAACTTGTGTTTTCTGTCTTAAGCTATTTTCTATGCCCTAAAATTCCAAAATTGAGCATTTAATTTCCCCCTGATATCATCCTTGCCCATCAAATTTCTCAATTACCCTCTGTTGAAGAAAAATCCACTATAGCAAACTGTATAATCTTTCTACAGTTAATTCAAAATGACAAAAAAGTAATTTACACCTAAGGCCGGAGGATCAAAGCCTGTCAAGCCTAGAGGGTCAAACCCTCCTAAAACTGATGCAGCAAAACTTCTAAAGTCTACTCCTGCCATCACTGCTAAGTCCATTGTCACTGTAAATCCTCTTCAACCTCCAGTGTCCGCTGAAGAAGTCATCCCCTTGGTTGATTTAGATTACAAAATTGTAGATCCTATAGTAGAATTCAATATATTAGAAGTACATAATTGGTGTCATGAGGAGTTTTTAGACAAGGAAGAAATGCCTCTCTGGGAAACAAAATTTCCTAAATATATAGTCCCAGTGACACATCCTGGTCAGGAGTTGATAAGACTATGCCAGAAGTATTATGTCCCAGATCAAAGGTCCATTATAAATAATGACAGGGAAATCCTCTTTTCTATCACTGCTGAGTCAATTAATGAAATGTTGCAGTTACAATTTGACCCTAGGGAAGTCCCATTATCCATTGAAGCCCTAACTCAATTATACTTAGGGATAGATTTCCCTAAAAGATTCATGATTTTCCAGAACTTCATGCCCAGCCATGTGGATATCCCAAAGTTGAATCCTCCATATTCCACTTCCAAGTTCCTAGAGGGTTCTAGACATGTTATTTCAATGTTATCCTTCATCTTAGGATACTTTACTGATGAGTCTATCCTTGGATTTTTATCCACTCTATCCCCTGGAGAGCCTCCTGCTATGGTCTTTGATTTTTCTAGATTCATTGTTGATTCCATACACCACCAGTTGAAAAAGCTACCCACTGAAGGGGTGTTTAGATATTCCTCCTATTTATTACATTTGTTCTTATTTTCACAAGCATATCATTTTCCTATAGCACTGCAGAAGATTAATGTAGAGGACCAACCTCTATCAGTTGTTTTCTGGACATCTTTGTTAAGAAAGGAAGGAAATGAATATAACTATACAGACTTCACTAATTTATTTATCAGGCCATAAATGAGTTTACTTCATAAGTCAAAATAGCCCAGAATAAATGAAGAGATGAAAAGAATATTACAGCTGTCAGAGCAGTGTAAAATGGGAGATTGGTACTTATATGAGAAGCACACTGAACTAAGAATCTTCGGAACCAATTTGCTTCCCTATAAGTTACCTAAGTTCTTAACTCTAAGAGTCTTTGCACTGGAATATTTAAGATAGGTGTTGAATGTTGATGCCATCAATTTCATGGCATCCTAAAAGAAGACTCGGTTTAAACTAAAAAATAAAATTGGTCCATTTATAGTGAATAACAGGAATGTTGATAAAGAGATACAAAACAGGTTGTCAGAATTGAAATTCCAAGTGAGTTTTCCTTGGAAATATAACCCCCAAGGTCTATTAAGCAGTATCAGAGTTAAGTGCAAATTACCTCCTTTTATACATGAGCCAAAACCTGATATTGAAAATTATGCTAATCAGGAAGAATGGCAAGAGAATACATTGGTTTATTTGACTGCAAATACACAGCCAATAGAAAAAGTAGGTACCACACTTGCTGTGGTAATTCCTAAAGAGCTAGAAACTTCAAACAAAAGAGCTAGAGAGGAGGGTGCCTATACATCAAAAACTACAACATATACAAAATTTAAAATCATCTACAATAAAAGGCCAAGATTTGGTTCCATTGGCAAAGAAAAACTCATTGAAGTGGAAGATGAACCATAGGTCAGTAATGATGAGGCAACTACAATAATAAAGGAGACATTGACAGAAATTGAAAGAGAACAAGCAGCCTCTAAAGGAAAATAGACCCAAGTGATTGAAAAATAGGTGAATATGGAAACTTTTTCTTCTCAGACAGCAGAAGAGAAAGATTTGGATATCAAGGCCAGATACAAACAGATTAAACAAAGGAATGAGGAGATCAAAAGTTATATTTATTCTCAATTCCTCAAGCAGAATCCAAGAAACCAGGATAGATTGCTTTCAGCATTTGATTATTCTTCAAATAAAATGATCATGTCCTATTTACAACCTACTACTTCAACTCCTAAAACAATGGCTAACTACAAAAAGAAGGAATTTGAAGTAGATATTTAAAAGGTACATGAGTTGGATCAGATAGAATTCCACAGGCATAGCTCAGAAATGCTATATTTGTTGGGAAAAATACTGAGAGGAGGGGTGAATCAGTATTTACAGCATATTCAAAACTTTTTACTTTTCTTTACTTCAAAACCCATACGCTACTTTCCTGAATCAGACTCGCGTATATACGCGGATACCCTTTATTAAACTCGCGTATACACAGAGAACTAATTATGTCATTAAATGTTTACTTAAACCATTCCATCATTTATTCATCAGATATTCAATAAACAGTAAACATGTGCAGTAAGAACAGAATAAACCATCACACGAAGCATCACACATGAACACCAGGATTTTTAGGTGGAAACCCAAGTCGGGAGAAAACCACCGCTGCAGTTGCTCAGCCTTCAATATTTTATTATAGAGAAAACATCTTACAACATATGTGCTGGCGCAGACTCCTACCGGCACGCAGGCACCCACCTGTGCTCGTTTACCAGCCTCTCCTGGAAGGGAGCTCCAACCCCCTGACTCGTTTACCAGCCTCTCCTGGAAGGGAGCTACGACCCCCTGATCTCGTTTACCAGCCTCACCTGGAAGGGAGCTACAACCCCATGACTGAAGGCTACAACCCTCAGCACCACCTTGGACCACGTTTCATCAATTTTCACACTGGATCCAACAACTTCAATAGAACAATACTTGTAGGCCACATTTCATCATATTTTCAGACTGGACCCTCTTCATACATTTAAGCTCAATCATACAACCAAACTGATGCAGACAACTCAGAATAGTAGAATACAGATAGCAGCAATACAGCAGAATAGATCAGTCATTTCTTACCACAGACTTCAGTAAACCCTAGTTTGCATACGTGCTTTCACTTCACTGATGTCGCGTATATACGCGCTTCCATTCACACAAACCAGCGTATACTTCTGTACATATTATAGAACCAATTTAATTGCGCATACGCGCTTTTCTTTCAGCGAAGCCGCGTATATACGCGCTTCCTCTTCGGCGAACTAGCATATGGTTCTTCAGAGATTTTAGGTCATTACATTTCTTCAGAACAGATACTTCACACAGATTTAACCCTTCACTTCAGACAGATGTTCGCCTCTTCTTGGATCTAATCATTCCATAAACAGATCTAGAAAATACAAGCACATTTCAGATCTAGATCCCCTTCTTCATCATTGGTGCATCATACATTCAGATTTATCATTCAAGTGTAACCCTTTCCATTCAGATCTACTTCAAAGAGAAGTATTCATTCAAGCTCAGACATCTTGCACCTACGCTCACGATTTGCACAATGAATTTCTTCTCTTTATATAGGTTTATCCTTTTCAATACCATGAGCCCCTTTTTCAATACCATGGGCCAAAACAATACCATGAGCCCAAAACCACCTGGACGGGGTCAATTAGGTGGATCATTACCCAATACAATGGGTCAATACCATGGTGGTTACCCCTGGTTTTGCACTTTTTGAGCGCTTTTGCCCATACGCGACTTGGAACGTTACTTCCCGCGTGCATACGCGACTTCCCCTAGACATATCCACGTATGCCTAGAAACATACTCTTTTTCATCATAGATTTAGCACAAGCTGAAATCCTTTCTTCATTGTCTTCTGTACTCACTGTAGATACATCAGATTTCCTTCATCAAGAACATATTCTATCAAGCACAACTTCATCAAATAAGTTGCCATCATCTTCATCAAGTGGGTTGCCAACAATCAGCATCATATTGCTAACACACATCATTTCATATCAGATTTACATCATTTACCAAGTCCATCAGGTTGATAATAACTTCATCAGGTGGTTTGCCATCAAGGACAACACATGTCAACAGTCGCATGTCTTCATCTTCATTCAGTGGGTTGCCATCAAGGACAACACTCTGCATCATATTTCCAACAATATTCCACTGTGGTGATAAAATCTATGAGTGTAACCAATCTGCAAAATACTATCATCAACTTGCAAGATCAGATGAAGCTTGATAAAGGCTCCTTATATGCAAAAGATCTTAGAATCAAAGCATTGGAAGATTTGATTCTACAAATAGGAGTGGACCCACCCATCTAATGTACAAGCTACTGAAATATTAATAAAAAATAAAAATGATGACATTGTCTCTTTGAGGAAACAATTAAAACTTCCTCAGAGTGAGCACCCACAGAGCAAATAAATACTTCAAGAACATAAGAATAAAGAATATATGATGCAATTAATTGGAAAGCTTACTGCCCAGATCAAGGACATGGAAAGCCAATTGGATATACTGATGAAAGAAAAGGAAATTGTGAAGGAAACTGATGCTTCCACCATTCCCACAGTTATTCTTATTATTAAAGCTGCTATTCCTTCTAAATTGGGAGAGAAGTTAGCACCCAAAGAGCCACTGGCAACTGCAGTGTCAGTGCGATCAGCTATCACTTCCAATACTGAATCCTCAACATCACAGGCGCAGCATACAAATGATGCAGGGAAAATATTCAAAGCAATGGAAGAAATGACATTGAAAACCAATGAAATAAACAATTTGAAGAAACAAATTCAGATTATGGAGGTATCAAATAAAGTAGCATTGATTAATGCTAATAATTATGAACAAAAAGCCAAAAGGCTTGAAGAACAAGTCAAGAATCTTCAGAAGGATTTGAGTTTTACCACACAGATTTCTTACATCATAAATCATTTATGGACCAACATCATTGAGGCCATACATATTCAATGGACATCGATTTAGATAATATATGAATAAAGGGACCTCCTTTTAGCAGCTCAAAATGAAATACAAAAGACTACATAAGAATTAGCAGACAAACCAGCACATGCACAAAGGCTAATTACCTTCTTAAACGGTAAGAACAGGACTGAGCTAGAGGAATTGAAGATACAAGACAGAATAAAAGCTATATTGCAGATCAAAAAGGTATTGACAAAGAAAACTTTGATGAATAATTTGAAAGAAAAATGTGATGCTATGAATTTTTCCATCGCCCAGTTTTTAGTTAAGTATGGCATGCTAAGACAAGCTGGTATCCCAGACATACATGTTTTCAATGAAAAGTTAATGGATCAGAAAGAATATGATAAGAAGATCAGATATCATGCCAAAGAACAAAATAATAAGCAATTTCCACAGAGATCTCCGACAGGGAAAGTGGTTCTCAAATACATTGAAGATTTATTCTTCCTTCAGAATGAAATCAAACACTTATTTGTGATTAAGCCAAATTTTGCTAAGTACACTGAAGCAGATTAAAATTACAAGAAGTTAAAAAGTATGAATATTCCAAATGCTGAGCAATGGCAGACCTTCACAGATTTATTATAGAAGCAAAGAGGCAAACAGTAAAAGATAGTGCAAATGAAGAAATCAGTTTGAGAAGAAAACAAATAACACAGTACTTGATTTTGAATTTTTACTGCTAAGAGATATATTTTTACAGCAGATGAATGTCAAAGTATTAGTTTAAAGAGTATCAGGGTGAAAGGTCAAATTTAAAGTGT
Source organism: Pinus albicaulis (assembly GCA_034641835.2). Classification (NCBI taxonomy): domain Eukaryota; kingdom Viridiplantae; phylum Streptophyta; class Pinopsida; order Pinales; family Pinaceae; genus Pinus; species Pinus albicaulis. The sequence goes on along the minus strand of CM076569.1, from coordinate 157,570,144 downwards.
ATCAGAAATAAAAATGACAGCTAGCTGATTTATTTGCTGTAATTTCCTTTTTTACAGCAGTGAAATGGTAAATATACAGCATGAAAGAGTATCGGAGATAAAGTATAGGGTAAAAGAGTATAAGTGGAAATATTATCCATGAATTCATCTTTCAAAATATATTTGCAAAGTGCCAGCAAGCATGGACAGCTGCTCAAACAAATAGTTTTTTGTTAGATAAGATATCACTAATTTTTCTAGATAAGAGGACAGCTTGCTAAGTTGTTAAGCAGCTATCCCTCTTAATGTGTAAATATATTTTTATTTCCTAGAGTTATTCCTAGATTTCTCTAGGATATTTGTAATAAACATTTTGTATAAATACTTCAGTTTATGAAGTGTTTAGGGTAGAATAAAATTGCTAAGAACATTATAGACATTTTGCTGGTACATTGGAGGCTCACATGTGTTGATTTCAAAGCAGCAGTCTAGACAATTGCCAATTGGACTTCATAATTCAGGATTCATGTGATAATTTGAAGAGTAAAGTGCATCTATCTTGTCATTGTTTACTTTCTGATTTCCATTCATTTCATATATGTTGTTCAATCTTAATGATTAAATAGGAGTATTACTTCAAGACTAGTGTTAGAACTCCCTGTCTTAACTACTTAATCATTTAAATGTTTTCTGCTGATTTCTAGATTTAGGATTTCTTAATTGCTCCTAGTCCCATTTGAACTCTGCCTCCTTCCTCTTTTTCCGGATCAAAGGATTCTTCATTGCCCTTTATCCCGAAACAAGCCATCTCATCAAAACAATCTATCCAAATCTCTGAGGGTTATCTACCTTGCCCTGAATACATTAGCATCCTCTTGGCCTTGCCTTCTAGTTCTGCTTGCTAGACTTTGACTCCATAGCCCAATGGACTAGTATATCCCTCTTTAATTTGTCTTCAAGTAATCTTATTTTCCACCAAACATTTCAAAACCAAAACCAAATTGAACTATCATAACTAGCCTAAAATATTAAACAAAAACAAAGTTAAATCATAAAGAGAGAGCCCTCTCTGAAATTTAGGAAGTCTGGATCCTAAATTTCCAAAGTAAGTTTGGGGTTACCCCTAGTTTTCTTAAAACTAAAAATCAAAAGCCCACAATATTTTGAAATTACAAGGGTGATAACATACTCGCGACCATACTGGGGAATCTAACCAATCTCCAGTTTAAAATTATTCTTAAAGGAAGATCTTTAATCTATATTTTTACTTTAAAATTAGTTTTAAGGGTTGTGGGTATTCATAAATAGTCATTTTGGCTTCTATGAAAACCTACTATACCAAGTCTAACCCGGATCCTAAGCCTGTTGTTATAGTAAATAACCCAAAACAGATTGGAAAAAAAAAATTGTCAATCCAGAAACTGAAGTACCTTTGAGAAAAGTTAATTCCTTACCCAAAGAGTTAGTGAGCTTAATTGATATTGATTTTGATTTCAAGTTTGAACAATCATTGTTTAGAATTAAATCTGAAACTGATTTAAAAGATACTGTAATAGATCCTGTTTTTATTTCTTGCTTGAAAGCAAAACATAATATTATTTTAGCAAAAAGAAAATAAGATAAATCTGAAACTCAAAGTCAAGTAGAAAGGGTTAATGTTACAAAGATTAAATGTTGGGAAACTAGCTCCAAAAAGAGAAGAAAAGAGATATCAATGCCTTAGAAATAAGCCACTTCGAGGGGGCAACCTCCAATACATTACATGAATGAACAATTCTTGGATGATACAATTCACAAAACCTCCTTTCTATATATAGGAGTCCATGGGGCCATAATGAATCCTAGTGGGCCACAATGTAATCCTAGCCGACCTAACAATAATAATTTAAGGGCACAATAATAACAAAATGGGGGTTACAAGGGTACAATAATAACAATAAGGGGTTTACACTAACAATAATAAGGGGCTATACTAGTGATATAGGGACCTAACATGCCCCTCTCCTTCAAAAAAAGTGTTGTCCTCAACACTTGAGTAACTCCGGGTGCTTCTGTATAAAATTCTCATCCTCCCATGTAGAATCTTCAGTGGGTAAGTTCTTCCACTTGATGAGATACTCTGAAATTGATCGATTCCGTAGTTGTCGAGTTCTTGTTTACATGACCGCTTCTGGTTCCAATATGATTTTTCCTTCCTCATCAAGTTCTGGCAATATTGTTTGAACTGGAAGATTTTCTCCTATAACCTTCTTTAAGCATGAAACATGGAAAACTGGATGTACTCGCGAAGAAATAGGAAGCTCCAATTTGTATGCCATAGTACCAATCTTTTGCAACACCTTGTAAGGACCATAGTACTTTGGCGATAATTTATTATCCTTCTTAGCTTGCTTCAAGGACATTTGTTTGTATGGTTGTAGCCGTAAAAATACCCAATCTCCTACATCAAAACTTCTCTCGCTGCGATGTTGATCTGCCTGTTGTTTCATTCGATTTTGTGCCAAATTCGGGTTATCCTTTAAGAGTTGGAGAACTTCTTGCTGATGCTCGATGTGATCTTCCACTGCTTGAACCTTCGAATTTTCCCTTAAAGATGATGTGATGGATGGTGGATGATATCCATAAAGTGCCATAAATGGGGTCATTTTTGCTGCAGTATGGAAGGAATTGTTATACCACCATTCAGCGAGAGGTAACCACTTGACCCATTGTGTTTGTTTATCAGATACAAAACAACGAAGATATCATTCCAAGCATTTATTTACTATCTCAGTTTGACCATCAGATTGAGGATGATAAGATGAGCTATGAGCTATTTGAGTACCCAAACAAGAAAATAACTCCGTCCAAAAATTTCAGTAAAAATGGGATCTTTGTCGCTCACAATAACCCTTGGGCTTCCATGTAGATTTTGAATTCTGTCCATAAATGTAGTAGCAATTGTACTTGCTTTAAATGGATGAGATAATTCACAAAAGTGTGGATACTTGGTAAGTCTATCAACTACCACCATGGTGACATTATTTCCTTCGGACTTAGGTAAACCTATGATAAAATCCATTAAAATCTCCTCCCAACGTTGACTTGGAATGGATAAAGGTTGTAGAAGTCCCGGGGTCTTAATTGTCTCAACTTTATTCTGCTGGAAAACCAAACATTCCGTCACAAACTTTTGAATATCAGATTTAAGGCCATCCCAAAAAAATTCTTTCTTCACCCTGTGGTAAGTTTTTAAAAATCCTGAGTGTCCTCCTAAAGGAGAAGTGTGCAATTCCGAAAGAATATTTTGTTTTAGTTGGGAATTCTTACAAAGATATAAGCGATCTTTGTACCATAAGGAATCATTTTTCCAACTAAATGTATCGGATGTACTAGGATCTTGCTGCAACTTTTGAATGAGTGTCCATACATCTTTGTCCTTCTTCCATTCATCTCTTGCTTCAGTTATCCAATCTGGTTGGATAATAGAAATGGCACAAAGCAATGCTTCCACCTCTTCATTATTTCTTGAGAGTGCATCTGCAACAACATTAATCTTTCCTTTTTTGTAGATTATTTCAAAGTCATAACCCAACATCTTTGTGACCCATTTTTGTTGCTCTTCTGAAGATAGTCTTTGTTCCAAAAAGTGTTTAAGACTATCATGATCAGTTTTTACCTTGATGTGTCTTCCCATTAGGTAAGTTCTCCATTTCTTTAGTGCATGCAGTATTGCTAACATTTCCTTCTCATAAATAGGTTTCTGTAAATACTTTCCTTTGATTGGACGACTTTCAAAAGCAATGGGTCTTCCTTCCTGCATTAAAACAGCACCAATTCCATTTCCTGGGGCATCACATTCCACAATAAAGGTTTTTGTGAAGTCTGGCGTAGCTAAGACAGGCGCTAGGCACATTGCCTCTTTAAGATGTTCAAAATCCTTAGTTGCTTCAGGAGTCCATGAAAAGGCATCTTTCTTCAATAATGTTGTTAGAGGTGCTGCTATTCTCCCATAATTCTTAACAAACTTGCGATAATACCCTGTTAACCCGAGAAATCCTCACAACTGCTTTATGGTTGTGGGGACTTTCCATTCCTTAATGGCTTTAATTTTGTTGGGGTCTACTTTAACACCCTCGTGAGATACAATATGACCCAGATATTCCACCTCTTGTACTCCAAAGAAACATTTGGATGTTTTTGCATACAATTGTTTCTCCTGCAATAGTTTGAGCACCCTGTCAACATGTTGAACATGATCCTTCCAAGACTTGTTGTAGATTATTATATCATCAAAAAATACTAGCACAAATTTTCTAAGGAAGGGTTTGAAAATGGAATTCATCAACCCTTGAAATGTAGAAGGTGCATTGGTAAGGCCAAAAGGCATCACCAAAAAGTCATAATGACCCTCATGAGTTCGAAATGCTATTTTTGGAATATCTTCAGTCTTCATTCTAATTTGATGATATCTGAACGAAGATCCAACTTGGTAAAATAAATTGCTCCATGTAATTCATCCAATAATTCATCAATCACAGGAATGGGAAATTTGTCTTTAATGGTGAGCTTATTGAGCTCCCTATAATCCGGACACATTCGCCATGATCCATCCTTCTTGTGTACCAATACTACGGGAGCAGAGAAAGAACTTTGACTAGGTTGAATTATACCCGCCTCTAACATTTCTGCAATCATACGTTCAATTTCACTCTTTTGGACGTAATGATATCTATAAGGCCTGATGTTTGGAGGAACACTTCCTGGAATCAAATGAATAGCATGATCATGATCACGAATAGGTGGGAGTCCTTTGGGAGTTTCAAACACCTTGGAATGATTTTCCAATACCTGTTGGAGATCTGCAGGAATAGATGATTTTGATGTTGGAACTTCTAGTGAGCATAATTGTGCAATTACGCCTCGTTGTTCTTTCTTTAGAAGCTTTTTCATGACATTAGAGCTTATTATCCTTCCTGGCTTCCCTGCAATACCTTGTAATTCAACTTCCTTTCCTTCCGAAAAAATTTTCAAGAAAAGTTCTTGAAAATTAAAAGCTACCGTCCCCAAATATTGTAACCATTGTACTCCTAGTACAACATCAGCACCTCCCATAGGAATTCCCCCATGGTTAGCTTGATATTATGGCATTTCCCAGAGCAATTTATAGTTCCTCCATTTGCAACCATCACTTTGCATTCTGGTGCTGGGTATAGGAAACAATTTAATTCCTTGGCTACCTTGCAATGAATAAAATTATGGGTGCTACCTGAATCAATCAACACTATTACCTTTTTCTTCTTGATCTGTCCTGCTATCTTGAGAGTTTGAGGAGTGGTAATTCCTACCAGTGCATTACATGATATGGTCGGATTCATTTCTTCCTCTTCTAGGGCCGGTTTGTTGTGTAACCAGCTCCAAAAAGAGAAGAAAAGAGATATCAACGCCTTAGAAATGAGCCACTTCGAGGGGGCAACCTCCAATACATTACATAAATGAACAAATTATTGGATGATACAAATGAACAAAACCTCCTTCTATATATAGGAGTCCATGGGGCCACAATATAATCCTAGTGGGGCCACAATGTAATCCTAGCCGACCTAACAATAATAATGTAAGGGCACAATAATAACAATATGCGGGTTACAGGGGTACAACAATAACAATAAGTGAGGCTACACTAACATAATAAGGGACTACACTATTAATATAGGGACTTAACATGCCCCTCTCCTTCAAACAAGTGTTGTCCTCAACGCTTGATTATTTCTTGATGCTTTTGTATAAAATTCTCATCCTCCCATGTGGAATATTCTACAGGAAAGTTCTTCCACTTGCTGAGATACTCTGAAATTGATCATACTTGTTGAGTTCTTGTTTTTGTGACTGCTTCAGAACTTCTTTTGATTTGATGTTTATATTCCTGTTGTTTCATTAGATTCTGCACCAAAGTTAGGTTATCCTTTGAGAGTTGGAGAACTTGTTGTTGATGCTCGATGTCATCTTCCAATAATTTATCATCCATATTAGCTATTATTTTATCCTTCAAACCATCCAAATTAGCCTCCATTTCTTCTTTTAAACCATCTATGTCAGCTTCGGTTGCTCTTCGTAAGATCGAAATTTGTTGCACTTGGTACCGTAATTTTGATATCTCATACTGCAATTCTTCCACTTCATGCATCATAGTATAGATTTCTGAGGACTTAATGGGTGTTGAAATCTTTTTAGGAGGAATTTTAGAACAAAATACTGAAATATATGCTCAATAGGCCCTTGGAATCACTTCAAACTGATTTTTCAAACAAGATTTATGCAATTCAGGAAAAACAATACACACCTTTTACTTGCTTTTGAGGAGCTCGATATTGGAATTGGATTATCTTTGTGATTGTGACTCTTAAATATCTGAAATTAAGAAATAAAATAGCCCTCTGAATTCTCTTTTGAATTCCACAGGTCTGACCTGATTTGGATTCTCCAAGACAAAGTTGCGTCCAATCTCCCACAATGACCTAATTCTGGACTGGTTCAGTAGAGCGAACTTGTCCGACTTTCCACGTGTCACTGTTTCGTCCTTTGTCTCTGAAATTGATATCCAAGAAACTAAAGTCCGTTTAATTGCAACCACTTTTTACGGCACTCCAATCCGATGCTCAGAGAGAGAGTTATTGAACTTTTCCCACGATCACCTCTTTGAGATGAAATTCAGGGGCCTGAAAAAGCACTACCTTCCACAGATCATATATCCAAAAATGATGCGAACCAAGCTTTGAAATTTTTTGAAGAATTTCCTCATGATTTTAGCTTCACACCATACGAATTTCAGATTCTGAACCTTTTTATAAATAACGTTATAGCGCAAATTCCACGATGACCTGTTTAGGAGCCTGAAAAAAGACCTAACTTCCACAGATGATATCACCAAAAATATTGCGAACCAAGATCTGAAATTTTTATGAAAACTTCCTCAGGATCTCGGCTTCACACCCTAAAAATTTCAGCTTCTGAAACTTTGTAGAAACAAATTTATAGTGAAAATACCAGGATGACCTGTTTGGAGCAGCGAAACCCTGGAGTCCAAACCTCTGATACCAAATGTTGTGTAACCAGCTCCAAAAAGAGAGGAAAAGAGATATCAACGCCTTAGAAATGAGCCACTTCGAGGGGGCAACCTCCAATACATTACATAAATGAACAAATTCTTGGATGATACAAATGAACAAAACCTCCTTCTATATATAGGAGTCCATGGGGCCACAATATAATCCTAGTGGGGCCACAATGTAATCCTAGCCGACCTAACAATAATAATGTAAGGGCACAATAATAGCAATATGGGGGTTACAGGGGTACAATAATAACAATAAGGGGGGCTACACTGTGTGGGGACCTGGAGTATTAATATAGGGATTTATTTCTGATTTCACAGTGCTTATATCCTTTTCTGTTTTGTTTCTTCTTCTTTGCTTCACAATCTATGTAAAATAATTCTTCTTAGGACACTTATGACCTTTAGTGTATTTGCTATCACAACTGTAGCAAAGCCCCTTTTCTCTTTTTTCTTCCAATTGTTGTGGTGTCAACCTTGTAGGTTGTGGAAGTCTAGGAGTAGCAACACTTCCATATTTATAGATGTGAGTGGTAGGCTTCCTTTTCGCCATTATTTTACATTCAATTTTTCTTGCCAACCTGAATGCCTTCTCCAATGGATCGAGGTTCCAAAACGAACTTCTGTGTTGGATGTATGTTGGGTGCCTATGAAGATCAATGTGTTCCTCAGGTATGAGGTTACCCTTAAATTCATTTTTGGAAGTCTCAATGTATACACTAAGCCACTGGGCAGGTTATCAATTGGCTAAAGAAGGTGTTGCTCTTTGTGTCCTCATAATGTGCTATCATTTCCTCCGTAAAAATTGACCAAGTGACAATTTTTTTACGGGAGCAAAGCCATCGATACCATACAAATGTATTTTGTTCTAAATGTAAAGTTGCAATGCGTACCTTTTGTGTGTTTGCACGTTATGGAGATCAAAATATTGCTCCATCTGTAGTATCCATGTTACAGGATCCTTTCCATCAAACTTCCTCATATCCATCTTTGGAATATTGCTAAGGTTTATAGCATTAGAGTTTATGAAATTAGGATTAACATTTATTTTGTTCTCATCATGAGGTTCTTCTACTATCTTTTCACCATTAGGAAACCTTTCTTGTATCAAATTTGTCAAACCTTCCATGTCTGCTTTTAGAAAATTCTTCATGTTTTCCATTTTCTCATCGATCTTAGCTTCCATGTCATCCATCTTAGATTCCATTCCAGCCTCCATGCCATCAATCTTAGATTCCATGCCATCTATCTTAGATTCCATGCCTTTCTTCAAAACTTCCATCTCATTTTTTGTTGCTCTTTGCGAGAGCGAAATTTGTTGCACTTGCTCTTGTAATTTTGATATGTCATGTTGCCATTCTTCGTCTTCATGAGTCATAGTAGAGCTTTCCAAAGGCTTAATGGGTGTTGAATTCTTTTTAGGGGCCATTTTATAATCCAATACTGATATATATTCTACAATATGCCCTTGCAATCAGTTCAACTTCATTCTTCAAACAAGACTTATGCAATTCGGAAAAACAAATACACACCTTTTACTTGCTTTTGAGGAGCTCGATATTGAAATTGTATTATATCTGTGATTGCGGCTCTTAAATATCTGAAATTCAGCACTGTAGTAGCCCTCTGAATTCTCTTTTGAATGCCACAGGTCTGACTTGATTTGGATTCTCCAAGACAAAGTTATGTCCAATCTCCCACAATGACCTAATTATGGACTGGTTCAGTATAGCGAACTTGTACGACTTGCCACGTGTCATTGTTTTGTCCTTCACCTCTGAAATTGATAGCTAAAAAACTACAGTCCATGTACTTGCAACCACTTTTTACGGCACTCCAATCCGATGCTCAGAGAGAGAGTTATTGAAATTTTCCCACGATCACCTTTTTGAGATGAAATTTAGGAGCCTGAAAAAGCACTAACTTCAACAGATCATATCTCCAAAAATGTTGCAAACCAGGCTCTGAAATTTTTTGATGAGTTTCATTAGGATTTCAGCTTCGCACCATAAAAATTTCAGATTCTGAACCTGACTAGAAAAAAATTTATAGCACAAATTCCACGATGACCTGTTTAGGAGCCTGAAAAGATACCTAACTTCCACAGATCATATCTCTGAAAATATTGCGAACCAAGCTCTGAAATTTTTAGACAATCCTCCTCAGGATTTCGGCTTCGCACCCTAAACATTTCAGCTTCTAAACCTTCATATAAAAAAATTTATAGCGAAAATGCCACGATGACCTGTTTGGAGCAGCGAAACCCTAGAATCCAAAGCTCTGATACCAAATGTTGTGTAACCAGCTCCAAAAAGAGAAGAAAAAAGATATAAACGCCTTAGAAATGAGCCACTTCGAGGGGGAAACCTCCAATACATTACATAAATGAACAATTCTTGGATGATACAATTTACAAAACCTCCTTTCTATATATAGGAGTCCATGGGGCCATAATGTAATCCTAGTGGTCCACAATGTAATCCTAGCCGACCTAACAATAATAATTTAAGGGCACAATAATAACAAAATGGGGGTTACAAGGGTACAATAATAACAATAAGGGGTTTACACTAACAATAATAAGGGACTATACTAGTGATATAGGGACTTAACATTAAAGATATTGATGAAGCTTTTAAATTAGCCCATTTTTTATCTCAATTTAAGCCTCCAGTTTCTCAATTGCACACAACAATAATTCCAGCAGCAGATTCAACTCTGTATGTTGTCACTTCATTTTTAGACTCCACTGCCAGTTCATCCACTGAACCTTTTATTCTTGAGTTGCCTTTGTAGCCTAGGATTTTATTTCCATCATACCCTCAATCCACTGCATCCACTAGTTTTATAATCACTACATCATCATCTATCATATCCAGCACTGCTCCTATCCTTACTGTTATACCACCTAGTTCAGGAAAACTCCAAGCCATGGCTACTAGGTATGCTCCTCTTGTCTTACCCCAAAACCTTCATGATATGCCCCAAGATTATCAGAAAAATATACCTTTATTTGATGGTCTGTCACAAATTACTGCTAGACAACATGTTACTAGAATGACAGACTATTATGAAATCTATGAAATAGATTAATCAAATGTTCAAATGAGGTTGTTTGCTCAAATTTTAACTAGGGAATTTAAGAAATGGTTTAAAAATTTAGCTGCTAGTAGCATAGCTAATTTAGCTGCATTTCATAGAGCATTTCTAAATAAATGGGAAAAGAAAAAGAACCCTTTGCAAATTTTATCTGAATTTGATTCTTTAAAAATAGCTCCTAATGAGTATGTTCAGGATTACTGCACTAAATACAACAATGTCTATAATTCTATTTCTGCAGATCTTAAACCTACACCATATTCTGTGCTTCTTAAATTCCCTGATGGATTTGATCCATATATGGCATACCAACTAAGAGAAAGAAATGTTGAAACATTAGAACAAATGCAATTAGATGTTGTTAGTGTAGAAATTAACATTCTAGTTAGAAAAGCCAGACTTAGGAATGAAAGAAGAGTCACAATAAAAGAAGAAACATCAAACTTAGATGGTAAATTTGACTTTTTTGCTAAAACTTTAGAAAGAGTAGTTGAAATATTAGACACATTGAGAAAAAACCACAATGGGATAACCAACCCAAAATCAGAAATCCCAACTACAGAAAAAACAACAATCCTGGAAAAGGTAAGGAAGCCTCTCCAAATCAAAACATTAGGCCCCCATTCCAAGAGAACTATGTTGAAGGTTATCAAAACAATGATGAAGATGAGGATGACATCAATATAGTAATGGGGATAGATGAAGAAAACACTTTTTTCCTCACTTAGGAGGATCAAGAACTTTTTGAGCTTCACCAACTCAAAGTATAATCTAGTGAATCCTTTGATTTCAAACAAGGTTATGACTTCGTCATTAATGAAATTCACAATCAGTATAACCTTAGAAACAGAAAAAATACTGAGCCTTCTACAAAAAACACTTCTCAAAATCAAATCAAAAGAATGTAGAAGCCCCAAAAACAAAGATTTTGCAAATTCTCCCAAGGGAAAACAAGAAAAATTCCAATCCTCCCAGTCCTAAAAAAGGGCCAAGTCCAAAAATTGTTGACATCACTGAAGAAGTGGCCCAATCATCTAGTAATTCTCAAAATAAAAACACTACCAAAGCCCCTAATTCAGCAAAAACAACAATTCCTGATCCTAAGAAGAATCTTGTTGATTCTGAGTCAACAAATCCCAAAACTGTTAACACTAAACCTTCTGCTGAAAGTTCAAAGTCTGAAAAAACTCCTGCTGCCCCTAAATCTGTCCCTGAAAAGAGAACTAAAAACAGCAAGAATCAAGAAACTCAAACACAGAACAATAGGACAACTCAAGATAAGAGTACATCTGCTGAAATACCTGAAAAACCCACTCAAATAACTGTCACAAAAGATGAACTAATTCAGATTAGTAAATCTCAACCAGCATTTAATATTCAAACTGAAATAGCAAAGTTAAAGATACCAATTCCTTTGACAGAATTGGTAAAGAATGATGTATATAAAACAAAAATTACTGAAACTTTGAATATGAATATTGGTGAAGATTCTATTAATTTAAATGATGATCAACCTGAATTAATTTTTGGCCCGAATGTTAATGGTAAACTTTCAAATGGATCATTCCTCCCTTCTATATAAGTCTTACTATTCACGATCAAATTCTGCATAATGCAATGTTAGATTTAGTAGCCTCTCACAACTTAATGCCAAAATCTATCATGGAGACTCTGAATTTAGAAATAACAAGACCTTATAAAGATTTATTCTCTTTTGATTCAAGCAAGGTCAAATGCATAGGATTGATAAAAGACTTATGTGTCAATTTGGTTCAATATCCTGGTAAAAGCATGGTCACGGATATTGTAGTAGCTTATATCCCACCAAAGTATGGAATGCTTCTTTCTCGCTCATGGGGGGCTAAGTTGCAAGGATCTCTACAATTAGACATGAGTTATGCCACCATAATAGTGTTTGGACAACCCAATAAACTTTACAGAGAAACTCTAATGAAATACATGGTTAGCAGTGCTGAAAGATCAATAAATTACCCAATTTACTCAACACCAGCTGATCTTCACTCTTTTTTATGTAACTCTGATAATAATGAGATCTAAACTGAATTGATTGAAATAAAGCCTAAACCAAACAATGATAATATTTTCCATCAAGCCCTTTGGAATTTAGACTTTGATGGTTCAGTGAATAAGTCAGGAGCAGGAGCTAGAGTGTGGATCACAAACATTGAGACCAGTTATTCGAAAGGACATGCCTTTAGACTCAATTTTAAATGCACCAACAATATGGCAGAGTATGAAGCACTTATCTTAGGCCTTTAAATCATCAGAAATTTAGAGGTCAAAGGATTTTAATTATGGGAGATTCGGAGTTAATCATTAAACAAATAAATGGAGACTATTCTATTCATAATCCTAGATTAGCCAGATATAGAGATGCAGTAGTTGATTTATGTGATGATTTACTAGAATGTAAGTTTCCTACTATTCCAAGAAAACAAAATTTGCAAGCACATTGCCTAGTAACTTTTGCTAGCACATGTAACTTACCTTTTCAGCCAACACATAGATATACTGCTGAAGTTAAATATAGACCTATTGTCCCTGATAATGTTAAATATTGGCAGATTTTCTCTGAAGATGAACAGATTTACCATTTTTTGAATAGTGAAGATGAATTTCAAAATTGTATAATAGACACTGATGGTAATTTGGATTCTGAATTTAACATAGATTTAGATGTTAATTATAAAATAAATAACTTAGATGTACATAAACTTACCAAACACACTGTATTTACTCAATTTGACATAGATAACTTAGAGAAGGTAGATATAGAGGAAGTAATTGAAGATGAAATTAAAATGTTAGATTTAAAAAATAATTTTTTACCTAAGGGTTTAACTCCTTTGGAGGATTTGTTTGATTCCAATGATGTGCCCAAAAATCCTAAAATGGAACCAGTCAAGTCTGACATTGAAGAATGTAACATTGGGACAGACACTAAACCAAAAATGATCAAATTGTCAAAAAATTTACCCCCTCAAGAAAAAGAAAAATATATTGAACTTTTAAAGGAATACCAAGATGTTTTTGCATGGAGTTACAAAGATTTAAAAGCATATGACACCAACATCATTCAACACAAGATTCCTATAAAAGATAATCAGAAACCATTTAGACAAAAATTGAGGAGGATTAATCTTGTCCTAATACCATTGATTGAAAAAGAAGTTAAACACATGTATCATGCCCAAATCATTGCACCAATCAAATATTCTGATTGGGTTTCTAACTTAGTACCTACTAGGAAGAAAACATGAGAAATAAGATTATGTGTAGATTTCAGAAATCTCAATAAAGTGTCTTTGAAAGATAATTACTCTTTGCCAAAGATGGATCACATCTTACAGAGAGTAGTTGGAACTTCAACAATTTCTTTATTAGATGGTTTCTCAGGTTATAACCAAATACTTGTTCAGAAAGAAGACCAACCCAAGACAACCTTTACCACTCCTTGGGGCACTTTCATGTATGTGAAAATGCCTTTTGGATTGATGAATGTTGGAGCTACCTTTCAAAGGGCTATGGACATAGCCTTTGCAAAATAAATCCATGACTTTTTGGTTATTCACTTAGATGATATTACTGTGTTTTCTAAATCTGATAATGACCATTTGGATCACTTGAGACAAGTATTCATTAAATGTAGGAAATATGGTATATCCTTAAACCCCAAAAAGAGTCTTTTTGGACTTCAAGTAGGTAAATTATTAGGTCACATAATTTCAAAGGAAGGTATTAGGATAGATCCAGCAAGAATAGAAACCATATTGCAAATTCAACCACCTAGGAACATTAAGGAGTTACAAGCATTTTTAAGTAAAATTAAATTTTTAAGAATATTTATTTCTAATCTAGTAGAAACATCAAAGAGTTGAATAACATGTTAAAAAAGGACTTTGTTTTAAAATGGACAGTTGAAGCAAAACAGTCATTCGAATCCATTAAACATGATTTAACAAAAACTCCAGTCTTAATCAGTCCAGAGTTCAAGAAAGATTTCATAATCTTTTCATTTGCCTCAGAACATACCATAGCTGCAATTCTACTACAGAAAAATGACCAAGGTTTTGAACAACCCATAGCATTTTTCAGTAAAACCCTTAGAGATGCACCTTTAAGATATAACATAATGGGAAAACAAGCTTTAGCCTTGGTTAAAGCCATAAAATATTTCAGAGTGTACATTCTTTACTCCCACATTATTGCCTATGTCCCCAATACTGTAGTCAAAGATATTCTTACACAAGATGGGTCAGATGGAAGAAGAAGAAAGTGGATTACCACTATCCTTGAGTATGACATAGTAATTAAACCAACCAAGCTCATAAAAGGACAAGGTTTAGCCAGACTGATGGCTGAATCCAATTCTAATGCTTTAGATATAAATTTTATTGCCCAGGTTGATGACCAGGAATAGATGGCAACTCCATTGATCAGTGAAGCCTATCTAGAATCACCATGGTACTCAGATATTATCTTTGTACTTAAAAATTTACAAGCTCCTCCTGGATTAACTAGAACAAAAGCTAGATTTATCAAACTTAAAGCAATGAGATATTGTATTCTAGATAAAATGCTATATTGGAAAGAATAAAGTGGGATTTTACTGAATTTTTTTCTTAAATCAGAGGCTGACAAAATTCTTGGAGATTTTCATGCAGGTGATTGTGGAGGACACTTACACTAGAAAAGTACAGCAGATAATATTCTTAGGGTTGGTTTCTACTGGCCTACATTATTTTCTGATGTGAAAAAATTTGTTACTTCATGTCACAAATTTCATATTTTTGAAGGGAAAAGTAAGTTGTTACCTTTACCACTCAAACCTATTTCTACTGAGATGCCTTTTCAACAATGGGGTTTAGACTTCATTGGAAAAATTCACCCCCCATCCTCTGGCCAACACAAATGGATATTGACTGCCACATATTATTTCACCAAGTGGGTTGAAGCCATCCCAACCAAACAAGCCACTGACTCAGTCATTATATCTTTCCTAGAAAACAACATTTTATCTAGATTTCGATGCCCACAGAAAATTATTACTGATAATGCAAATGCATTTAAATATAAGAAAATGATTGCCTTTTCTCACAAGTACCATATAACCCTAGGCCACTCTACTGCTTATTACCCTCAAGGTAATGGCCTAGCTGAATCTTCTAATAAAAGGCTTGTGAGTATCATCAAAAAACTACTTGAAGAAAATAATAAAACTTGGAATAAGAAGTTAGTCTATGCCTTATGGGCAGATAGACTTACTACTAAGAATTCAATTGGAACATCTCCTTACCAGATTGTATATGGGATGGATGTAGTTTTCCCATCATATTTAGGTGTTCCAGTAATGAAAATTATCCAAGAATCACAAGTAGAACTCGATGATATACAGAGAAGCATAAATCAAACTATTCATCTTCAACAGACAAGGGAAGAAGTATATGAAAAATCTCAGGTCATTCAAGAGAAAATCAAGAAAATATTTGATAAAAGAACTAAATAGGAGACTTTTCCATAGGAGATAAAGTGTTAAAATGGGATTCCAGGAGAGAAGAAAAAGGAAAGCATGGAAAGTTTGACTTTCAATGGAAAGGTCCTTATGTCATTTATAGATACAGAGGTAACAATGCATTTTTTATCAAAAATTTGGATGGAACTGACATTCCTGAAGGACCAGTGAATGGTAGAATGCTCAAAC
This sequence comes from Pinus albicaulis, assembly GCA_034641835.2. NCBI lineage: Eukaryota > Viridiplantae > Streptophyta > Pinopsida > Pinales > Pinaceae > Pinus > Pinus albicaulis. Next base: position 157,554,251 of record CM076569.1, on the reverse strand, counting down.
ACTACTATTCTTCTGAGTTAACTAACAGTTAGTCCCAATTTCCTTTTACATCATTGTAAATATTCATTGCAGTTTGTAGATTGGATTGGAGGTTTTCTTTCCAAAGTTGAAGCCCAGAGTGAAGGCCCTAAGCTTTGAAAAGTAAAATGTCAAAAGTATGAGTTTTTGTAGAAATCAAGAGAAATTTACAGGATCATCATGATAAAAAATGGAAGGCTACTGATCTCAGAGTTCTTGACATTTCACAAGGAAATGCCATCCCCATGTGAAGCCGTTGTTAGGGTCCTATAATTATATGATTCATAATTTGGAATTGACATATGATATTCTTGTAAAAATATTGTACATACCTTGCTTTCTGCAAGTTGTTTTCCCATATTTTGTAAAAAATAAAAAAATAGAAAATCAAAAAGAAGGTAAAAGTCCTAAAAGAAAGATCAAATGACTTAGAAAAAATAATATACCCCAAAGAAAAAGAAATAAAACATGAAAGTGTGCAAATTCAAATGCCACTACTTTTTACTCGGTTACTAATGATTATGGCAGAGTGTCAATAAATGCCATAATCCATGATGAGTTGAACTGCTTAATATTGAATTGTCATATTTCAATTTTATTGTTGTAGAATAGTGAATAAAAATTATTCAGGCAGTTTAATCTTGACTAATTAGTAGATAGGTAGAGAATAAAGAGGAGCTCATCAGTTTAATCTGAGCCCTCGGATGATATAAGGTAGATTTAGATAGTTTTTATTTCTTTCAAAAGAATAAAATGTTTAAGGTTGCTAGCTCAAATGCACCTGCAAAATGGAAGAAAAAAATGTTAGATTAAAAGTTGGGTAGGTAGAAAGAAGTGGGAGAATCATGTAAATACTTTTCACCAGGAAAAATCACTAATTTCCATCCCCTATAGTTATTCTGCATTCTAGACTTTCAGTCAAAGAGGTTCAGAGCATTTCTCTGACTTCTGTTGGGAGCGTACCCAAGGCTCAATGACTAATAAGTTAAAAAGTGTTGAATTTCTATGTTAATCCTCGATTATCATCATTTACCTCACAGTCATCCATTACACTTAAAAATTCATAAATAAAGACCTTTTACTTAATGAAAAATAAAATCCCCTTTTGACCAATTTCCTTCATTTATAAAAACATAAAAACCCTCCAAGGGTATTATATTCTAAGTTAAAGTGGTTAAATTATAAATGGTTAAAATATTTTTTCTTGTTATATTATCACTTTGCTTAAGTTATGTAATTACATTTTGGTGTTTTCATTGTCCCTTTTTCATATTAACTTCTAATTTATCTATTAAATCCTTATAAAAAATCATTGTCCTATTATTATAAATCCTTTTAATTTATTATCCCTAAAACCCACTATTATAAGATTTTTGACCAAATTTAAATATCCACATGTTTAAATTAAAAAGCCCAAAAAACACCCCCTTTGGTCTAAAACTAACAATATTTAAATATCCCACCCCACTATAGTTATTAAGCCCCCATGGTTTAATAAACTATATAACAAAATAAAATACAAACAAGCTTTCAGAAGTATGACCTGTCTTTGAAAAATAAAAATACTGTCGAGCTTATTATAAAGTTTAATTTAAACTAAACTTTAATCCCCCAAAGCCATTTCCCGCATTGCTTAAACCTGAGGTTAAAAGCCTAAGATATTTATCCTAAGCCTTTGACTTTCCCCAATGTGTACAACCTCATGCTTTGTACATAAATTAAACCTTTAGAAACCATATTCCCCACATATATATATAAACCATTGTTACAAAGGTTTCATATATATTGCCGCCCATATTTCCCTTTGCAAACATATTAATCCCACCCATATATGATTTAACCTTCCCATCTGATATATTTAAAAAGGTTTAATTATATGTTAACTAATCGCGCATATGAACCCACTTGGCCCCACATATGTTTACACCGTATTACCATTTGAATAAACTTTGATCATATATTATTAAAGTTTTACTGCCGGCGATCAAGCTTCCCAGTCCCACCCTTTATTTTACCGCAACTTTCAGATCTCATCCTGACCGTTCACTCACTCTTTCTAGATCGGACGGTGGACGTCCAGTTTCGCACTCCCAAAGTAAACGATCGCCAAAATCCCAAATGAGCGTGAAATGGGTGGTTTCCTCCTTACTGCCTCCTGTGACGTGTCATTTCCTGATACGGTCGCGTTCATTTAGAGCGAAACCAGTTACCACCCCAAACCAGCGTGAAAATAACTAATGGTTTTCCGCGTTCATAAAACAAAAACCGCTCCCATTTGCGATTTGACTCACATTTATGACATAGTTTAAAGATATATAACAAAATGGTAAAACCTTTTTTATATGTTTTTATTTATGTTATATGTGTATTATGCTGCGCCCAACTGTTACACATATTCAGACTGTTAAAAAACCCGTCCAACTGCGCAGAAGTCCATTGCTCACAAATTGTTGAAATTTATCCAGTGAAACCTGTTTTCATCCTACAACCCTTGTTTGAAGACTATTTGAAGTCAATTTTTCTGAATCAGCGATCAAGGAATCACCCAAAAGTTTCAGAAACCCTCAGTTTCAACTATCAACATACCTGCAAATCAGGTATTTTTAAGAATTTCGCCTGTAATTTCACAGTTTCGACCGTCAAGTGAACCAATTAAAGATACCAAGAGTAAAAGTGCCCATCAATTCTGTACCATAACCTTGGAAAAGAGGGCAAACCCTTGCAAACTTTTCCCAAAATTTCCAGTTGCATAAAACCTCATTTTGAAGCTAAAATTCTTAGTCCAGACCCTGCGAAAGACAAATTCCACGGTTCAAAAGGTTTTAAAACCCATTGAAAACCTTAAAAACCCTTTTTTAGTCCCAGCCATTCAGAAAACTTGTGTTTTTTGTCTTAAGTTGTTTCCTGTGCCCTAAAATTCAAAAATTTAGCATTAAATTGCCCCCTACTATCATCCTTGCCCATAAAATTGCTCAATTACCCTCTGTTGAAGAAAAATCCACTATAGAAAACTGTAGAATCTTTCTATAGTTAATTCAAAATGACAAAAAAGCAATTTACACCTAAGGCTAGAGGATCAAAACCTGTCAAGCCTGGAGGGTCAAAACCTCCTAAAACTGATGCAACAAAACTTCCAAAGTCTACTCCTATTGTTGAGCCACAAAGATGTCCTTTTCTTTCACCAAATTTCACTTCATTTCCTTTGTCCTTTATCAGTTATAGGCTTAAAAGATAAATAGGATTGATTAAAGTTACTTTAAGAATGCATACAATGACTGACTTGCTATAATTTTATGGTTATGTTGTTATAATTATTTTTTATCAGACTTAGCTACAGAATGTAGCCATTCTGTAGCTAGTCACCTATTCTGCAGCTATTCACCCAGGTTACAGGTGTCACTTAAAGGAAAAACGCATATGGTTGAATTCCACAACACTCCTACATCATTTCTTGCCCTCTACAAATTCTGAGCTAAAATCTATAGGTGGTTACGCACGTGGAGGAAACCAAAACTAAGAAGTGGATTCCTACCAGGACAAGGACTCTATACATGTCTTCAGCAAAGTACGAGGCCTCCACAAGAGTTCTAATTTGATTTTAATTGGAAAAGAAAATTATCCCTATTTCTTCTCTAGGGAAGTTATGTATTTCTCTTATAAGAATAACTCGGGAAACCAAGAGACAGTTAGCTAGATTGATGTTTTATTGTTAAGATTGTCCAAGACCGTAATACTCTGTTTTTGAAGCATTTTCCTTTAATGAAAGAAGAGAAACTTTAATACATGATATGAGGAAATCTTGAGGATATTCGTGTGCTAATCTGGTGGTAGAGGGCCCCTACTACCCGAGAGGCTCTGTGCATATCGTTTAGATAAGTAACTGTAGCTCTATTTTGTTCCTAATTTAGGCAGTTTTCTGAACTTTATGTTTTATGCTCACTTACCTCGAATGGTACAGCTAGTCTTGTTCTTATGAATTGTTCCAAAACATCACTAACACTAGATGAGATAAAGCTGTAGTATTTCAGAGATTAATTTCATTTTAATTCAGCTGTAGTATTTCAGAGGTTAATTGCATATTAGTTCAGTTCTGTTTAATGTATTTTAAGTTTTATTAGCTAGTTCTATCCTAGTTTGGTTATACTAGACTTAAAGACCTTCATTGTTTACAAACTTATCTTGTTCTTAATTTATGCTAATACATCATTATCATAGGAACAAGAATTGGTAATGTCATTTTGAATTCTTGATTGTTCCGCAATTTCTCATAATTTTACAAACTTGCCTCTTTCCAAAACTATTCCAAAAGATTTCTAACCTTTGAATGAGGTTTAATAAGTGACATTTTGAGTTTCATAATGGATCAATTTTAGTGTCATAAGTTAATTTAGAGTAGGGTTCCTTACTATGTTATAGATAATATTTTCCAAATGTGTTCCAAAAAATTTCTAATCATGGATGAGATTTTATCTGTGATAATTGTAAGTTGTTGTTTACCTAGAAGAACCTCATTGCATTAAACTTATCCTTTTCGCAAGTTGTTCCAACATAATTTTAGTGAAATGAATTGGACTGAGTTCATGTTATGAGTTATTTTTTCTTTTCAAGTTTTGAAATCTGTGAATTAGCATTTTCTGTTTCTTAGGTGCCATACATAGTCTAGAATAGATTTTGCTCTGTTTTAGTGTGACCAGTAACTTCTCTTTGTCAAACACTTAGTTATTTTCCTCTTAGCATAAAAAAAACAAAAAAAAAAACACTAGAAAAACACTACACACAACGAAGTAGGAAGCAGATACCTAGGCACATATAGTGCACTTCACTTCAACAATTTACTAGCCCTGGTTGACAATTTATGATATCAATTTAGGAACACTAAGTTGAGCAGACATTTTGGTGCCGTTGCTAGGGAAGTGTAACTAGGTAGCCTTGTTTCTTACCTCCCAAAAACAATGATATGCGTAGAGAAAGAGACTCAAGGGGTAGATTCATAAGAATTAGAAGCTTGATTCCTAGAACACCACTTGTGCCACCAAGACCAAGAGGCAGAACTCCTCCAACTCAAACCCACATCCCATACTCCACTGATCATAGAATTCTAGAGGAATTAATATCAGACATTCCATCAGAAGAACCTTCCACTTCATCCACTGAACTTGTCTTAGAAGAAGATTCAAGGACCCCTGCTAGAGACCTAAACTTTTCCACTTCCACAGGAGAGTCAACCATGGCAGAATAAGGGGGAGGAGGAGTCTTTAATGGAGAACATACACTATTTGGAGGGGGTAGAGGTAGAGGTAGAGGAGAATAAGGTAGAGGTGAAGAAGGAGGCAGAGGAAGAGGTAGAAGGGAAATGGGAAGATCTTTTGGGTTTCCTATAGTAGATGAAGAAACCAATGCAACTATGAAAAAAATTTCACCCTCTATCCTTCCAAACTTTTATGGACTCAAAACTGAAGATCTTGAAACCTTCCTATTTGAATTTGAAGTCCTATGTAGAACCTATGACTACTTACAAGATGCTCAAAAACTTAAACTATTCCCTTCAACATTGAAAGGAGTAGCATTAAAATGGTTTATGAGTTTGATCAACAGTTCTATTAGGACATGGGAAGACATGAAACATGCATTTCTAGAGAGGTATTTGGATTACTGTATGCCAGTCAACCATAAGGAGGAAGTGTTTAAAATGCTACAAAAAGAGGATGAAAACCTGGAAGATTTGTTGGAGAGGTTTAACTACAACATCAAAAGAGAAAAAATGGAAAACTTAGACCAAGATACCTTGAAAGCTCTCTTGTTGAAGACAATTAGGGATGAATGGCTAGATATCCTTAACATGATGGGAAAAGGGGATATACCCCAGCTCACATTACCTGAAATAGCTGAATTGTGTATCAACCTTTCAAGAGGGAAATATAAAACTGTAAAAGGACCAAGAGACCCTGCTCTTGCAAGGGCAAGTAAGTCTGCTTCTGGGACAGTAAGTAGGGCAGAAATAGGACATATGTTTGATGAATTCAAATCTAATATTTTAGGGAGTCTTAGTGAACAAATAGACACCCTTAAATTACAAAACAAGCAAAAAGCTGAATCTGATGCCTTAGAAATATTTGTCCCAAATGTAGAAAGAAGCATGCCTTAATAGAGTGCCCTTTGGATGCAAAAATAGTAGATACTTGTGTAATTTGTTCAGAAAAACATGAGACCAAGAGTTTTCCTTAACTTCCTGGTCTTAAAGATGTCTTTCAAGAAGAAACCCCTACAAATTCCACAGAATCTCTCAATTTTGTCTCTAGGAGGCCTTGGCAAGGACCTCAAACATAAGGATCCATGATCATATGTATAATCAACCCCCACCAAATTGGAATTCTTGGCAACAACCTTGGCCCCAATTCCAAAATCAATCTCAAACTTGGGCACAAGGAGCACAAAATCCCTATGGAAGATACTCTCAGTACTATCAATATCCACCATCCAATCCACCATATCCACATTTCCCTCCTCAACAAAATCTTCAACAAAACCCTCAACAGAATCCTCAAAATCCACAACATCAAAATTCACCACTTCCATTACCATTTCCTCAGAAAACAAATCAGTTGCCTGCCTAACCCATACCAAACCCCAACAATAAAAATCCTCAGAACACATACATGATAGAAGGCCAATAGTTTCCAACCTATTTGATCACTCCTTTAGACCTTAATGATGTTCAACTTAGGTCTGGAAGAATACTTGAAAATAAGAAACCTTCTGTAATCATACAAGAACAAAACAACTCTGAGGAAGATTCTCTACGGGTAAATAAAAGTCTTGAAGAAGACACATCTTTTCAAGTCCCAAACATTGAAAAATCAAAACAAAAAGAACCAATAATTTCAACTCCTATATTAGAGCAGCCATCAACATCCACCTCTACACCTCGCTTTCCAGAAAGATTGCAAATTGACAGGGGTGTAGAAAACCAAATTATGGTGCCTAATTATGATTTCCTAGATGAGTTGAGAAATGTTTGTATTAAGGTCCCATTATTACAAGCTATCAAGGAAATTCCAATTCTGGCAAAAACAATAAAGGAGTTGAGCATGAAAAAAACAGGAAAAAGAATCAAAGAGACAAAGAAAATTCAACTGGAAGGAAAAATAGTAGATATCATGATGGGTAAGATTGTTATTCCAAAGTATCTAGACCCAGGAAATCCAGTTGTTAGAATACACATCATTGGAACTGAGATCCAAAACACACTTATTGATTTAGGAGCAACAATCAATATCATGAGTAGACAAATCATGGATAAACTGAAACTTCCTAATCTTCTTTTTACACCCACATTATTACAATTAGCAGACAGATCTGTGATCAAACCTGATGGGATAATAGAAGACATTCATGTGTCCCTAGATTCTTGGGAGTATCCTATGGATTTTATGATCCTAACTCCTAAGAATAATCTAGGAGGGCATCCTATTATATTAGAAAGACCTTGGTTAGCTACAGCCGATGCTTTCATTAATTGTAGATCCAGTGATATGTACATCTCTGATGATAGTTAAACCAAGAAATTTACCTTGTATCCTCCGGCAAAGACAATTACAGAATTAGATGATACTCAATGGATTGAGGATGAAGAAGACATACAACCTCTCTTCACAATTTCAGAAATTAGTGAAGAAAGCCAGATCCTGAATACCTTAGAAAGTTTTGAATCCTCTTCGGAATACAAACATGAACAATTTCAAGAAGAGTCCAACTATTATAGCATCATTTCTCACCTTCACATGATTCATGATTGCTTATATGGCTTTGGGCACCCATTCCTACAGACTTGGACAAATTCACTTAAAAACAATGTAAAAATCCCCATACGCGACTATGCCCGTGATTCTCTGCGTGTATATGCGAGTCCAGCTAGAATTTTCCGCGTATTCCATTAAAATGATTAAAAAATATATAATTATTCCCTATTTTCGGGCTGGGTTGATGGTTACTCAGGTAGTTCAACCACCCCAGCACGTGGCCAACTGTTTCCAACTGTTGAAACTACTTGGAGGGACTATAAAAACCCCTCATGTGTATGGCCTAAGGGAGAGAGAGAATTTATTGATATTATACTCTGTTGGTATTCCCTATCCAAGTCTGATTCCCCGTGCCTCCTGCACTTTCCCAGTTCATTATAGGAAACCCCTGTTTCCTTGAGATGCTCATCTCCCTATATGTCATCTCGTATGCACCAGTTTGGAAGGAGTCTTAGCGAGGCAAGGGCTGGACGGATCTGGACGACGGTCTGCGAAGGCCGTGGAAGGATCAGGTGATCTCTCCACTCGTTACTTTTGTACATGCTATTTATAATACAGAAGTACCGTGCTGTTCCCGAAATAAACGTGTTAGTGTATGCTTATATGTATGAGAATATTTGTTATACAAGCATTCATTATGATTTATTTAATGTTTTATATGAATCTCACTAACATTTAGAGTAGATATATGCTGTACAAAGAGTCCTTCGTGCTTGTTTCTTCTTGTCTTTCAGGTTAAGAAGGAAGGACGGTTGCTGGGGGTTTGAACCCCGTGGGATCTTCTTCAACCGTAGGACCTACGGGTAACTTTCTCATTCTACTCTATTTAGTTTTTCTGAACGTGCATGGTTGTGTGAGTCTCTGTTAAGTAGCATGCCCCTGCTCTGTGGAGGTTGTAACCCAACGAACCTCTAAGGTGATATTCCCCGAAACAGAACTGGCGACTCCACTAGGGATCACATTCTTGTGATTCTCCTGTTGGGTTGTTTCAGCTGTTTGGTAGGTTGCCGACAATTTTAACTTTCATTTGCAGTCCAGTTTACTTTCGTACAGTCAGTCTAAAGTCCTGGTTTCTTTTCCAGGCTTGTCCTTTTTGTTTTTTCATTATTTACCTTTGCATACGCTCTTTTTTCTGCACACAGTCGTGTATACACGCGAGTTTGTCTAAAGGAACCCGCGTATACGCGAGTTTCCCTTAGCACAAACGCGTATGCACGCTGGTTGCATAACTATGAAGTAGCGTATACCTAGGCAGATTTTGAATTTTTGGGTTTATTGACTTTTTGGTCCTTTCTGGCTGTGGAGGCCTGTTTCTACAGTGTCTCTGTACTCATTGGATTGTGAAGGAAGTGGTTTCATGTCTTTTCTCTCTTTCGTTTGATTGAAAACTAGTCTTTTGGCAAAGTGTTGTTTCTGGTGCTGGCACTTCTGGATTGAGTTCCAAGATCGCTTTCTGAGCATTCTTGGCTGTTCTGCTTTATCAGAATAGAGAGCTTCTGCTCACTGACTCGCTCCTATATTTGTGTTGTGCTTCGCATTACGATTTTTGCTTCGTTATTGATTGGTTTTCTTGAGTTCCATAGGCTAGGTTTTGTTGCAACTTTTGAAGAGCTTTTCTTGCTTCTTTGGAATTTTTGTTTGCAACGAGTTTGCACTATTTGTCTAGGCTGAGTGGCTGAGTTTTTGGTCTTCTTTTGCTCTTATTGATCTTGCTATGAGTTAGCCTTATAAGGTTTGGGAGCATTGTTGAAGTTTGTGTTTGAAATTCGGTCCCGTTTGGTTTGGATTTTGATAGTTGTGCTTGGTATTTTCGAGCTCTTTCTCTATAAAACTAAAAAGCTCAAAAAACATTTGCTTTGCTTTTTGTTTTTGCATTTCAAAGGCTTAAAAAACATTTTCACTTGTTATTTGCTTTTGTTGTTGCATTTTCATTTTCGTTTGCTATAACTTTTGAAGCTTGTGAGGTTTCTTGCTTTTAGTTTTTGGCTTGATTTTGAGGAGGAGTTGTCGTTTGATTTCTTCTTCTTGTTTTTAAGTGTTTTTGGTGTCCTCATTTTAAGAGTTCTTGATTTTGAGAATTAGCTTTCTGGGCAACAAAAGAAGAGTTAAAACTGAAGGACTTTTTGGGAATTTCACTCTGCTTTAAGAGATTTGCATCTTAGGATTTACATGCTTGTAGTGATTTGCATTAGGTGCATTTAATCATTTAGTCAATTTCTTAGTTTTTGTGAGTGTGAGTTTGCTATTCGAAAAGAAAATACAATTTTTAGTCTCGTAGAACCTGTATAGAGATTGCTCTTCATCGAAAGACAAAGAACTGCATTTGCATGTAGTTAAGTTTTTATTAATTTCTTTTGCGTCAAAAACACCATACGTTTCATCTCCGCATCCTTGTGACTTAACATAATAGCCATTAAAATAAGCGATTTAATCTAAAATCAACTAGCAAGTTTTTCTAAGTGTCAATCACCAACTAGCTAGGTTGTAGGGCCTTGGAATAGGTGAGTGGAGAGTTAACTCTCCAATGCCGCTCAAACAAACATAGAAGTTGATTAATTGAGCGAAATCCAACTCCGTGAGGTGGACTGGGAAAGCTCTCATCCGAGAGTCAAGCGCGAGGGGAAGTGAAGGCTGAGAAGAGGGATACCCCCTCTCTGTTTGGCTGAATCTGACCTCAAGACCGTTCCGCCCAGCTTCTGATATGGATTGGTGCCCATAGTTTCCACTCCTAGGTTCCACACAGGTGACTGCGGGGGGGAATACCCGTGGTACCTGAGGCAGACGTCGCATCACTTTAAGCAGTACTTCTGGGGGGTGCCCTTGCGAAGCTTGGGTGCTTGAGCCAGCAAAGGCTGTCATTGGGAGGTCGGCGTAACTGTTTCTGATACCTTCGCTAGTTGTTCTGGGCCCTAGTCATCCCAGACTGCTTTCGGGAGGTCCTATATTTCGCTTTCCTGTATTTTGGTGTCCGGTCCTCATCACCCGGAGTGGAAATACTTGGAGGCTGTTTGCTTGACTGTATCTCAGGGATTTTTATTTTTAGTGAGTGCTCTTTGCTCCTAGCTTGCCTAGCTTTTCACTTTTTTGAGTCTAATTTAAAAAAATCTATAAAAGTGGCTGATCAAGCACCTCGACATTCGGGGAGAATCCGGGGGTTATCTCCCGAGAGTTCAGAGCCTTCTTCGAGAAGGCGTAGGAGTGATTTAGCAGGTGGTTACCACCTTGTGGATTCTGACGCAGTGGAGAGAGATCCTCCACAAAGGTCTGAAGGTTTCATAGCTGATTCTGGTGTCGGTCCCGAGAGGAGCGTTCCGCTCACCTCGCGAGTATTTTTTCCTCAGGAAGAAGATTTTCAAATTGAAGACGTACCTGAGCCTCCTGCTACAGGTCCATCTCCTCTTCCTCCTGATTATTCGTTCATTGTTTAGTACATCGGACCTGAGTCGGAGAAACCACCGGATCTTCCGTATCATTCTTATCTTTCGATGGCCACGACTGGGAACACAGCTTCTACCGTGAGTGCTGCAGGCATTCAGACTCCTGATTCTGTTGAAGCAGGGGGCACTATTGCTTCATCATCGATTGCTTCTAGTGTTTCTGTGTTTGGCTCTGGTTTCACCCAGGCACATGCTTCTCATTCTGGTCCCTTCTGTTCAGGGTTCCCCTCTCAAGGGAACCCCTCTTTTTCCTTTTCCGCTGCTTCAGCTGGATCTACGCCCATGTCTAACATGGCTAGTGGATCAGCTTCGTTTCAGGGTTTCCCCTTTGGGAATGGACACATTCCTAGTTCCAATCCTTCTTTAGGCTCGTTTCCGTTTACGTCCCAGACCCAGAGTTTCAACCCTTGGTCTGGGGGGCAAAGTTCGACTACTTTTACGGGATGGAATCCTGTCTTTACTACAGTGGGGGCAGGGAATCAATTTTACGCAGGTCATCAAGGGAATGCTTCTTTCCCTTCATTGAGTGCTTATCAGACCTTTTCTCCTCTGTCTAATGCTTGGAACCCCTATCAGGGGCTCTCCTCTTCATTTAACACTTCAGCGGGGGGAACTGGTCTGGGCTTTGGTAACTCGGTGTGGGGAGGAGGTTCTTCTCCATTTTCTACGAGTCCTTTCTGGAAGCCTGGTGCCTCATCAAATCCAGGCTATTCTTTTCAGAATGTTGGGAATCCATCCCCTCAAGGATGGAATTCTCAGGCTCCGCCTCGCTTACCGTTTCTGGCAACGTTAAACTTGCCATATTTGTCGAAGTTGACTAATGACCCGATTCGTTATAGTCCGAGGTGGCCTCCGGTCCCAACCAAACTTCCTTCAGAAATTCCAAAGTTTGAAGGTAAGAATGGAGAGGATCCGGCGGACCACATCACCACTTTCCACTTATGGTGCTCTTCGAACTCCCTGATCGATGACTCGATTAGGTTGAGATTATTTCAATGCACCCTAACTGGAAATGCTGCCAAATGGTATATCGAGCTCACTGGGGGTAGTTTTTCCACATTTGGAGAACTGGCTGTCACATTTCTAAACCATTTTCAGTTGCCTGTCAGATATGAGGCTGGGACCGAACTCCTGGCTAATTTTAAGCAGGATGAGGCAACACACATTTCTGATCACATTCAAGAATGGAGGAGAAGGAAGAGGCTTATCAAAGCTCATATTCCAGGTGAATTCCTTCTCGAGTGGTTTTTGAAATCTCTGCAGTCAGATATTTCAAAAGATGTATCCCTATCTGGGGCATTTTCTGAGGAGCAGACCATTTTTAGGGCCCAGCAGCTAGAACTGATCTATTCTCAGTCTGGGGTACTTTATAAGTATTTGCCCAACGCTCCTCGCTCCAAATTGGATTTATCGAAAACTAAACCTGGTCCGCATGGTGATGGGCTTGTCAGATCGGTCAATAGTGGTGCAGCCAGCCTGCTTTCTCAACTGCAGCAGTTGTCTTTACAATCTGCTCCTTCTGGTCAGGCTGTGCCTGCTGATTCATCACCTTCCCAGTCTTTGTCCATAAATGCTGTCCAAGCTTCTGACCCCAAAGGAAATCAACAATCTGATGGGAAGAAGAAGGGACGAAATAACAAGAATAAGGGCAAGAACGGGAAGGGCAATGCAAATAAAACCAACGAGCGTGTTGGTGAGGGTCAAAAGGAGAAAAAGAAAGTGAAGTTTCCATGCAAGCTTTGTGCTGGAGACCATCTCACACACCTTTTCCCTAAAATTCAGGATGCTCAGTGCTTGTTAGCTTAGCAGGGTTCTTCTAGTTCCCAGGCTGTGTTAACAAACCTTTTTCCCCAAGGGCAGTAATTAGTTGTTGGCGCAAACCAAAATCCTGGGGCTTCCTCTGGGGGCACCCAGGAAGGGGAAATTCCATCGAACATTTTTATGATGAGTGCTCACGTGGATATCGCTACGAGATCCCGTGATTATGGCGGAGAGGAATCTTCGAAAGCTAAGGAAGTTCCTGATGCTACTGAGCCGCTTCACATCACGAAGCCAACTGTTGAGTCTATGCCTCGGATGCCAAAAGCATCTTCTAAGCGGTCAACGATTAATCCGAATGTGAGGGCTGCCCAGAACTACTCGATTGTAGAAGATCTGGCGCAGAGTCCTTGTGCTATGTCAGCTTTAGAGGTACTCCAGTCTTTTCCGGCTCAGCGCAGTGCTTTGCTCACTACCATTGGGGCTATTGATCCGAAAAATTCTCTTCTGATTACTTTTGTATGAATAATTTTAAGAAGAGACTTCCTCATCACATGGCTTTCCATATTAAATCGTCGTATCGGAAGTGCAATATCTTTCGAACGGTCATTGATGAGGGTGCTTCCACATGCGTAATGTCTCTCGCATGCTGGAAGACACTTGGATCTCCCAAAGCTGTTCCATATAGCACTGTTCTTACTGTGTTCGATGGTCATTCTCACAGACCCCATGGTATTGTCCCGGCTTTGCCCATCTGTGTTGGGGGCAAAACTGTTAACATAGAGGTTGAGGTAGTGGATGCAGCCTTGGAATACAACCTTCTGTTGGGGAGGAACTGGATATATGAGATGGATGCTATTGCATCCTCATTATTTCGAATTGTATGTTTCCCCCACGAAGGGAGGATTGTCACAGTGGATCAACTGGACTGTCCTCAGGTAGACCTGAATGCGCCTTCTGACTCATCCGTTCCTAAGTTGGATAATACTAAGGTGCCTGTTGAGAATCTAGGAGTTCGAATGTATTCTTCCCTGATGGGTACTTTCGATCTTCCTCCTCCTACGGTGCATATTAATGCTATTTCATCCTCCAAGGCTCCCCTTCAAAGAGAGTTCTTTCGAACTCATTATTTTTCGGACCCTTGGACCTTACCTTCCCCTACTGCCACATTAGCGGAAGGTCAAGTGGGTGGAATGGAATTTCCGATTTCTGCAGCTGAGATTGCATATCAGTCTATTGTTGACACTGCAGAATCCGTCCCAGCTCCTCTTTCACCGGAAGAGTTGGATGGTGACGTGGCTCCGGCTTGGACGCTTAGTTCTTCTTCGGCCCAGGATTGCCTTGATACCACTCTTCCATCTGAAGAGGCAATCCTAGAAGCCATGACTGGTATAAATAGACCGTGGGATGATTTGCATCATCGGTCTTACTTCCTACCTGACTTGAACGAAGTTGAAACTAGTTTTCCAAGTCCTCAGTCTCCTGGTCCTGTTCACCCAGTCTTGAACCCTTTGGCACCAACACAGGTTTATGCTGAAGGGAACATGGTTGTGATCTCTCCTACTATCCCGGTGAACATTTCCAGGGATCCCAATATCATTGAGAATGTCTTCATTGGAGCTGAATGTTCCCGTGAAGAGATTCAAATCTATACCGAACTCTTCAAAGAGTATAGGGATGTATTTGCTTGGTCTTATGAGGAAATGCCTGGCATAACCCATCTATCGTCAAGCATGAGATCAAGACGTATGAAAACGCTAAGACGGTCAGGCAAAAACTTCGTCCGGTCAATCCTAGGAAGGCAACAGCTATCAAAGCTGAAGTTGAAAAGCTGCTTAAGGCGGGATTCATTTTCCCAGTTCCTCTGACTGAATGGGTTTCAAACCCCGTTCCGGTAGATAAAAAGCAAGGAACGATTCGAGTGTGCATCGATTTCAGAGACCTAAATAAGGCATGTCCTAAAGACAATTACCCCACACCATTCATTGATCAGATCATTGACGAGTGTGTCGGTAACGAGATTTTCTCCTTCATGGACAGTTTTTCCGGATATAATCAAATTACTATCCTTCCTGAAGATCAACATAAGACTGCTTTTATTTGTCCCTGGGGTATGTTTGCATATAAGAAAATGCCTTTTGGTCTTAAAAATGCTGGGGCTACCTTTCAGCGGGCCATGTCTTACGCCTTCCACGACATCAAAAAGATTATCGAGGCATACTTAGATGATCTAGCTGCTCATTCTCGAAAGAGGATGGATCATCCTGGTCACCTCCGACAAATATTTGAAAGATGTCGTTTTTATAAAATTCGATTGAATCCGAACAAGTGTGTTTTCGCTGTTACATCCGGTCGGCTATTGGGATTCATCGTGTCTAGGGAAGGGATAAGGGTAGATCCCTTCAAGGTTGAGGCAATAATTCGGTTGCCTCCCCCGTCTTCCATCCGTCAGCTTCAAAGTCTCCAAGGAAAGTCTAATTTTCTTCGGAGGTTTATCGTCAATTATGCTGAGATTACAAAGGGATATATGAGATTGTTGAAGAAAGGAGTTCCTTTTCTTTGGGACGACTACGCTCAACGCTCGTTCGATGCTTTGAAAAAGGCATTGACCTCTGCTCCTTTACTGAGTCCACCTGATTATAGCAGAGATTTTCTTTTGTATCCGGCAGCAACAGAATCTACCATTGGTATGGTTCTGGTTCAGGAGGATGATGCTCTTGCAGAGCATGTTATTTACTACCTTAGTCGAGGACTGGTAGGACCTGAACTTCGATACACCCCGATAGAAAAGTTAGCCTTAGCAGCAGTTCATGCTGTGCAGCGACTCCGGCATTACATTATTCTTCGTAAAACTTATGTCTTGGCAGCTGCCAATCCATTTCAGTTTGTCCTCAGCAGGCGAGTGATTGGGGGCAAATATAATAGATGGATTGTGATTTTACAAGAATTTGATCTCGAGTTCATGTCTGCCAAATCCAAGAAGTCATTAGTCTTTGCGGAATTGATCTCCGAGTTGCCTTGTGGAGAGGAAATGATCTATGATGAGTCCTTTCCGGACGAACACTTGTTTCTAATCTCTCCACAAGATCCTTGGTATGGGGATATCATTGTGTATCTCCAGACTGCGAAGTTTCCCTCTACTTTTTCGAAAGATGAGCGTCGTAAACTGCGTCACTTGGCCAAGAATTATCTGATTATTGGTGATGCTTTGTACCATCGAGGGGTTGATTCAATCCTAAGACGCTGCTTAAATTTCGAAGAAGCTGAGGCTGTGCTCAATGATTCTCATAGTGGAGCTTGTGGGGGTCATTTATCTGGGCTTGCTACAGCCCAAAAGATTTTGCGTGCTGGATACTTTTGGCCCTTGATTTTCAAAGATTGTATTGAATCGGTGAAAAGGTGTCATCCTTGTCAGGTGTATACTCGAAAAATGCGCGCTCATCCAGCTCCGCTTTTTCCAGTCGTTACTGTCGGTCCTTTTACAAAGTGGGGTATTGATTTTACTACTTGTAACCCGCCTTCAGCAAAAGGTCACAAGTACATTATCGTAGCAGTAGACTACTTTACGAAGTGGGTCGAGGCTATGCCTACTTTTGGGAACGATGGTGAGACTGCAGCTTTGTTCCTTTTCAACCAAGTTATCGCTCGTTTTTGTATACCTAGAGAGATTTTCACTGACCATGGTAGTCATTTTCAGAATAGTATGATGGTTGAGTTGGCTCTCAAATTGGGTTTCCGGGAGGAGCATTCATCTCCATATTATCCTCAGGCCAATGGGCAAGTGGAAGCCGTGACTAAATCCTTGAAGACAATTCTTCAAAGGACAATTGATAAACATAGATCCAACTGGCATATTATGCTATATCCTATACTTTGGGCATACAGGACATCAGTGAAAACTGCAACTGGCTCTACTCCGTTTCAGTTAGTGCACGGGGTGGAATCCGTATTTCCTATTGAATGCGAGATTCCTTCTCTTAAATTAGCTGTTGAGCTTCTTCCTGACACTTCCAGTCTGGCAGAACGGCTTCTTCATCTGGAACATCTCGATGACCAGCGTCGAGATGCTGCCACGATGAATGAAGCGCATAAAAACCGAGTAAAAGTTCAGTACGATAAGGTGGTCAAGCCTAGGGTCTTTTCGGAAGGTGACCTTGTTTTGGTCTATGCCCAAGAAAAGGATGCCCTGGGGGCAGGAAAGTTTAAATCTATGTGGTATGGCCCCTATATCGTTAAAAAAGTCCTTAAGAAAGGAGCTTATACCTTGGTTGATTTCGAAGGGAACGAGTTGCCGGAGCCCCGAAATGGGCTCTATTTGAAGAAGTATTATGCCTAGGCTTCGGCCTGGCATGTTGCTCTTGTATATAGTAGTTTTTGCTTTGTACATATATGATTGATTTTCGATTTTTGATGAGTTGGTGATGTTTTTGATCTGCTTTGGCAGGTTGTGTTGGATGTCATGAGTCATTTTGGTTTCGCCGATGGTGCTAGTAGACACACCCGGAACTTAGCTTCCGCGGCTTGGGTGCTTCATTATCCTTCCGGTTAGCTGTTGGTATCAAGAGGAGTCTGCATTGGTCCTGCTTCCAATAACGTAGCAGAATACACTGCAGTCATTCATCTACTCTCGGAGGCAATATCTTTGGGTGTTGATTCGTTGGTAGTTTTCTTGGACTCTCAGCTGGTGGTGTCGTAGTTGAACAACACTTATCGGGTACGAGATCCTTTTTTATTACGATTGTTCTTGAGGGTACGTTTGTTACAAAGGTCATTTCAATTTTTAACATTCATTCATATTCCTCGAGCTGACAATTGGTTTGCTGACTCATTAGCTAATCAAGCATTAGATTGGCATATTAATCATTCCATACAATAAATTTTTTATCATCAAAAACATCATACATTTGATACATTTATCGCATCACATCAAATATCGCTGTATATATATCATCAGAGTGTTTCAAAAACTTTACAAAATTTGGATCCATAATCTCGTACAAAACTTGGGCTTATGCCCCATCATGTTCAGTCTCAAAAAAGAATATACAGTCATCTAATATATAATATCTGTCTACTCCTGAGGTCCCTGCCCAGAAGTCGTGTTCCTATAGAACGTAACTGCAGTGGTCACTCGGCGGAATAATCTAACCCAGTCTCGGGGTACTCCTACCACCCGTCTCTGGATGGCTTCAGGCAAGTCCTCCACGGCAGCCATAGGGATTTGGCAGGTCAGTCCCTCCAAGTTTCTCTGCACGGCCTGGAGAGTCCTGTCTGAGTCCACTGTCTCTGCCTCGCCCCTGCGACGCTTATGGCGTGGGAGACCCTCAGGACGAACTGGTCCAACATCTGAAACATGATCATTTTTAATTGTCAGTCATTATGAATCCAATCAAAAACATGTTTTTCATTTTTTCATTCATATTTGAAAAAATCCAAATTTTTTTTATATAAGTCAAATTTTTTTTGCAAAACTTACCGACTGCTCCCCATGTTGTGCCAGGTGGAAGAACTAGATCTGGATCTCCATGAAAATCCATCCCGGCATAGGAATAGTCGTCCACTGCGATGATCTGTTCTCCCCACCACAGGAAGAACTCATCGTCCCACGTGGTCCGGGGTACCTCACTACCCCCCAGTATCTTCATCATGTCCGCCCAACGGGCAATTCTTGGGTCCCGCGGGCTACTGATGGTAGAGATGACTCTGGGTCTCAAAGCTGGTATCTTCTCAAAGAAGAATGTTGTCAAAATGGTCCCATAGCCAAAATGTTTGGTCTTTTCTTGGAGGATCGAGGTCAGCTGTTGTTTCATGTTCAGTAGAAGGGTTGTGCACCAATCGTACACATGAGTCAAACACTCTACTGCTATGCTCATTTGCGTCCTGGACGCCTGATGTAGAGAGGCGGATCTTGCCACTTTGCCGATGGTGAAAAGGAGGATTTTCATGTGAAAATCCATCACATATTTAATTGCAATCTGAGTTCCAACCTTTTTGGAACCCCCTACGCAATATACGTGGACATAGTCTTCCACGGTTAACCCTCCCAGGGGCTTCCCGTGCAAGTCTACTGGTTCTCCCCTCCGGGAGAGTCCAGTAATGAAATATATGTCTTCCACTTCAATGCGTAGTGGAATCTGATCAATTATGAAGCAATCCTGATCTGGTTCCCAGTAATTTACAAGCATTTCTAGCAACCGCACATTGTTTTTCATATTTGGCATCTTGAAGAATTTGAACAAACCATAATTCCGGAGGATATTTTGCACTGCGCGATCTTGCATGACCTCTTGGTCTATTGCGCTATGCTCACGTTCCCTCCATGAGATTGTCATCCTGAGAAATTTCATCAAAATTATGCATTAGCCATGCTTTTTTGCATTTGGACCTACGCATACGCGGTTTTTCCTTTGCACAGTCGCGTGTATACGCGAGTTTCCTTCAATGAAGCCGCGTATGCGCAAGTCCGCATATTTTAGCAAGGGTTTTAAAGCTAAAAATCACTTAATTTTAAATTCCAAATGGACAAAATGAATAAGCAGGATGATTTAGGAGCCTACCTGAAGTTTCGCTGAGTTCCGACGGTCGGTTATTCCTGATTTGATGAAAGAAGTTTTTTGCTTCAGAGCACTTTTTCCAAATCAGCTATGCAATAATGAACCAAATATGAGGTAATTTGTCTATTTATGGCTAAAAATTGAAAATTTTCGCAAAAATTCCTTATGCTTATTTTTTCGATTTATCTTAAGCTGCATAACCCGGTTGCTTGGAAGTACCCAGTTTGGTATGTTTTCAGGAACATTTTGACGATTTTGAGATTTTTTCCCGGTTTTTTGATCCATGATTTCCAACTCGTCACTGCAGGTATATGATCTTCACTGGCATATAGGTTAGGGAAATCACTTTCCGTTGCATCTTGCATACTAGCCTCCATACTGATCACTTGCCTTAGGGTCGATCCCATCAGGTCATGAGTATTACACCCATTTCACTCGCCGATTTTTTAATCATGACTTGATGGTAGAGCCTTCCTTTACATGGGCCTCCTAGTTAGTTCCTCGCTATCACTTGTTTCCCATGCTGCTTTTTATGTAGGCTCGGGAGTCCTCTTTAGTCCCGCCATGTCTTCTGTGTTGAAGCTTCATTCTTCTCCTTCATCACTTATCATTTTTCTGGATTATACCCTAGAGGCTCCCTGGTGTCGTTTAAGTTGTATTACTGCATTGCATATTGGCTACTTGTTTATCCTGGCCTTTAGCCGGCTTCATTTGGACTCGATGTTTAAGCCAACTTTTGACCTTGACTTTCTGTACAAGTTAACCATCGCATGCACTTAGCTATCACGACTTGACACCTTTGTACCCATGGATGGAACGTTCCTCTGAGTATCACTGACCAGTTTTCGCCACCTTGCATTGAGCATAGGATTGTTCCAAACCCCGGAACTAGTGCATCTGTTTTTTCGATACTCGTTCTATCCATTGTACCATAGCATTCTTTTATTCTTTTTCAGGCTTATTATGAAAAAGACAAAAAAATCAAATATAACAAAAAGAGCGGGAACGAGATGTATCTTCGTTATTTTGATGGCAGTACAGAGTCAGTTTGTCGCCCTTGAACAAAGCACATATACTTATATATATTTCCTTCATTTGGGATGGTTCTAGTTTGACCTAGGTTCAGCCTTTACCATGTTTCACTTGTCAGTTCTCCCCCCGTTGGTTATCTCTTCCAATCATATGGAGAGTTTGTTTTGCCTCCTGCAAGACAGACTTATACAGTGTCACTTTTTACTGCCATGGTCATCACAGAGTCGTGCTTTTGTTCAAGGGAAGTCTAGCCTGAGTCGGCCATTCTGCGGTGTCTCTTGACTCATTATTCAGTCGGCCTTCCCGGTCTTGTCAGTATCATGTTCTATCACATCATATGTTTTGGTCTTCTGCTCGTGCTGGTTTGAGAAGGTCCTCATTGACTTCTTGCCGGCGGGTTTGTCTCTTATCGACTACGACACATTGCTCTGAGAGCAAGCCTAGAGCCGCACCTTGGGCCTATTTTCATCATTGATAGGTGACCTCGTGCTCAGCATTTGATCATCATCATGGGTCTTTGGCTGAGTGGTTTCCCCTGTGTTCGACGTCAGCACACATTATCACACTTGGGATTCGTGCAGTACC
Organism: Pinus albicaulis; assembly: GCA_034641835.2. Taxonomy (NCBI): domain Eukaryota; kingdom Viridiplantae; phylum Streptophyta; class Pinopsida; order Pinales; family Pinaceae; genus Pinus; species Pinus albicaulis. Next base: position 157,533,068 of record CM076569.1, on the reverse strand, counting down.
TGGATTTCCATTTGACCCTATCGGTGGATTTCTCGCCTCTGTGTCAGCTTTCATTATTGGTTGGTTCAGAGGGTTTCTTCCGTGCGCTAGCTTCATCTTGTGCACGTCCGAAACGTACTTCGGTTTTGGTTCCATCACTCTCCTTCGTCCGATTCCTTCCAAATCTTGGCCTGCGGGTTACACTCGCGCTGGACTGATGTGGGATGCCTTAATGCCTTCCTTCCAGCAGATCTTTTCCCATCGACTCCGACTCATTGCTTTGGGAATAAGGTCTAGAGTCTTTTTGTCAGTACCTTAGGGTTTGCAGTCATCAGTGGCAGACTCTTCGCTATCGACAGTGGGGATTCATCATTACCTCCTGATTGGTAGATTATTTCAAGTGTTCGACTTCAACTCATTCATTCGTACTTGTTAGATTGTACCGGGGCACCTTGACACTCATTATCATTATCGGTGGGTTGTCTCGCGTTGGTTAACGGGATACATCATTGCCCGGTAATCCAACGATTTCTCACATGGTCGACTTCAACTCATTTATTCCCATTGTGTAGAATTGTGCCATAGTGATCGGTGAAGACCTCGGGTTGCATCAGCATTCTTCGGTTCACTTTTGACAGTCCATTCAGTTTCTGCCAGTGATGCCGTCCATCCTTATATGTTGCAGTTCAGTATAGCAGCATCTTATATGTTGGCTCCCGAGTTGCGTGATTGTACCGTTTGTTCCACCTCTTATGATTCGGTACTTGGAGATTCAGTTACTTATATGATCAGACATCCAGTTGCACCATCTTTGATCAGCTTTCTATATGTGATACTTGGACATTGATTCGGACTTACACTTCCGGGCCATGCTCAGATGATTCATTGTGTACTTTCAGTTCAGCTATACTTGTATACATGTTGGATCTATTCACTACTTTCTATATGATGTATTTTTGGACTGAGCATGGGTATGCCCACCTCAGCATGAGTTGACTCTCTATTTTCTTTCATTGGTTTTTGGCAGGCTGAAATCTGGTGAAGTCCTCTCTTGTCCTTGCAAAGTTTTTTCTATGTGCATAATACATTTCGGCCATCATGTACCCCTTCTGACCTCATATATTAGGGGGCATCTGTTATAGCATCATTTCTCACCTTCACATGATTCATGATTGCTTATATGGCTTTGGGCACCCATTCCTACAGACTTGGACAAATTCACTTAAAAACAGTGTAAAAATCCCCATACGCGACTATGCCCGTGATTTTCCGCGTGTATACGCGAGTCCAGCTAGAATTTTCCGCGTATTCCATTAAAATGATTAAAAAATATATAATTATTCCCTATTTTCGGGTTGGGTTGATGGTTACTCAGGTAGTTCAACCACCCCAGCACGTGGCCAACTGTTGAAACTACTTGGAGGGAGTATAAAAACCCCTCATGTGTATGGCCTAAGGGAGAGAGAAAATTATTGATATTATACTCTGTTGGTATTCCCTATCCAAGTCTGATTCCCCGTGCCTCCTGCACTTTCCTAGTTCATTGTAGGAAACCCTTGTTTCCTTGAGATGCACATTTCCCTATATGTCATCTCTTATGCACCAGTTTGGAAGGAGTCTTAGCGAGGCAAGGGCTGGATGGATCCGGACGACGGTCTACGAAGGCCATGGAAGGATCAGGTGATCTCTCCACTCGTTAATTTTGTACATGCTATTTATAATACAGAAGTATCTTGCTGTTCCCGAAATAAATGTGTTAGTGTATGCTTATATGTATGAGAATATTTATTATACAAGCATTCATTATGATTTATTTAATGTTTTATATGAATCTCACTAACATTTAGAGTAGATATATGCTGTACAACCAGTCCTTCGTGCTTGTTTCTTCTTGTCTTTCAGGTTAAGAAGGAAGGACGGTTGCTGGGGGTTTGAACCCCGCGGGATCTTCTTCAACCGTAGGACCTACGAGTAACTTTCTCATTATACTCTATTTAGTTTTTCTGAATGTGCATGGTTGTGTGAGTCTCTGTTAAGTAGCATGCCCCTACTCTGTGGAGGTTGTAACCCAACGAACCTCTAGGGTGATATTCCCCGAAACACCAACATTGAGTTTTTATCATCAAGAAATATTTCTCTTTACTCCATGGATAAATTTGGCAGCTCTACAATTGAGATATTTCCAGGAAAAACTTTAAACATAAACAAGAACCTAGAGAAATCTCAACAAGAAAAGCTAGTTAAGATATTACAGAGACATTCTTTTGCATATGCATGGGAGTACACTGATATGAAAGGGATAAGCCCTAAGACTTGCACTCGTCACATCTACATAGAGGAAAATTGTAAACCAATCAGACAACCTCAGAGATGGATGAATCCAAATCTTAGGGAGATTGTTAAAGAAGAATTGCAGAAATTGTTAAATGTCAACTTTATCTATCCCATTTCCGATAGTCAGTGGGTTTCTCCTTTGGTAATTGTGCCAAATAAAAATGGTAAATGGAGGGTATGTATTGACTACCGGGAATTAAACAAAGCTACTCTTAAAGATCATTTTCCCCCACCTTTCATAGATTAGGTGTTATATACATTAGATGGCAAAAATTACTTCTCATTTTTAGATGGGTTTAGTGGTTATAACCAAATTCAAGTAGCGCTTGAAGATCAAGACAAAACCACATTTACCTGTCCTTGGGGTACCTATGCTTACCGAGTATTTCCATTTGGACTATGCAATGCACCTGCAACATTTCAAATGGTAGTACTAGGAATCTTTTCAGATCTAATACATGATTGTGTAGAGGTATATATGGATGATTTCACACTCTATGGAAACACATTTGAAGAAGCCTTGGAAAACTTGGAAAAAGTTTTAAAGAGATGTAAAGAAGAAAATCTTTCACTGAGTCATGAGAAGTGTTTTATGATGTTTACTGAGGGAATTTTTTTGGGGCATCACATTGCAGGGGATGGGATTAGATTTGATGAGTCAAAAGTTGAAGTCATCTCTAACTTATCTATTCCAAGTTGTCAAAAATATGTTAGGATTTTTCTA